>LYNE01000034.1:9670-28878 GCA_001662545.1 Rosa x damascena | reverse complement strand
GTGTGTAGGTGACATAGCATGACACCTAATATTGAGGCCATAAATCTTAGGCCTCATTGAGGCCACAAATCATTTTCCATTTTTCATATCCAAATTCTAAGCTTCAAGAATGAATCCTCAGCACACCATTTGTATCAATCTAAAGAAATACGTGGCCAACATCTTTGATCTTTTAATCTCCTCCAACATCTTAAATGAGTTGATTAAACATATTATGTGTAAAAATATTGTACATATAAATTTTTTTTTTTTTGAAAGATGATCAAAGGATTTCACTCCTACCCCTATGTGACTCGAACCCATGACCTGTATCTTAGGTAGTGGGTGCTCTTATATTGTACATATAACTTCTAAACGCAACAGTTCATTTAGTGCATGCATTTATAGTTTGTTATCATGTGAGAGTTGACACATCTGCTTTCACACAAAATTCAAGCTAAAAAGGAAAACACATGCAATCTGCGCACCTATTAAGAACTAATGCATTTTCATGAAATGGTAGAGGCTTATATATAGTGTGACTACACTAGTATCATCAGCTTATATACAGTGTTTAATTATCAGAGGATTCTCAGCTATCCTAGCCTGTTGGGGTTGGAGATAAAGAAGTTTTGAATCGAATTATCGAAGTAGACATGTGTGTCCCTCAAACAATGTGTAAAATTTTGTTCATGGAAAACTGTGGAACGCAAACAATAATGCCAACTATACTCAGCTTTCCTTTTACTCTAATTAAGTTTTCTTATTTCCATCCAACCTTGCAAGTGTTTCCTTTATCATATTTGTACTAGAAAGAAGCCTATGAACTGTTTGGTTTAAAGACTATGATAAAGGAAATATGATAAAGCCTATTTAAAGACCATAAAACCTATTTAATTATTCAATATGTAGTACAAATATGATAAAGAAAACACTTGCAGGGTTGGATGGAATTAATCGTCAAGACATAGAAAGTTGGGAAATCTTTGCATTTCCATCTGCACTAGGCGGTACCGAGTGTAGCAGCTACAATGATCCCCTGGTGGAGTAACGAGGTTCGTTCACGATGATCTGCAAATTAAAAGAATAGTACATTATTAAAGCTAGGTGTGGCTCATTGATAAAAATGAGAAAGAGATGTGCAACAATAATTGGAGACTACATATTGAATCACTTGATGAAGTGGATTGTCTAGGTAGCTAGTACTCTTGGAGATGTTTGCAACCAAGGCCGGACTTGAACCCATGGCCCCAAAATTGTATATGTTTTCAAAAAAAATAAAAGAGATACAAATTTTCTACTGTAATGCGCGTTGTTAAAAGTCTCATAAAAATTAAAATAAAAACGGACACGGATATGTTGGCAAATCTTTTGTCGGCAACAGAATCCCATAAAAAAAATGATTATAAATAGAAACACATTTGGCGACGAAAAGTGTGTCGCTAAAAACTTCTCATAGTTAGTGCAAATAGGTTTTTTTTTACTTTTTCTTAAGTTTCCTATTGAAGTAAGGAATACTAGCAGAAGAATAGAAACTAGCAAACCATATCCTTTTATGAAAAGAAAATCATTATTATACAAGACTGATTAATAGAGCAAACTTAATTGATGGACACTCTATATATACATCAACTCCTTCAAGCACCCATCTATGCATTTGTTCTGTTTCTAATTTTTCTTTGGTTTAAAATATGGAAAGTTGGAGAAGACAAGAAAATCAAGGTGATGAAGCCACTTACGAATCACAGAAGAACAGAAAGCCATTGAGTGTGCCTTTCTGGGAACAGAAATTCTGTTGGACGGTTGGCAATGTTCCGTGGGAATATTTCTTAGAGACGAAGAAGAATATGCATCGTTACAAAGTCGTTATGCAATGGAACGACTCTGCAGCTGAAGAGGCATTCAATTGTGCAAAGAAGCGGTTTCTGGATAAGATTGACGGCCTTCCCTGCAACATACCACTGCCTGATCCTGATGCTTACATTCATAAAATAGATTGGAGCAGCTCCAGAACTAGTACTGGTCCGGAACTGGTTACGGATAACCAAGAAACTCGAGGCAAAGATGAAGGAGAGGTTGTTATTGATGATCTTGAGTCCCTTTCGGATCAGTCATCTTGGGGCACTGGATGGTTGCCGGGGGCATGGGACGAGTCGGAGGAGGAATCCGAAGAAGATGCTAACAGCAGAGTAGATAATGAAGAGAATCTTGATCACAAGGAAGCAGCAGATGTAGTAGGATTTGACAACAGTATTGGGAATGACCGGGATAAAAACAAAATGGTACAAGAACTGATGATGGGGTTACTTTTGGAGAGTCCATTGTAGTGAATTAGTGATGGAAGAATGGGTCAATGAACCCTTTATTAAATTTGTATTTTTGAGTTTTAGCATTTTTATATACTTTTAGTTATGGTTTTAGGAATTGAATAGAAAGAACTTCTTAGTCTAGCTTTATCTGTCTCTTCTCATAAAATGAAACTAAGGCATCGATCTGTATCCATAATTTGTTATAGTTATGACATTTATTCTTCTTCTTTTTTTCTTTTTTCTTTTTTGAAAAAGAATTTATTGAAACTTTTAATTAACAATTAAGTACGTATTTTTTCATGGAAACTAGAAATAATGTTTTTCGTATGTTTTTGAGGGGAATGGATATATATATATATACACACACACACACACACACATAGTCCGGTTACAGTGCGGACGGTACGGATTTCCCGTTTTCCCTCACTTTCCGATCACATTTTCACATCTTAACCGTTCAGGTTTTAGGTCCTAATGTATAGATTACCTCTGCAAAATTTCAGCCAATTTGGTGATCGTTAAGGCATCCAAAACTGAAAATTACAACAATATACACGAACGGTTCCAGTTCTACATTTTCGGTTCGTTCGTGTAAATCGCAGTTTTGGATGTCTTAACGATCACCAAATTGGCTGAAATTTTGTAGAGATGATCTATACATCAGGACCTAAAAACTGAACGGTGAAGATCAAAATATGTGATCGGAAAGTGGGTGAAAACCGGAAATCCGTACCGAATTTTTAGTGCGGACGTCCGCACTTGAGAAAAATCCTATATATATATATATATATATATATATATACAGATTTTATCTAGAGTGGAGCTTCGCTTTGAAATTAACGTGTGAAGTTTTTGGTCACTTTTCGGTCGCATATCTACATCTCGACCTTTCAGTTTTTAGGTATTAGTGTATAGATCATCTCTGCAAATTTTCAGCCAAATTGATGATCGTTAAGGTATCTAACTCGCTTACACCGATGGAGGGACTGAATCTGTCAACTTGAACCGTACTAGCTTTAAGGCAGTTATCAATGTCTTAATGATCATCATTTTGGCTGAAAATTTGCAGAGATGATCTATACACTAGTAACTGAACGGTCGAGATGTGGATGTGCGATCGAAAAGTGACCCAAAACTCGAACTTCACACGTTAATTTCAAAGCGGAGCTCCGCTCTACATAGAATATATATATTAATGGAGAGGTTATGATTAGTTTCCCCGAACACAAGCTTTATTGCTTTAATTTTCTCACAAGTTTCCTTCCAAAGAGTGGAGAGAAATTATTAAGAAGAAGAAAATAGAAACTAAATTACCAAACGTCGTATCCGGTATCCCTGTAGGAAAAGGAAATCCAAATAGCAAAGGGATTAATAGAAACCGACCAGACCGGTTATAAATAGCGACCATTCACACATCCTCTAATTCATTTGTCTCTTGAAATCGATTGAGAGAAACCGAATTAAATTCTAGGGTCCTTCTGCTTAATCCTTTTGGTAGTGCTTTCGATCATCACAACTATGGATGGGATTCGACGTCGAAAAGTTGCTTCCAGGCCACCGAAAGATAGTTGGGAAGAGCAACTCTACTTGTCTGTAGGCAAAGAGTTATGGGAGAAACTGACCGACTCCAATAACAAGTGCATATATCTCTACCAAAACGTTGCCCGGTGGAACGACTCTGCGGCCAAAGAGGCCTTCGAAAATGCAAAAACCCGGTTCTTGGCAAAGATCAAGGAGGTTCCCTGCAACGTGCCGTCGCCAGATCCCGACGCTTATATTGATGAAATAGATTGGAGCGACTCCGGCAACCCGGAACTGGTTTTGGACGAGGAAGAAAGTAATGAATGGAGAAGTGAAGGTGAGTTTATTCTTGAGGGTTTTGAGGTTCTTGATCCTTCGTTTTGCGTAGGATGGGGGCCGGAGACGTGGTACGAGGCAAAGAAGGAAGAGGAGGTGAAGAAAGATACTGACGAAGAAAAGGCTTGGGAAGCTTATTGGGAGGTAGACCTAGCGGCGGCGGTACGTAGGAGGAGGACGAGGCAACAGTGGTGGAAAGAAGTGGTATAACTCATCATCAAGACGTTGTACCCCGAGAAATGGCGGTGGTTATCGATTGGGCAGAGGAATTTGTATAGGGAGAAGATAAAAACCTAGCTGCATGCAGTGGAACTAATTCGATGGTGTCACCAAGCTGTCCTTTAAAAATAAAAATAATATATAAAGAGCCGCACGTTCTCAATTGTTTTATGTATTATCACCAAGATTTATGATCATGTCATATTCGAAACAGTTTTGAGCTTTGATTCCTGGCCACAAGAATTTTTTATCTTTTCTTGTTTAGACAAATTACCAATAAAAAAAAGTTGTTTTAACATTATCATCTAAAACGTGACTACTTTTTCAATTTTAAAAGACCATATTTTCAACAAGTGGTTGATAATTCCAATAAAACTTTTGGTTGTTGCTCGTGTGACGAGCCTAAAATTAGCACATTATTCACGTACAAAATAATCCGCATGAAATAGAGTTATTTTTGTTTTAGAAAAAAATTGGAGATTGAAATTTGTACCCTATTTTTACAAACCACACTCCTCTATACAAGTAATTTTTTAATGAATAGGTGTATGGAGAGAGTGTGGTTTGTAAAAATATGGATGTCAATTTCACCGCCCAATAATTTTCGCCAAGACCATGTAGCAATGAGTTTTTTTTTAAAATTTTTTTTTTATAGTGATAAGGTCATATATTCATTGAAATTCAGCAAGCAGTACAAAAACGACGTACCCCTATTGAGTCGCCATAAACGCGTTTACAGAATACTCTAAAATCCTATTCTAAAAATAGAATAAGAAATCAGCATACCCCAAGTACACCCACCTTTTAAAGTAATGCACTTTTATTCTAAACAAAAACCAAAGACTCCGAAGAATTAAAGAGATAATAGAGTCAATAGTCTTTGTGACCTGAAGAAAAAATTAAAAAATACTAGGAGAAGAGGATGGGACTCCACCCTCAACTCCTTCAACTGAGAAAATAGGGCCCTGAATTGCCTTTGGAAGACAAAGCCCAAGTCGATCATCCTTGAACTCCATCAAGCCCTAGGCTTGCATTCCAGGCCCACTAAGTCCCAGCAGAATAAACCTTAGGTGAACAAATTCCTTCTTCCACCAATGCCACCGTTGCCACTCGTCATCGGAGCTGGCCTTGACATATCACCACCACAACCTGTTCCCTTTGCTGAACCAACTGCCAGCGCCGTGGTGAGACAACAACCAACCAAAGTTCAAAGCCACCATCGCCACCGGCTGGGAAAATCCACCTGATAACAGACTAAATCCCAGCTCGCAGTGTCGCGGCCACCCTTTGTTCCTGACGCCCAATCGCCATCGGAGAATGATATCTCCTCAATAGTAATCTAACCCAATCTACCCGGACCTCACTCACCTTCACCACCAACTGCTACGTTGCCAACGAAACCAACGAAAGCAAATAAGATGAAGCCGAAGCCTAAAAGAACTCCATGAATGGAGAAGGTATAGGTCTCACTGGACTGAATCAACCTGCCGCACCACAAACCCTAGAGGAGAGCTCTAGGTCACTATGAGTTTCTGTTCTTGAGCTACTAAGATTGAAGTTATGATATCCAAAAGAAAAGGGGCCTGAAGGTCCTAAATTAGAGTAACTTAGGGCAACTCCAACCATGGGGGTTCTATCCCATATTTAAGACCAAATGAGATTTGGGCTTTCCAACAATTCATTTTAGGGGGAGTTGGTCTAAAAAATATAAGAGTTGGTCGTAAACAAAGTCTTAAATTTGTGACTTTTCCAAAACCAAGACTATGAACAGTAGCTTGGGGCCACATATTTTCAATTAAATCAATTAATATGTTTTTGATATAATATTAATAAACATTGTACTCATATTATATTTTAATCAAGAATAGTAAAAATAGGACCCCCATATCTTCATGCATGGTTGGAGATGAGAATTTGGTGCTATATTAATAGTGTAAGAAGGAGGTGCTAAAATGAGGATAGCACCCTCAAATGAGACATTATGGTTGGAGCTGCCCTTAAGGTCTCGTTTGGTTCACGGAAGGGAAATCGATTCCCTTGTCTTTCACGTGGGGAAGGGAAACTAAAGTTCTTGTCAGATTTCATTTCCTGTGTTTGGTAAAGCAAGGAAAGCATCCAGGAAATATCATTTGATTTCCCTTCCGATGTTTGGTTGGCGCAGGAAATGAAAGTAAAAATATATCAATGTTTCAATAATACCCTTATATTTTAAAATAAAAACAACCTGAAATGAATTTTCAACACTACCAAGGGTACTCAAGCAATTAATGCTAGGGTATTATTGTCCAAAATTATTGCAATTAATGCTAGGAAATGGGATGTGAAACTCAATCCCATGAAGTTTGAGTGCAATGAGTTTACCCTCAACTTTCCCCTATGTTAGGAAAACATTTCCGGACTTTGTGGTTATCAAACAAAGGAAATGAATAACTTTCCTTTCTCAAGTCCTCAAATCCGAGAAACAAACGAGATCTAAGACCCACACAGACTGGATCGTGCTTTGATGTAGTTAGGTCTTATCAACTGTATTTTCCAAAACATTAATCTGAAAATTGATAAGCAGTCAGGTCCAAACTACACTGCTCCGTACTGTCCTGTACTGTCTGTACATATGAATTGTGATCAATTACCTTTAATCATAATGGCCAAAAGTTATGAGATTTCTGAGCAAATAGTACTAACAATTGATGGGAAATACAATCACATTCCAAATGCTTTGGCAATCATTGGCATCACCCCGAAAATTCTGCTATTCACCTAGGTGCTGGATATTGCTCTGGCTAGTTTCAGTTTAATACTGTTTACACCACGTGACATAATTGGTTACAGCATTATAATCTAATTAAACATGTGTGCATTATTGAATATATTGAAGAGTGAAGACCTTGAACTGAAAACAGGCTGCCATGTATGGTGTGATAGGCTGGCTGCGCCGCCTACAGTACCAGCAACCAACCCATCCGGCCAACTCCTTCTAATAATAATTTCACAAAGTCAAAGGGACGAGTTGATAATTTCCAATCGTTGCAGTATTGATCTGCTTAATTTCATCCTTGTTGGATACTACTCGTATATAATGCGTAGGTATAATTTTTTTTTTTAATTGAAAAAGACATTCAATCCGTAAGGCTTGAGCGAGAGAGTGATATGATTTTGTATGAATATAGTAATGTCAGGTGATTTTGGTTGTTTAATTTGTTATACTTCTAGTTGCGGAGACCTATTTACTGACCGAATTTAATTAATAGCAAATTACCACTATCTACACTTTTAGCCCATAAATTACCATCAGCAAACCTGTTTTTTTTTAATTCCCATGTGCTAGTGTGCAAGGCCCATGTGCAAGGTATTATCCCTTGCGGTCAGATTCCTTCTATTTTTTAATTATTTCTACTGACAAGTAAATTACGAAATTGCCCTTTGTGATTTGGATAATGTGAATTAACACTGCTGAATGTCAGTAGATTTATGAAAAAAGAATATCTCTACATTCCATCTTTGTTTTTTAAGAAACAACTCATTTATTTAATAATTCCAAAAACTATTTGTACATATTACAATATGAAACTTGGACACTAGCATTTATCTCTGGCTTTGCTGCTTCTGCATACAAGCAGTAGTGTACTGAGGATTAGTAGTATGTCACCCCAGCAATATACTAGCCCCAGTAGTATATTGACCCTCAGTAGTGTACTGATCCGCAGTAGTGTATTGGCCCCCAGTAGTATACTAGCCTGGCCTTCTCGCGTTTGCTCACTTCAGCATTGCTTTCATTAGCCTCATCCTAATCCAATAAGAAAGTACCATAAACCCAAAACTAAAGCATTACACAATACCACCAATCCAATAAGAAAGTACCATAAACACAAAACTAAAGCTACTAACCCTCAATAAAAACTGAGAATCCACCAAATACAGGGAAAAAAAATTGAAATTCAATTTTATTCAGCACCAATTATTTAGTCATACTTTCAGATCAAAAACCAGTGAAATAGCTTACCCATGCCAAAACCTATGACAACATGAGGCTAAAGGTACTGACCCTCAGAATTTCTCAACCAAATCTGGATTCGCAGCCTTGCTTCGCCGGATTCTCAGCCTCCCTTCGCTGGATTTGCAGCCTCCCTTCGCCGGATTAGCAGCCTCAGTTCGCCGGTTGCTTTGCAGCCTCGGTTCGCCGGATTCGCTGCCTTGCTTCGCCGGATTCGATCTCGATCCAGATCCAGATATGTTCTCTCTCTCTCTCTCTCTCTCTCTCTCTCTCGTCTCTCTTCCTCTATTATGTGTGTTAAGGGACATTTTTGTCAGTAATAAAAAAGAATTTGCCCACGTGTCTACATAGCATAAAGTCTCACCGCATGAAAATAAGACCCGTGGACTCTGCGCGTGGCAATTATTTGAATGAGTTTGTAGTTATCGGTGATTTGCTCTTTAATTAATTTCAATAATGCGGTTTTTAGTTTATTATGGTCATTTTGTCCATCCTTAAAATGACTGATAAAGTGATCACCATAAATGATTAAATAGAGTACATAATTGCATTCACTTAACTATTTCAATTTGCTTAATCTGTAATAAAGACAATTAAGATGCGGATACTCGATCGAATCATGGCTCATCAATCTTTCGTGGGTTTGATGAACTCAAGTCTTCATTCAACTTGTGTTATATTCTTTGTTCGAAGGTGAAAGTTCCCCTTATTTTGTTGTTGGGCTCACTAAATAGAAGTTACCATAACATACATGAATATTTTTTTGATGAAGCATAACATACAGGAATTAAATGACTCAATCCTAGTGCAAACATATACGGATGGTATAGCATGATAGCATCTTCAATTATGAATCTATGATACAGACGGATCCATCCAACCTTATAAATACAAGAGTGGTTACATCAGCTAGCTCACCCACATTCCTCTGACACCCACATTACTATATATGATATGGTGGATAATGATCACAATCTAAAGACAAAACCTTTGCAACAAGTGCCATAATTTTTTCATAAAAATTACAAACTGATTAAGCAAGTTAAAAAATACCAGGACTGACCACTTCTAATTTTGGGATCCAAATTCTCTGATACCATCATTACTATAATCTCTATTTCTTTGTTGGGTTCCTGTTGGACTTGTTGAAGCACAAAGTACCCAGTTGCCCTTTCTCTTTTTGGTTCGTAATTTCGCGGCTTAAAATAACGTCAAACACAGGAACAAGAACAAACCGCCATGGAAGCGTCTCGCTCTGTCTCTCTGTCAGTCTCCGGTCAACAATTCGCAGCCCCAACACAGCTAGTTGACATACCTCATTTTCTTAACACCCCACTTACCCAGAAACCTCTACTGATTTCAAAAGAAGCATTGGGGGTGCTATAAATCTTCAACCATTGTTATTGTTCCCAAACTTCTTAACTTTCAGGCCAAAAAGATTCGAAATTTATCTACTGTTTTAATGCCTATTCGAATTTTGAATCTTTTGTACTAGTAAAAGAGCAAAGCCCACCATGGAAGACAAGAAAGCAGCACCAAACGACGTCGTTGTGCAGATTTCCGGCGCCGAAGACTCCACCTTTATGTTTTCGCCGCAGCCTTCCCGAACTGGGTCTCCTCAAAAAGGGTTCCAAGGCTCCAACTTTGAGCTAACGGAGCTCAGAGTCGCCGCCGGCTCTGCTTCGCCGGAGATCACAGCCACCACCGCCGGCAAGCCGCCGAGAATTCCCGGCGAGCTTCGCCGGGTTTCGCTTGCCAGGTCGGCGTTCTCCAAGCCCAAGTCGAGGTTCCAGGAGCCAGCTTACGTTAATGAAGTCAAGGTTGCTGAAGAAATTCCCAAGAGAAAGTCGAGCGCAAATTCACCCAATGTGGCTTCACCAAGCACTAAAGCCGCAGCCACTACTCCCAGAGAAGGTGTAAGATCAAACCCTATAACGCCGAGAACGCCGTTGATCGGAACACCGGCGCGTGGAGAAGAGGATGAGGAAGATGATGAAGAGGTGTACAAGACAGCCAATCTCAAGGTGCACCAGAAATCGGGTAAGAAGCTCAAAAAGTTGGTGTTACTTGAGTGGACTGTGTTTGTGTGCATTGTTGGGTTTTTAGTTGCTTGCTTAACTGTTGATAAGTTGGAGAGTAAGAATGTTTGGTCATTGGCACTGTGGAAATGGTGCGTGCTAGTGTTGGTTGTGTTGTGTGGTAGGTTGGTTACAGAATGGCTTATTAACATTTTGGTGTTCGTGATAGAAACGAATTACTTGCTTAAGAAGAAGGTTTTGTATTTTGTTTATGGGTTGAAGAGGAGTGTGCAGGTGTTTATTTGGTTGGGTTTGATTCTACTAGCATGGGGTTTGTTGTTTGATCATGGAGTGAAGAGGTCGGAGAACACGTCTAAGATTCTAGGTTATGTGACAAGGGGTTTGGCTTCTTGTGAGATTGGAGCAGCCATATGGCTGCTGAAGAATTTGTTAGTGAAGCTTTTAGCCACTTCTTTTCAGTCCACCAGGTTCTTTGATAGGATTAAAGAATCAATCTTTCATCAGTATGTTCTCCGCAGCCTATCGGGGCCTCCATTGGTGGAGATGAAATTTGGGAAGGAAACAAGTAGTGGCCGGTTGAGTTTCAAAAATCTGCCAAAAGCTAAAAATGATAGGAAGGAAGGGCCCAAAGAAGAAGTGATTGACGTAGAAAAACTTTCAAAAATGAAGCAGGATAAAATTTCTGCTTGGACGATGAAAGGGTTGATTAATGTGATAAGTGGTTCTGGGTTGTCTACCATCTCCCACACACTAGACGACATTAACGATGACGAGGGTGAGCAGAGGGATATAGAGATTACTAGTGAGTTTCAAGCACAGGCTGCAGCTTATGACATTTTCCTGAATGTAGCCAAGCGTGGTAGCAAGTGAGAATTTCTGTTATTTCCGAGTGTTCCTTTTACTTTTTGGTGACTTGGATTTTCGTATAAGCTTTCTGACCCTGTCAAATGGACTAGGTACATTGAGGAAGATGACCTCTGTCGCTTCTTGAAAAAGGACGAAGTCGAGCTCGTATTTCCTCTGTTTGAAGGTGGAGCAGAAAGTCGAAAGATAAAAAAAAAGCCTTTGAAGAACTGGCTGGTAACTTCTTTGTCAGTTCACTCTATTGTCTCATCATATATACTTTCAGTCTGGCTTCTTCTTTTTTCCAGAATAATCTGCCAAATTTCCATTTTGTACTCACCTACACATCTGTACTGTGAAATGTATACTGTATAATACTACCACAAACTAAATTTACATACAGCGGTCACACTTAACTATTAAAATTTAAATTACGCTCTGGTAGGATCCTAGTTCTATCATGTCATCAACATTGATGTAGGAATTCAGATTTTATAAGAATGCTTCGTGTCATGAATCTTACCATTGTTCTATTTTGCAGGTGAATGTTTACAACGAACGCAAGTCATTGGCACATTCCTTAACTGATACTAAAACAGCTATAGAGGAGTTGAATAAGCTTGGCTCAGCTGTTGTGCTTGTTGTGATCCTTATCGTGTGGTTACTTCTGATGGGATTTTTGACAACCAACATACTGGTCTTTATATCATCACAGCTTTTACTGGTGGTGTTTGTTTTTGGTAACACTGCTAAAACTGTGTTTGAAGCCATCATATTTGTCTTTGTGATGCACCCATTTGATGTAGGGGACCGTTGTGTTGTTGATGGAGTACAGGTAACTCTGAAATCCTAAATTACCTTATTTACTGCTATTAAAAGAACCTACTTGACACTTTGAAACTTGACAGTTGATTGTTGAAGAGATGAACATATTGACAACGATCTTCTTGAAACCTGACAATGAGAAGATATACTATCCAAATTCAGTACTGGCTACTAAACCCATCAGCAACTTTTATAGGAGCCCGGAGATGGGTGATGCTGTTGAGTTTGCTGTTGATGTTTCTACAACAATTGACACTATTGCGAGCATGAAAGCCAGAATAAAAACGTATGTTAACTCCAACTTACTGTGCTTCTCTATTATTCACTCTATATTTTTACTCTTCGAGACTATTTCAGCTCAACACAACCAACTTATTACAAGCTTGTAGAGTTCTCATGACAATCTTTCTTAGAAGTATATTTACAGGCAGTACCCACTTATTTAGGCCTGGTGATCCTATTGCTCAAATTATAATGACATAAAAGATTAGAATCATCTAGTCTACAGATGACCTCTTTTTATCTGCTTAATAGCTGCAAGCTAGGTTTCTCAAATGGAATAGTCTTTTAAGTAAGTTCCCTCGAGTGATTCTGCTATCCTGGTAGAACATTTTACTTCCTTGGAGAACTAGATCCCTATTATGGTTTTCTTCTTCAATCAGTCGTTTCCCTTGTTGATATATTCCCAACTATAGCTTACAATAACAAGCACAGATGTGGGAGTGTTTATAACTTTATATGAATCTTGTCTGACTTTTGGTGGCTTATGGTCAGCTCAGTTTTTTCTTTGCGCGCCTATTGATTCTTCTCGATTCCTATCTCACTAGTTCATAAACTGACATGCACTGGTACGCACCTCAAATATATTTATATGGATTGATGAAGAAATATTTTAAACTTCAGGTACTTGGAGAGCAAGCCTCAGCACTGGCGTCCTGCCCATAGTGTGGCGGTGAAGGAAATTGAAGACGTAAACAAGATGACAATGGCTCTTTATATTTCTCATACTATAAATTTCCAGAACTATGGAGACAAAACCAGCCGCCGAACAGACCTAATCTTAGAGCTGAAGAAAATATTTGAAGAGCTTAATATAAAATATCACCTCCTGCCTCAGGAGATTTATCTCACCAAAGTTGGGTCAGCAACTACAGAGCTTCCACCCTCATGGCGCTGACAAGTTTTGATAGAATATGATATAGAATGTCTGAATTTCTACCAGATGGAGAAAGAGTCTCAATGTCTTGAAATTGAGACTTTTGAGATCTACATGATGCAGTATTTTTGAAATTGTTCATACCAGTTTTGAGTGAATTCATGTTATACTGTAAAATTGATTATTTAATACAAAGACCTGTACTGTGAAAATTCCATTTACATAGACCTGTCCCTGTTCTCTCATCATTGCTTCAAAGATGACGATGGTTCCTTAATCGAGTTTTTGTACATGGCTTCACTGAAGTCCCTATGCTTTTGATTTTGAATTGATTTGTGATATGAATTATGAGCGCTTAGGGACGAAACATTTGATCCTGATAGTAGTGGAGATATTGAGAGCAACCTTTAGTGACGAAATATTTGTCGGCAAAAGTAATTCATCGGTGTATATATATGCTGCGAATAATCTTTGCTGATGAACAGTACAGTGGTATAGATCGTCGGCAAAAATCATTCTTCAGTGTGTATTCTTCCTTGTGTTTTTTTTTTTCTTTTTTCTTTTTGGTTATATTTCTTCCTCAAATATTCATTTAGAGCCAGCAGAAAGAGTTTACATTTTTGAATCTTGACCGATATTCAGACCCTTAATCATTTTTAAAAGGAAAAGAATTGACAGAATGAAAATGAGATACAAAATTCAATCTTGATGTTTAATTGGGCCAATCAGATAACCTTATCCACCAATCCCTATGGAGAAGCTGACACCTAGGACAAAGATAAATTGACAATGCCTTTCCCACCTCTCATATTGCTTGCAGCTCTTTCCACCACCTCTATGACTATCTTAAACCTACTCAAATTCCTTCATACCAATACCAAGCCCTCAAACTTGCATCAAAATTTCAAAGTTAGAAACAGAAAACAACCCAAGAGAGAGTAATGGCTTCAAGCTCAGCAGTTACAATGGCTATGCCATTGCCCAATGCCACCACCCAAAAGAGGGTGGTTCAATCCTCAGAGGCCTTCTACAAGCCACTACCCCTCAGGCCCTCAAAGGCTGTGTCCCCGCCATCAAGATCAAGTGGAAGACTTGAGGTCAGGGCTTCCCTGAAGGAGAAGGCCGTCACCGCAATCACCGCCGCTGCGCTCACGGCCTCGATGGTGGTCCCGGACGTGGCGGAAGCTGCGTCTGGAGTCTCTCCGTCACTCAAGAACTTCTTACTCAGCATTGCTGCCGGCGGCACTGTACTTATTGTGATTATTGGAGCTGTAATCGGAGTGTCCAATTTCGACCCTGTCAAGAGGGGCTGAGAATATTGAAATGTCATTCACTTTGGTTGGGAATGTTCCATCTTCTTTATGTATCTGTTTAGTTTTCCTTGTTATGTTTACCTTCTATATCATCGTGTAATATGACTCTTCTTCCCTCTCAGGAAACTGTGAATGCTGAAATCTCATTTTCTATTTTCAATTCAGAAATGAATTACATTCATTCATATATACAGAACCCAATTTAGAAGCACCCAGAATCGAAAAGCAGCAAATTGCAGAACTGAAATTACAAATATCTAGTCATAAATCAGATTCTATCATGACTGCTTGCAGTAAAGCACATGATGCTAGTCAGAAGAACAAACATCTTAATTCCAAAATTTCTAGAAAGGCCCCTAACTACATCTAGGTTTTACAAGGATTATTTAAATGATGATACGCTAACTTACTAGCTTTCTCCCATTCAAGTGTGTATAATCTCCAACCAAAGAAATCTACCTCTTCTGAAACGAATTAATGGAACTTAATCTTGTTAATTACCTAGAAAGCTTCGAAATCACATCAAGCATGTATCTGCTCTCTGCAGAATAGTTCACCGTATCTGCCTTAACCACTGTGATCTTCACCCTCTGCTCGTCGCCATACAACTCCTCTTTGATCTTAAGCTTGAACATAAACTGGTTGAAAATACTGCTCCGGATTATGTCTGCGAACTTTTCCTCATCCTGCCCCTCGTATTTCAAAAAGTACAACTCCTTTGCTGTGCAACCCAAGATCTCTGCCCCTGATTCCTGAAAAGCCGTCACCCAAGTCAATTCAGTATGGTCCTGAATTTGGGCTTGAAGAAGATATCTATAATCACACTCCTCAAATTCTTGATTGCACCTGTCACACTGCCATCCTCCAACTCCTGACCTTGACACTTTCTTGCTACACTGTCTATCTCCAATCATCAACGGGCATGCTGTGTAACAGAAAGAATCGGTTTTAATGAAAGATATGGTGGCCCTCACAGTGACCCAGTCTGGCTTATCTGATCTTCCAAGACCTTCATTCTTGATCTGAGAAACAGTTTTGCGTATGTCATTCTTAGTTACTCCTGGCATAAATTCCTTAGAAATGGACATGGAAGCGGCATCCTTTCCCCCTCGATCAAACCAGTCCCTCACCTGACGAGCCTCAGGCAAATCTGGGTTAATGTATAGCTGGGTAGAATGAATTGTTCCTATGGATTTCCCACTGAAGTCATTAACCTTCCCAGCTTTGACAGCTAAAACTGGAAAAACACCAGAAGCCAACATCTCTTCCAGCTTTTGACCTTCCCTGTTACAGACCTCTCCCCATAGGGTTATCTCAACGCTCCTACCAGAGCAATCCTTCAGATGCAGAATTCTTCTCTGAGTTTCCATACCATTCTTTCTCAGGATAGTAGTAGAAGGGTTGACAGATGTCACAATGCCAATAACATCAAGTATAGAATTACTCTCAGCATTCTCAATTGCACTAATAGGCTTGAAGTCAAACAGCTGGTCTGGTATAGAACCATCTTCATCAGGGCACAGTTCCACTGTTGAACTTGCATCCAGAGTTATCTCCCAGTCACTTTTCAGATGATTAAAGTTCTTCTGCGCAGGTTTTAAGCTACCCTTTGATATCAAGTAAACTTTGCCGACCTCAATAATATCATAAAAGCGGTCAAGAACAGCATTAAAGCAGGTCACTCGTATTTCCCCACCCTCAGAGTCAAGGAGGTCAAAAGAGAAAACCTTACCATCTCCTCGAGCATTGTTATACCGACGCTGATCCCCTTTTGCAGTGACTCTTGCCTTGATAGCCCACCTTCCCTGATAAGGATTTAGAGCATTAATAGGTATAATACGTGCTGGCGCCTCATTCTTGAACACAGGGCCACGATTTTTATACTGTGGAGGTGGCTGGTAGGAAGGCTGCACAGTAGCTCGGAAATTTGGCACACTGGGAGCTGAGCTTTCAGGATGAAATGTAGGTCTGGGATTGGGAGTATTGTAAAAAGAGCTTTCAGATTGGAATGTAGATCTGGCATTTGGCATACTGGAAACAAAGTTTTCAGGATGAAAAGTGGGCCTGGGATTCTGCCATTTGGGAACAGGCCCTTGGCCAATCATATGATTGTTGCCATAGGCAGACTGCTGAAAATTGTTCTTAGGCAATGCAGTTTCAGTAGTTGGACCAGACTCAACATATTGTTTTGGATTCCCAATAATCTCCGAGTCCAGTACAATAGTTTCCATATTCAGCACAACAATAATCCTGTACAAGAGTTCAAAGTCAAAATCGGCCACAAACTTGCTTCTCATCAGGAAACATAACTATCAATAAGAAACCCAGCAACTCCATTGTCAAACTGTCATAGCCGGTTTAATGCACTCACAAGGTTTCACAGCTTACCTCTATGATCAGTTCTCTACTCACATCATTTTTAGCTTCTCTTAACTTAAATAAACTCTTTATAATTTCAACCCCCATCTTTTAACAAGTTACACGAACATCAAGCACACATACAGCAGCTAGCTTGCTTGAATCCACAAATTGAAAACAAAATCCTCAATTACTAGAGACACGCTACAAGAAACCGTCCGAAAAATACCTGGAGATTTGTGTTTACTGAGTGCAAATTTTTCTGTACTTTTTAGCTTAGAAAGTGATTTACTCAATTACTCACAATTTCAAAACTCAAATTCTCAAACTACCAAAACAGCATTCAATTTAATTCAGCTCTATATAGCTCATTTTGCTTCCGAAATCTCAAGTCATCCAAATGAACCAGAAAACCCTAACCATCCGGTCAAAAAATTAAATCAATTAATGAAGCACATCAACAATCACATCTCATAATCCAAATAGATCTTAATTAACCAAAAATCGAAAAATGGAAAATGAGAGAGAGAGACGAACTTGCGGTTCTGGACTTCGCTGCAAATGTACTCGGTAAGCTGAACGACGGAGCCTTTCCTGACCTGGCCGGTCTTGACTAGCTGGTTGAGCTGAGTGGCAACCATGGCGTGCTGAGACCAAACGCCGTCGGAGACCATGAGCCGGTACCTCTCCTGCGAGCCGATGAGCTTGATATCGGCGACCTGCATCAGCGGCTTCAAGTTGAGATCACCGCCGATGATGGCGGATACCGCGTTCGGCGTCAGTTGCAGCGGCATACCTGAAAACCCTAGGGCGTGGCGTAGGTCGGCGGACGACGGCGAGGGTAAGGGTCGTAGATACGGTGCAGATGCGAGGGTAGATTTGGAAAATTGAGGAAATGAGAGGGAGTGGCGGGGTGTTTGGGTGAAGGGTTCGACCGACTAATGAGAAAGGAAAGAGGGATTTTGAATTTCGAACTGGGTTTGGGTCACTGGACTTGGATCTTTATATATGAAGACGCTCATAATTAGAATTACAGTTATATCCTCCGATCCTGCTCTTTTTTACAGGTTTGCCATAGAAGTATGGCATTGGTGTAATAATAGCAACCATCCGGGTCATTTAATATTTCTTGAGCGCGTGTTGAATGCTCTAAGATTCGGCGCATTATGAGCTGACGTAAATAATGTGGCTGCTTTCCCAAAGGAGCCTCGGAATAAGGTACTTATTTACGGCCATGGCTACGCTTAATTTTATCTGTGGTTCTCGGGTTGGGCTCGTTGCACCCATTTTTCATCTATTCCCTCGCACTTTTTTTTTTTTTAATTTGGATCTGGCATACTTAACATGATATGGAAATAACGTGTCGCCACGATACAAAATCGAACGCAAAAGATTTACGACTTCGAGGCTTTATGGAGGCATTGGCGATTGTGAACTTGCTGCCAAACCTTCAGTGCATATCGGCAACAAGTTGTCGCATCGAAAGGGATACCATTTTCACAATAATGCGGGGATGCACAAATCTTGAGCACTAGGTACGGAGCCCCGCGCGATGCTGCGGGTATTTCTGAATTTGGTAAAACAAAAGGCAATTAAATCAAGTTTGATGTTCAAAGTTATGAGACGATATAATAAAAAGAAAAGAACATATTGTACTGGAATAAAAGAACATAGAGAACCCATTGTAACAATAACAGATAATGATAAGAAACCTGTAGCATAATTCCATCTACTTTTGGCCCTTCCTTCTATAACACACCAATCTTCTTCAACATGTCTCTGGCGAGTCATCGTCCAAGTCTTCTGAATAAGGTGAACTCAAGGGATTGTAGTGGTTGTCAAGGGAACCTGTTCTGTCCACAAACTTCCCGTTGTTTCCTGTTGAAAAAATAACAGTAGCTGCCTCAGCGGTCTTCCTCCACTGATTTGACTACACCTTTAATCTCCTTAACTCAGTCTCCAATTTAAAAAACATTGGCTGGTTAAGAAATGTACTCCAAAGTCCAAACATGCCTTCCCTTTGTGATCTTATCTATTGAACATGGAATTGAAATTTCATTCCTTTCGTCATACCTGAAACAAATTGCAGGAACCATTATATTTTCTCTCAGAGAGATCATGTATAGCAGAGCAATACATCAACAAAATATACATTATTTCAATGATTAATTACATGTTAGATTCACTTCACTTATACTATACTACTTTAATACGATAGCATTCAGAGATTTACTTCAGAGGTTAGTAGCCGTATTACAGAATGAGGTTAGTAATCCTCATATTTCCTTTTTTTTTTTTTTTTTTTTTTTTTTTTTTTTT
>LYNE01000033.1:278779-291721 GCA_001662545.1 Rosa x damascena | reverse complement strand
AAGCAACATTTTTAAACTCAGTTCCATTATCTGACCTTACTCTTACTAAGCACATGTTCGTGGACTGTTTTTCAGTTTTTATTTTTTGGTTTAATCCCTTGAAAGATTCAAAGGTTTCAGCTTTGTCTCTTAGGAAATTAACCCAAGTGTACCTGGAGAAGTCATCAACGATCACAAGTATGTATTTCTTACCTCCAATGCTTTCTGTTTGAGCTGGTCCCATAAGATCCATATGCAGCAGTTCCAAAACTCTTGTGGTGGTGGCAGCGTTTATTATTTTATGAGGAGATCTGGCTTGCTTACCGATTTTGCATTCTCCACATATCTTGTCGGTCTTACCACTTAGTGCTGGTAGACCTCTAACACACTGCTTAGTGGATAATTTAAGTAGATCCTGATAGTTTACATGCCCCAGTCTTCTGTGCCATATTTCGAAGGTTTCTTCGGCAGATCTCACAGACAAGCAATCCTGTATATTAAGAGATTCATTAGATTGAATGTGATAACAATTATCTGAAGATCTCTTACCTCTCATAATATTTTCTCCCTTTTTATCAAGAATCACACATCTTTGCTTGTTGAACCACACATCCTCATAATCATCAGCCAAGTGACTGACACTTATTAGATTGGCAGTTAAACCCTCTACATACAGGACATTTTTTAGATTAGGAATTCCAGGAGTATTGACTGTTCCTCGTGCAAGTATTTTTGCTTTTCTCCCATCACCAAAGGTAACTGAACCTGTAGTGCTTTCATCTTCGAATGATATAAACCAAGCTTTATCTCTAGTCATGTGTCTGGAGCAACCACTGTCCACATACCAGAAATCCTTTCGCTTGTCTACCAAGGCAGTGAGTGCTACCAGGCAAGTTGCTTCAATGTATGTTGAGGAATTATCTGTACTTACACTTGTCATGAGACAGACATCATTAAAAGAGTCAGTAGAATCAGAGTGATTAGAATGATGATTATTCAAGTTCTTTCTAATCCAGAAAGGTTTATTTCTATTTTGTATGTTTGCTTTAGTAATCAAGCTAGCCAATTTGTTGATAAGCTCTTTCTGCTCTTTAAGCTCACAATGTAGAGATTTTACAGATAGCTTTTCTTCACCAGAAGGAATTGACTTAAGTCTCTCATTGCATCTTGGTCTAATATGTCCTAACTTACCACAGTAATGACAAGTAGGAATAAAAGACTTAAAAGTCGCCTACCTTTTATGATCAGTAGGAGGCATCTGGTTCATCCTTACCTGAGTGACATTCTGAGAGGATTTTGGTTCCTTATCAGCCCTTGTGATAGTGTCCTTGACTTGGGTGATGGGATCATCTTTCTCCAATTCCGAATTTGACTCTCTCACAAAGTGTGTGCCTTTGGAGCTTTCTCCAGAATATCCAAGTCTGAATGTATCATGGTGGGCTTTTCCGGAGTTGAACAACCTAGATGCTGTTGCAGAGCTTATCTCAAACTTTGTGAATTTCTCTTGAGTGGACTTCAGCTCTTTCTGCAATGATTCATTTTCAGTTAGTAGATTTAAGTTTAGAGCATGTTGCCCTTTTACCTCAAGTTCAAGCATCTTGATTTTGTTTTTCAGTTCAGTACATTGTATCTTCCAGGTCTGAGAGCTTTTGTCACTTTGTGAGTTCTGCAGCTCTTCTATGAGTTTGTTCCTTTCTTGTTCCCACGTGTTCTGAGAGGTCCTCCATGCAAGTTCCAACTTCTCATTTTTAGCTTTTAGCAGCACAATTTCATCCTCCAAACCTGCATTTTTGATTAATGTGGCTTTTGACGCTTTATAGAGTTGTTTGCAGCGGACATTAGTCTCATCATCTGAGAATTCTTCATCACTTTCGGATTCAAGTGAAAGAGACGACACGAAGGCAACATTTTCGATCTCCTGATGTTCATCATCACTCCATGTCGAGAGGAGGGATTTATTGTTGCTATTTCCATGTTTCCTGTTACCACAATCAGTAGAAATATGGCCATAGCCACCACATTCATAGCATTTTACTTTTCCAGATTTATTTGCTCTAAAATTCCCTCTAGCGTTGTTATCATTGTTAACAAAATTTTTCTTGGGAACATTGAAGCTTTGAGAGGAGGATTTATTTCTAAGAAACTTTTTGAACTCTTTGGTTAGAAGAGCAAGATCAAGTGGTTCATCTTCCTCTTCTTTCCCTTTCACAGCCTTGAAAGCCACACCTTTGGATTTCTTTTCAGGTTTTAGTCTTAGTTCATAAGTTTTTAGATTTCCAATGAGTTCATCCAAAGGGTATTCATCAATGTCAAAAGAGTCCTCAATACTAGTGACTTTAGAATGAAACTTTTCTGGTAAGGCTCTAAGTATTTTCTTGACTACCTTATCTTCATCAAAAGGGGCACCTAGACTACGACATTGACCAGTAATTTTTAGAATTCTACCATGAAAGTCATCCACGGTTTCATCATCTCCCATGGTCATAGTTTCAAATTCATAAATCAGACCTTGCAGTTTCTGTGCACGTACCTTTTTGTTTCCTTCATATGTAGTCTGCAGCAGATCCCGAGCTTGTTTTGCAGTGTCGCAGTGACTAATCCTCAGCTTTTCACGTTCAGAGAGAGCAGTGAAAATGCTATTTTTTGCTTTGAAGTCAGCTTGAAGATCACGTACTTCGACCTCAGTCCAGTCCTTCCGTGGCTTAGGAATAGAGATTGATGAGCCCTCGCCTTTAGCTGGAATTATTGGTGTCTTCCAACCATTTTCCACAATGTTCCATACATGTTCATCTTGCGCAATCAAGTATGATTTCATGTATATCTTCCATTGAGTGTACTTTTCACATTCTCCATCAAACCATGGAGGACTATTAACAGATCCACCAGCAGCCCTATCTTGATGTTGTTCCATCGTCCCTGCGATCTACTAGAATAATCTAGAACCTGCTCTGATGCCAAATGAAAATACCAAATGGAACGATATTGTGTTATAACCCAAAGAACAACTTAACTACAAAAGTACTTTATCAATAGGGACACAGAATTTGCTAACGCAGTGTAAACCTCTCCACTGAGGAAACTTCACTGAGTGGCTTTTAACGTAGCCAACACGAAAGATCAATCCAATATGAATCAAATGAGTTTACAGTACACAAGTTGTGTTGTTCATAACATACACAATCACTTAGCAACAAATGCTAACTTGATTTACAACTGATCTAACGTTTACTTGATTTTCAATCTATCAACTCTAATCAAATCACTGATCTTTCTTGTCCTCAATGTCTCACTGATCTTTGAGAATAATTTATGAAAGTACTGGACAACACAAGATAAAGCATGAAACAAATAAAGAGAGTTTTCAGAAAAATGGTTTTTGACAGAAACTCATGGTTCAAGAATGAACAAACGTTTTTATGCTGCAGATGAAAACCCTAAACATGTATTAGTTTCGAAGCCTTTTATACAAGAGGAAAACTCCCCGTCAAACAAATCTTTTCTTTAAACACCAAATAAGATAGATATAGAAAGATATCAAAACTTATTTGTTTTGCATGCAAAAAGTCTTTAATGCAAAATGCACCAAATCAATTTAATAGACATGTAAATCAATTTAAAATGTGTAACATGATTTGGAACGAATATATATTAAACTCAAGATTAGTGGATCAACTCTGCTTGATCGTATCTTCCTCTTTGTTTCCTTGAAGTTCCGGTTTCCTTGTGGCAATGGGAAATCATGTATTGAATGGTAATTGCCCAATATACTCACAGTACGTCAACAATAAATTTGGTTGTTTGTCTGGTGAGTGAGAGCACTATCATACTTGTGGATTAAGTATTATATGGATCGTGTAAAACGTGAATCTATTGTAAGAATTATTTCCATTTGATGCATGCCATACGTGAATGAGGAATCCTCATGTTTTGTGTACATTTTGTGAAGCTAGCTAGTTAAAATGTTGATGAAAATGATCACGAAAACAAAATATGTAGAATATGTAGCAGTAAAATTTAAGTTGGATAAACAAAAATAATGCTATTTTAGTACCAATCAATATTGAAATGATATATTTCCATGTTCTTGTTTTATTCTTTAAATTAGTCTGAGTTTCATGTCTTGAACTAAAGACATCAACCAAATAAGGTTGTCAAAAATTAATAGTTTTGCACCAACAATTAGGTCTTTCTGTAACTAACTAATTAGAAAAACCTCATAAACTTAATCCATGCAGATGATAAATTGATCATAATGATAATATTAATAAATATTGACCAGCAAAAAGATTGGCGAAAAACCATTATAAACTCATTTGCAAAGTCTCCATTTTCTAATGTAGGATCTATAATTAATCTCAACACGTCCCCGTATGTAGGACGAATTTTCAAGTCATACACGTGGAAAACAAATATTGGATGACGTGGAGCCCCTGTGGCTGCAAGACATGTACACGTGAAAAAACTTGGCTCTGATACCATAATAAAGTAATCTGAGGTTCACATCCAAAATCAATTAACGATAAATAAAGTTGTCCAAACCCTTATAAACTCATTTGCAAGGTCCTCATTTTCCCATGTGGGATCTATGATCTCAACAATTTCTACAAGAAGAGAGCTGCATAATTTTTGTTGTTGTTGAGAAAAGGGACCTGTAGCATAGTTAGCTTGCAAAAGAGAAGAAAAATAATTAGTTGGCAAAAAAATTATAGTATGCTGTTAGCAGCAACAACAAGGGAAGTTAAAAATTAGGACTAAATACTGTTTAGTCCTTGAGCTTTTAACTATAAAACACTTCATTCCCTGACCTTCTATAAAACACTTCAGTCCCTGTACTTCAAAATTTCAGACCAATAGGTCTTTGCCTTCTAAAAGTCGCGGCGAAATGTCTATTATACCCTAAGTTTTTTTTTTTAATTAATTAATTATTTTATTTTTTTTGGAAAATGAATTTTTTTCCCTTTCTTTCTTTCTGTTTGAAAAAAAAAGAATAAATAAAAAAAAGAAAAAAGAATAAATAAATAAAAGAGAAATGAATAAATTTATTTTTAAAAAAAGAACTGAGGGCATAATAGACATTTTACCGCGACTTTTAGACGACAAGGACCTATTGGTATGAAATTTTGAAGTACAGGGATTAAACGTGTGGAATTAGAAGGTCAGGGACTGAAGTGTTTTATGGTCAAAAACTCAAGGACTAAACAATATTTAGTCCTAAAAATTATGACTTAAAAAAGCTTAATTGGTTGAGACTTGAGAGTAAGAAAAGTGTTGATTTCGTATTAATGTACAGTAGAGATGAGATATCTACTTCTAATCATGGTGTTAAGTGTACGGTTTAGGGTAACTACCACTTATGGCTAGCCGTTGATACAAGAAACAAATTGAGCTCGAGCAAAGATGTAGTTGCCGAATGCCATTGCAATAGTGGATTACGTACTTCTCTTCACTAATTAACGACCTAACTAACTAACAGGCTCTTCAAGTAGTCATGCATGAAAGCAGATATTGAAACCTAATTACAACTGTAACAGTTGTTAGGTACGTATAACTTAGTGGTGTTAATTTGTTGCGGGTACGTGGTTTCTCTTTTTCTAACTATATTTATAGGATTGGAGATGCATGTGTATATGCCTGCATATGTAGTTAGCTTAGCCATTAGAGGCAGAAAAGCTATCACCTATGTCAATGGTGGTAACCATCCTTCATCTTTGGACGTTCGTATAGTTCGTATAGTAGTAGTATACAGTAATACAGTGATGCGAGAATCGTGCACACAATAGTAAAAGGCTCTGTCAAGCGTCGAAAGTCATATGAGATGAGCAGAATCCACTAGCAATTACGGGCACAGCCGTAAAAAACATAGAGAAACTTCTCTAATATTTGATTTTTTATTGATAACTTGTATGAAAATTACAATCTAAAAGGTGCCTTATATAGGGCACATAGCTTAAACCTAATACAACTAGAAAACATAAAGAACAATTTATTGTAGACTAAAACTAGGAAACCTAATTAAACCTGATTAAATAAAAATCGGAAATAGAATCCTAGATACTAAAGAATATTACGCTTGGAATCCTAATCAAGATTTTGCTCGAGAATCCCGATATATCCAAAAGAGTAATTTATGATTAATTCCATCATTAAGAAGCCTATTTAAATTCCAATTTCCAATATTCAAATTATTCTTCTTAATGTGAAGACGCTTTTTTCTTTTCGAGATTTTTTGTTGAAATTGGATAAAATCTCGTCCTACATCAGTCTCCTCCACTTGAAAAGAACTCGACCTCGAGTTCCTCTTGTATGCAGCTAGCACGATCATTAGTAGGAATAAACAAGATAAGCCATCAACTTCAATATTCTCAAAAAAAAGGTATTGCCATAAATCCAATATCGTAGACAAGTTTAGAATAAGCATCCTGAAACTTGAACTCCTCCACTTGAAAAGGAATGGGCATTGACTTCTCCTTGGGTTGATCTTGAACACAATTAGGCATGCATGACATGGATATTGATGTGATGAATGAATCAGCTTCCTTGTCCTTAATGAGTTTCTTTTCAATCTTCAAAGTGGCTTCTTCATGTTCCTTTTCACACACCTCAGGATGGTCATTCTTGATGTTCTTCCTTCCAGGCTTGATTTTAATTTTGTGCGACTCCCACCTAAATAAATATGTGTTGTCTTTGCAATAACCACCTTTGATGCTTTCATGCCATGGTCTTCCAAAAAGCACATTCGTGTCATCCACGTCAATCACATGACAAGTAATATCTTCTTTAGAAAATTTTCCCACAGAGACAGGAACTTTATAAACCTCTATTACTTGTGCATATTCATCCTCTCCAAATGGAATCCAATAAGGATCACTCAGCTTCACTGTCGGTAATTGAAAATAATCCACAACTTTGTTTGCTACAAAGTTCTCTCATAGATCACTGTCAATTATTACAGAGCATACCTTGTCTTTGATGACACATGTAGTTCGGAAGTCGTCATAATCCGGCGTTGTGAATATCCAACATTCCATGTTTTTTTTTTTGGATTGATGAGGTTGTCCTAGGGCGAATTCCTTGGCATGTTCCTCTTCAATAAAACTTTCTTTGATAGATACTCTATGACCAGCGTCATTAAGGTTGGTGGTAGTGAACTTCTCCCTTGAATAGTCGTCTGTTAAGGAGCAGGCGATACCCGCTTTGATACCAAATGATGCGGGAAGCGTGTACACAATAGTAAGAGGCTCCGTCAAGCATCGAAAACTGACTTGATCAATATACTCTCGTAATCGTACAAATCGTGTCAAGATAGGGAAGTATTAAGCCCAAAATTATCGTACCACGGGGATTAGTGGCTAACCCACAATCCTTGGGTAGTTAGAACTAGAGTCACTAAGCAAACAAAAGAAAAATAAAGTAAATAAAACAAAAACGCTAATCTAAGGCACCAAGCCTTAGCAATGCTCGGCTTTGGAAAATGGTGAGTAGCCCTTCAAATTCCTAAAATAAAACTAAAGAAAATTTGGAAAATGGAAAATAGAGGAAGAAGATGGGAGAAGAGAGCTGCCTCTGTTTTTGGTGGTGCGGCTACTCTCTGTTTGTGTTCTATGGAGAACTAGGTCGTGGAGAATTAGGTTGGATAGTTGTGCACGTGTCAAGGATGCAATGGTTGATGTTGAAGAAGGAAAACTCTCACGTGCTATATGTGTAAACAAAGAGGCTAGGAACAGAGTGAAAGCAAGTATCATAGGCTACACGTGCATGGCTGCACCAATTTTTTGATTAATTAAGCAATTAATCACTTGATTAATTAAGCAATTAATCACTTAATTAATTAACCTAATTAATTAAGATGCATTACTTTTGCCGACTTTACAATTCTTTCCATTTCTTCTCACTCTTCTCCATGCATTTCTACACGTAGTATCGGAGGCAATTGGATCCTGCTCCTTTGACGACATTGACTACGGTTGACCCGCGTCGGCTGTTTTGTCCTTTTGTCAGAAACTCCAATTTGTTCTAAATTTGCACCGTTTTCTCTTGATTTCCGCAATTCCACTTATTTCCTACACAATAAATAAAAATGGATTACTTACATAATAATTGACTTAAAGATTAGCTCAATTCTAGTATTTAGAGTGCAATTACGCGCATAGAAATACATGTAATTAAAAGCCATATGAGATGAATTAGAATCCACTAACAATTACGGGCACATTCGTAAGAAACATAGAGAAACTTCTCTAATATTTGATTTTTTATTGATAACTTGCATGAAAATTACAATCTAAAAGGTGCCTTATATACGGCACATAGCATAAACTTAATACAACTAGAAAACGTAAAGAACAATTTATTGTAGACTAAAACTAGGAAACCTAATTAAACCTGGTTAAATAAAAATCGGAAATAAAATTCTAGATACTAAAGAATATTACGCTTGGAATCCTAATCAAGATTTTGCTCGAGAATCCCGATATATCCAAAAGAGTAATTTATGATTAATTCTATCATTAAGAAGCCTATTTGAATATCAATTTCCAATATTTAAATTATTCTTCTTAATGAGAAGACGCTTCTTTCTTTTCGAGATTTTTTGTTGAAATTGGTTAAAATCTCGTCCTACATCATACAAACTACAAGATCCAATAAAGCCAAAATGTATAACCCTTTGATATTTCTGTTATCCTCACTGCTTTACTCGTTTCCCTACCCTGAACCCTAGCTAGAATTCTAGTTTATGTGTAATTACCGCATGCATGTAGGATGAAGTAAAATTAAGTTATACTTTTTTTTTTGTTTTTTTTTTAAAATTTATTAATATTATTATTATTATTTTTACGGTCAAGTAGGTCTGTTAAGATGTTCTTTTGGACCAAAGCCTTGCGATTTTCCCTACGTCTCAAATTCATGCTTTTTTCTGTTAATCGTGATTTTGTGGGAGCAAAGGTAGTTGAGTTCCTCAATCATCAACATAATAATTAAATAACGAGTTGCAACCACCGTTTCCACCACACCTAGTATAGAACTAACGTTATTGTACTGCAACATTTTCATTCTGTAGTGTCTTATATCTTCTATTCTCACACGCACAGAAGATAAAAGAAACAGAATCAGGCAAATCAAGCTGTACTAAAAATGCTTGATTGGGATAATTGGCTAGTGAAATGGAGAGTACTGGAGTTTTGGGGCAGGGAATGGAACAGTTTTGGGGAGGGAATGGAACTTTGTGCCACATTCAGTACGCTCGTCTTTTTGCACTTCCTTTCTCTTCTTGCGTTGTTTTACTTCACCTGGACTGCGTTTTGGCAGGCCATTGCACTCTACTTTGTCTCAAGCATTGGCGTAACCCTTTCATTCCATAGGAATCTCTCCCACAGAAGCTTCAAGCTTCCCAAATGGCTCGAGTGCTTCTTTGCCTATTGTGGGGTTCTATCACTTCAAATATGTGTATGAAATTAATCAAAGCACTCTAAGAAAGATTAATGAGATGATGAGTTTTTATCTATGTTTTGTTCTTCGGTAACATGTGTTCGGTTTGCAGAGAAGTCCACTTGATTGGGTGAGCGTACAAGATCCCACCATCAATTTACAGATATAGTGAAAGACCCTCATAGCCTAATAGTTAGAGGTTTTTGGTTTAGTCATGTTGGTTGGACTCTCGATTACCGTGGTAGAAAAGGAAGTGTAAAAAATTCTCTCCCTCTGGTGGAGTCTGGATCCAAGCCCTCTTCTCTACTAATCCCTTTGGTGTTAGATAATTTACATACAATTTAGATATTCTAGAGATAATTAATCATAGAATAAAAACCAAAAAGATCGATTAGTAGAAAATCTGGAACACTCTAACCAAAATGGGCATATCAGTAGTGGACACTGAAGAATATATATTCTAGAGATAATTAATCATAGAATAAAAACCAAAAAGATCGATTAGTAGAAAATCTGGAACACTCGAACCAAAATGGGCATATCAGTAGTGGACACTGAAGAATATATATGTTGAGCTTATAAATTTTAAATTTCTTTTTGCAGTATGATGCACGATTAAACAATGTTGGAGATTGAAAATACAAGGACAGAAACTATTTTCTGGAGAATGGGGATTGCAGTACACGGATCAATCCTTACTGGGCAGCAGAAACCAAAATAAACAAACGGGACACCAGATTTTGGTTACGCAGTGAAAACCTCAAATATGAGATTAAAAACACTGCGGGACTCTTACTCTTGAGAACCCAAAATAAGAATCATCGTATTCAAAAGGATATGTTCTTTTACAACTTCAAATAGCACTAGCTCGGCTATCTTGTTTAGACAAAAACTAACACACAATTTGTCTATCTTCTTGAACTCCTTCAATTGAACGATGACCAAATCTTGTTCTTACTTCTTCACAGTCTCTCTACTGATCTCAAGAGAGTTTGTTTATGCATATGAAAACATGATCAATAACACTTACACATGGACCAAGTGTTTGACTATTTGTGAAGATTCAATCTCAAACTAACATGCAAGACTCTAACAAAATTCTTGCGTCACTAGATCCACACATCTGCCGTGCATATTTTCTAAATATATATCAAGCACCAACGACAAAACCTCTCCACCAAAGATTCTACCCTAATTGTCCTTTAATTAGGAAAGTAACTTTCCATATATGAAATCCAATAAATCTTAAAGAAAATCAATTAGGAATAAACAAGTCCTAAAAACCCTAGGGCATCAACACCACGATTTTAACACTCAGAAAAATCTTTTAAAGACATAAATACATAAATACATAAAACCTAAAACCTACTTTTCAAAATCGGACTCCACATGAAACTGACTACTGACTCGGGGATTGCAACACATGTTGCAATCCGATGCATATGCACATGCATTTACCTGTGATTCTCCGAGATCAGTAAAGGGATTTTGTCACAACTTTGTATGGGAATGCCAACACGACATGTACAAGAATTGTACCTACAGAGATTTGAAAAGACAACCATATATTTCTCCATTATACATACCATCTTCTTTACATTGCTCTTGGAGTTCTATTGTATTTCCTTGGAGGAATGCCCTTTATGGTTTGGGGAATGGTAAAACGTACAATTGCTCTTATATATTGTCCTTCTTGTTAGTACCGAATTTGCTATTGTCACCAAATAATTTTTATTTTATTAATTGGAAACAATAGAACCTCCAATTTATTTTAATTCAATTTCCCACCCTACTAGTAGCTAAAAGTTCTTCGTGCTAAATTTCATCCTTCGAATGATCGGTTAAAGTAAATCGCTATCTGTTTTTCTGTTTACTATCAAATTCCTTTTACTTATCAATTAACTTGCTCGAGTTTCTGTTTTGTAGGGAGTGAGGATGGTACTTTATCTCTATGTTACATTTGGATTAAATTCAATTTGCCATACATGGGGACAAAAAGTACGGGAAATTGGTGATTTATCTAGAAAGAACTTGTTAGATTTTGTTGGAGAATATATAGAATATATCATATATTGGAAAATCTAAGCATTGCAAAACATATCAGCTCTAGCTCGGACTCCTACATCTACTATGTCACCAAAGTCATCAGACAACAGCCGATGACTGTCATTTGATTCAGAAATTTTCAGTTGTTTATTGGCTTGATGTCTCTTAGGTCTTCAGACGACAAATATAACCTGTGGTCTATATCTCACTCAAACAACAGAGACATGCCAATAATCTGTTGTCTGATTATATCGAGATATGCCGAAATGTGACATTCTGTGGTTGCAGATGTAACAAGACGACAATTATATGTTGTTATAAAGGATTATGCACAACATATTTTCATAAAACTTTATCATATGTATTGAATTAAGACGACAGAAATCTGTAGTGTGAATATATAGAGATTTGAACTATCTTGGCTATATTCTGTTGTCTGAATCTATTGTAGACAACATATGCTTATTATGTTCTATTGTTTCTTTTTTATTAAAATGACATAAATAAGTCGTTTGAATAAATAGACCAGAACTTTTCTTGTGCTGTGCTGTGCTGTTGTCTGACTATGTTTCAGACCACAAAAATATGTCGATGTACAATACTGTAAACAATAGCTTGAAAATTTACAGTGGTTCTGAGTGTGTTTCAACAACATTGGTTTGTAGGTTTTGTTATGGTAATTTACTTTGAGCAATGGATTTTGTGGTTTTCTGTTGTCTGATTGTCATAAGGAATATAGAAGGTCTGTTTTTTATGTGGTCTTCAGTTGTTTCAGACAACAGATATTTGGTTAAATTCTGTTGTTTGATGTTAGGTGCAATATCAGTTTCTTTGGTATTTATGTTGTCTTAGTTGTGTTATAACCATAGTTTTTTGTTGTCTGATGTTGGGTGCAATATCAGTTTCTTGGTTATTTCAATTGTCTCAGTTGTCTTATAGCCACAGGTTTCTATTGTTTTATGTTTTGTGCAACATCAGTTGGTTCTGGTATTTATGTTGTCTGAGTTGCCTTACAACCATACTATTCTGTTGTCTAATGTTTGGTGCAACATTAGCTTCTTTTGATATTTATGTTATATGAGTTGTGTTATAACCACAACATATATTGAGAAACCTGTGTTGACTGATGAGCACAATAACAACATCCAACTATAACAAGTCAAAAGCCATTTCATTTCAATTAGCCAGCAAACTACATCAATATTCAACATTACCATCAATCCATCCTAAAGTTGAGTAATTTGTTAGGAGGTCAGAATAATGATCGATAAAGGCAAAAGTCGATCATATTAGTTAAGCAAAAAGACCTTCCATAAGCTCGCTATGCACGCAATGTCAATATGCACAAAAATAGATAAGACCCTAACTATGCATATACCACAAGGCCTTTTTGTGCACACTACAGTTGTCCAAACTTTATAACATGCTTTGCCCATTCAGCCCAAACTTCATCAATATTCTTTTATGTGTAAACAAGATTTGTTCTTCTCT
>LYNE01000033.1:228670-241124 GCA_001662545.1 Rosa x damascena | reverse complement strand
CTAAGGGAAAGGTCCTAGCAAAAGGAGCCTGAGTTTTTCTTTTTTAGCCAAGGGAGGGATCGAATACTTTAGATTAGCAAATTAGCTGTCAGTTTCCCGTTTACTCAAACGACATATGAATGTAGTCCTAATTTTCCACTTGTTTCCCATTTACTCAGACGACATATGAATGTTGTCCTAAATTTCCACTTTTTCATGCAAATTTATCAGTTCTTTCAGACGACAGATATCTGTCGTCTTAATTTTCTAACTTACTAAAAAGTGAAATAGTATGGATTCTCATGCTATTCAGACTACATAATTAATTTATATGTCGTCTAAAGAAGTTTAAAAGATTCAGGCGACAGAAAACAAAAATTCTGTCTTCTGAAATGTGTCGTCTGAAGGCATTATTGGCATAGTGTGTGGGGCCCACTTCAGGTGAAATCCTACCGAAAAATCGGCAGAATCTCCCCTAAAATAGGCTACCCAAATTCCACAAAACCTGGACATGATTAATAATAAACTCATATTCACAAGCACAATCCAATATTTACATTCCACAAGTATAAGTCACATTCAGTAAGTACAAATTCCACCTTAACTTCAATATGATAACAGATTCTCAAGCATTAACATTCACCAAAATAAAAGGTTATCAGAGCAGTGCTACATAACTAAGCCGATATCATACAAGGTAGGTTAAGTATTAACCTACAGCCAAACACGGAAGCGCTAATTCCTATGCCTCAAGTTCCTGGACGCGATCTCGACAAATCTGAAATCTGGGTATTTGAAAAACTAAGGGCCCAGGGGAAAACATTTAAAATCCGTTAGAGTGAGTGGACAAAACTGAAATAAGTTATGAAACGATTAATTGAATGCTTCCCCATTTCTCTTGTTAACAAAACCAACATGCAGCGAGATTCCACAATATTTCCAACTCAATCCTTTTCAAGAAAACTCATTTGATGATTAGAAAGGACTGCTGTCTAATCATCTCATGCCATCTGGAAGGGACTGCCACCCAGATGATGCATCGGAAGGGACTGACAATTGGAATAGGAGGTGGTGGGTAGAAGGGACTGTCAACTAGCCACAGGTAGTTAGAAGGGACTGCCAACTAACTACCTCATGTCATCTGGAAGGGATTGCCAACCAGATGACGCATCGGAAGGGACTGCCAACCGGGATGTAGTCTGGAAGGGACTGCCAACCAGACTATTACCTAGAAGGGACTGCCATCTAGGTAATATACGCATGCGCTAAAAATAGCCTCCTTGCCAACTCTTTTCTTTAAATCCATTTCTATCATGATACCACATTTACTCAAATAATAATCCATTAAAAACTTAATACCATGCTGCATGCATTTTTTAAATAAAATAAAAGTCCACTCACTGGTGAGTCTCGCAGCTAATCCTGCTGCCTGCCCATATCCTCCACTCGAGGGCTCAGTACGTCCTGTAGTAAATGGACATGATATAATTAACCATAATGAGGAAAAAAAAATCTCAAAAAATCAAAACTTTACCCTCTGGAATTAGTATTCGTTACTCATAAATTCTTATAAAAACCCACACCTCAAATTGGGATTTAAATTCTTGAATACGTAATTTCCTTAATTATTCAACACCCTCACAAGGATTGTTTCTATAAGGATTGTTTCTATAACATAGCCAATTACGTTCCAATTCCTTAACCATAATTTATCACCAAATTCCCTTTTCGAAATCTCCAAATTCTTTCTTAATTTTTCCTTTCAATTCACAATCTTAACCCCAAATTCTCAACAAAGTAAATCAATTCCGTAATAGCACTAATAGCAATTTAACAAGAGGTTTAACCATGAAATTAATAAATCATAAGATTCAAAATATCCAAATCCAACATCAAATTTCCATGGAATTTCACTATCCAAACAACCTCAAGTCTAAACAAAACTCAAAATCAAATTAATGGGTTTTGGAGGGGCTGACAGAGCCTCCACAACACCACCACCACCTGCAGCGCGTGGCTTCACGCGCCACCACTCCAACACCCAAATCTGGCCACCAAAATTCACCTACACTATCTCCTCAACAAGCCCAACAATCTTTATACCTGCAATAACAACCAAAACTAAGCAGAAGTGGTCAGAAATTCACTCCAAAATCTGGAAATCCGATCGTATGTGTTCACGCCCCAAACACCTTCAATTCTTCCTCCACCGGCCAAAACAAGCTGCAACAAGATTAGGAACACGTTCAGCACCTCACCAACAACCAAAAGCCAAAGAAATCTGGCCGGAAACCGCCGGAAAACTGAGATCGGAGCCAAACTCTGGTTTTTCCCCATTTTTGCATTTCTCTTCGAAACTCAAAAACCAATGAAACCCAAGGTGAAAAACTTACATGACTAGGAAGAGAAGGAAGAGAGGATCATGCCATGCCAAGCGGTTCGTCCTGAGGTGGCCAGACAGCGACAAATTCGCCGGAAAACCAGAAACGGCAAAAGAAGAAGAGAAAAAAAGGGGGGGGGGATCGGGGTCTGTCCCGATTTTGGGGCTGATTTTTTCTCTCTCCTCAATCCCAAAAAGGAAACTCATTTTAAAAAAAACTCTACCAAGAATAGTAACTTCAATCATTAAATCACAACTTCCCCGTAATAACTCCGATCTAGACAAACTACATGTCCACGAATTCAATTTTTCGTAACCTACGACATTCACAAAGAATTTCCTAATTTACCGGGCTAAAGCAAGAGTCACTCCTTGGACAACCACGGTAAAATGTAACTGGTAAAAGAATTTAAGGTACGGGGCATTACACCCATTCCTTCTACTCTTTCTGCCTTACGTAATATGACATACTTGTGAGTCGTGGCTTATAACTTAGCAGTTATCTTCGTTTCACATTTTTTCCCTTCTTTGCTTTGAAAGATCATTACTGAAATAGGCTTTTGTCTTTCTTATCATGAGGCAGAGCAATCAGTGACTTAACCGGAGAGAGCTCAGTTTTTCCAAACTTGTTGAACTTGAAAAACATGCAAAAATTGTGAGTCATCTTTATAGTTTTGGTATCTTCTAATTAGAATAATCCAGAGCTTCATAACAATCATTTTTCTTATGCGGTTTGCTTTATACTACAGGATGTTAAGAAGCTGCAATATAACATGATCAATTCCAGAATATATCTCTAACATGACAAGCCTGCAAATTTTGTCATATGTGGAGCAGAAACAAGGTTTAGGGTAAGCTCTCACTTCTTGTTGCTATATCAATTTTATAATAAAATCAAATATTTGAAGAAACAGCCTGGTTGAGTTTGATGAATGATAGGAGCGTAATTGTACATTATTTATATCAAAATCCTTAATATTTTCATTGTTAGTTCTTGATATTTTCTAGTTATTTACTTTGTTTATATGTTTTGTAGGTATTTTAGAGTAGAAAAGAAGAAAAGAAGCAAAAGAGGGATTGAAAGCCAAAATCAGCAAATCAGTCTGTGCAAATCAGTCAACTTCGACAGAGTATTGAAAGCAGCTCAGGACGATCCAGATAATGTTCTTTTATTGATGGAAAGCCTCGGATGTCTAGTTTCCAAATATTTTTACGGTTCATGAATATGATTTTTCTAGAAGAAGTTATGACCGATTTAGTACAAGGAGGTCAGACTGCGCGAGAATCTGAGTACAAACAAGTAAAGATTGTCTTCTAGAGCTATAAGGGAAGAAGAATTAAAAGTCCTTCTTTAATTAGAGATCAAATTCCTTAGTTCTTGGAGGAGAAGAAGTCTTGACGCAATAACTATATAAAAAGGAGTCTAGGGCATCATTGTAGACATCTTTGGACGCGCAACATCAGTCCATTGCCACCATCCTCTCCTCCCTCTCTTTTCATGTTTTATTTTATTTCTTTTATGTATTGCTAATAGTTTTTAATAGTTAGGGGCTGCCTAAGCCCTAGACATGTGTAAACTAAGATTTTGGTTTTAATTTTATAGTTTCTTGGATATTGAATGTTTGTTAATTCATTGGTTTCTCATTGATAAATTCTAGTTTCGTTTATTATGGTTGGCAAACGTAGTAAGCATGCTAGGATTTTATTGCTATGATTTCATGTTTAGATCATCATGTCAACCATGTTATCTAGAGTAGCACATGAGTGATCTGAGCCCCATTCATTTGAATTAGCATCTAGATAGATTAGGACAACATCAGTACCGAAATTGCCTAGCTTTATTCACAACCTTTTTGTTCTTAATGACTTTTGACTTGAGAGCTGTGTGAGAACATCACTCTAGGTTCCATGTTAGAAGCTAGGTTAGGATGCAGACATCATGTACTTAACATATCAAGTATGAAAGGTTAATAGGTTAAATTCAACACATCATTGGCTTAGCTTGAGTAAAGACATTCAATTGAAAAGAAGCATATAGGTTAACAAATCTTAGGTGAAACATGGTCTAGTGGTGTATGGTTGTTCCTAGCTATTGTTAATCTCATCTATTTCAAAAACCAAAAACAATTCTTTATTTTCGTCACTTTCTGTTCTCTGTTTTGTTTTATTTATTTAGTATAGTAAATCAACTTCGATTTCCATGAAATTTTGTGTAATTTGTTCTTAGCGTGTCTAGTTCGTGTCTGTAAATTTTCATAATTTTTTGTTAAGTCTAGATAGGGTTTTTAATTTTGTGTTTATTAGAGGTCAGTTTTAGTGTTTTGTCTGTTTTCTAGTCTAGATTTGCATATTAAGTACAATCCTCTGTGGGAGACGCCTTCTTTCCTATACTATAATTGACTAATATTTGTGATTGCAAGGTTAAATTATTACGCCTATTTTAGGTGTACCAATGAAGTATTGGAGGTACGATTGGAAATAATGTCTTTTTTTGGAGTACCATGTGCTTACTATAATCACAGTTATTTAGGTTTGAAATTTTCTTCATTGACCAACAGTATAGACTTTGTGATTCTTGTACTTCTCTTAGGAGAAACCACAAGTTATGTTGACTAAGTGATAAAACTACTAAATCAGGGAGATCTATATAATTAGTTAGCATTCTATAAATAAAGCATCTTGTATGCTAATGCATGCATAAATTGAAGGAGAAAAAAAAATCTATAAATTGGATCAACAGGTTTATGAGTTGTGCTTTCTTGCTCATGAAGTTGTTATGTTCCTTTTTCCAAGTGTAGATCGAGAAAGCATGTTTATGAACTTAGGCAGTCAATTTTAACTGGTGATAATGAAAGTTGTTCCCAGCATGTATTCCAGTAAGTATCTACATCTCAATGGATTTATTCTTGCTGCATATCCTATCATATCAACCAATTCTGATAGCATTTTGTATGATAGATTGCCTATTCTCTAATTGAGTCATGAATATCTAATGAACTCATAAGTTTTTTCTCTCAATTCGGTATATGACTATAGTATGACTGATTGATTAAGTGTACCTTCTCTCAGTTTTGTTGGTCCCTAATTATGTTTTGATACATGACATAATGGTTAATGATTCATGGCCAGGAAGACAAGAAGAAACTCAAGAAACATCACGTGACATGGATCGATGTAGTGATTGAGCAATTGGAAAGCAATGGACCCTTCTACGTAGGAGCCATATATGAAGCAGCTACATATGTGCAAGTTAAGTATGTATTGTATCAACTTTTGTTGTTTTTTATTTTTTGAAATTGTTAGCTAGAATGTTGCTATGTTAAGCTAGCTACAATGCTTTCTTTATTGGTTTTATGGTCTAGAAATTAATTTTTTTTGGTAAACTAATGAGGATTAGGCGATATTAGCTCCTTTATAATTGTCTGAAAGGGGCACCAAGGCACCCACACAACCCTGAAGGGGACCATTACAACTGGGAGCCCACCGCCCATCCCTCATTAGTGTATTTATTAAGAATGAATGTAAAGATACAGAGAGAAGGGGTGGGGGACTAGACCTTAACCACTCCCATACATATAACAGATAGAGAAAAGACCAACCAAATCTAACCAAACCGGTAAGTAGAACGTCCAGAAAAATCATGACCAAAAAAACTAATCAAGAATTGAGGGATTGAATCCCACCAAACTGACCCACTATGTGATGCACCATGGTTAGCTAGCTTATCTACAACTTGATTCCCCTCCCTGAAGACATGAGTGACGTGTACCTGAAACTGTCTAATGGATGCAAGGCTATTCATCCATTTAATCCGAAGCCTCCAAGGCGTTAAGCCTGGCTTTTTAAAGTACTATAATGCCAGCATGGAGTCTGTTTCTATCCACAAAGGGAACCAGCCTCTCTCTTTTGCCACCTTAATTACCTCAATCACAGCTAGTAACTCTGCATCAATGGCACAAGAGACTTGTGCATTGCAAGAAAAAGCACCTAAGAAGGCCGCATCGCTGTTTCTGAAAACTGCTCCATAGCTAGCTTGGTTAATAGCACGGTAAGAACCATCAGAGTTAGCTTTAAACCAGCTTCCAGGGGGGTTGCCAAATCACAGGAGTGAAGCGGGGTGCAGAGGGAAGAAGAGGTGAAATGCCCAGGTAGCCAAAGATGGAAAACTGACTCAAGGTAGCAGAGGAGGGGACAAAAGCTAAACTTGCAGATTCTTTTAGAGACAATAGAAAAAATTGTTTGAATCTAGAGGGGCAACACTCACCACCTTCAAATTTTCTTTTATTACATTCACTCCACAGGCACCAAAGTAAGTTGCAGACAAATATAAACCATAGCAATTTTGATGATTGATTAAGCGTAGAGAGGGTAGCGTCAAGAAACAAGTCATGCAGGGGTGTACCTGGAGGAATAATAAGCTGAACATTTGTTGGAGCCAAGCCCAAGATGACGCAGCCACCGCACACTCCAAAAAAAGGTGATTAGTAGTTTCAAGGTGTTTTTGGCAAAGGTAACATCTTGAATAGAGCCTGGTACCACAACGCTAAAGTCGCTCATCTGTAGAAACTCTATTAAGTAAGGTTTTCCATGCAACCATTCTCTTTCGTTGCTAAATGGCCTGATGCCAAATCAGCTTACACCAAGGTGGTGCAGGTATGGGAGGAGACAACACTTGGTATGCCTCTTTGGATGACAAAGTGCCAAATGATGTCGCTGTCCAGATCAGCTGGTCCGGGGCAAGATCAGACGATATTGGGACTGTGCTGATAAATTGGGCAACTTGGGGAAAGACCCTGCAGAAGCTAGGAGGAAGGTTTCACTGACCATTCAAGAAAAAAATCACCAACCTTGTCATTTAGGAGCTTCCAGACTTCTTCCTCATAACCTGTGGAGTGAATTACTGCCTCACCTAATCAATTATCTTTCCAAAACCTTATTGTAGAACCATCTCCCAGGAGCCATTGCACCCTCACAAGAAGCATTGGCCATAATTTTTTTAAACCAAGCCAAATAGCAGATTTCTTATAATACAAACAAGGGTGCAAACCCACTTGCAGAAAGCGATCATGTAGGATTTTGGAGAGCATACCACACTCCAGGATACTAGAATAGATCCGTTCTTAAGTGGATCACCATTCCAAAAGAAGTTTCTCATCCAACTCTGTACTTTATTTAGCAGAGACTTTGGCCATTCATAGATATGGAAACTGTAGATCAAGATGCTTTCAATTACGGAGGATATAAGTTGCAACCTGCCTGCTTGCGACAATTGTTTGCCTTTCCAGGAGCTAAGTTTACATCTCACTTTAATTGTCTACAATTGGAACCAAATGTTCGGATTTCGGATGCCTAATAAAAATGGGAACACCGAGATAGGTGAAGGGAAGCTGTCCTGGCCGTATTCCAAGTAAACCACAAGTTCTGTTCTGCCTCGGTAAAGCATATCTTCCCAAAAATAAATTTGATTTGGCTTTGTTGACCACCTGCCCAGAATTCACAGCGTATTCTTCCATAAATGACATTAGATTTCGTAGGTGAGAAGGCTTACCCTGAAGAAATACCATAACATCATCCGCAAACAGCACATGGGATGGGGGAGAGACACTTGAGGGAGCTGTAATTGTCCTGATCTTCCTTCTATTAACCAGAGAAGTAAGGCCACGGCTTAGAACTTCTTCCGCTAGGAAAAACAGTAAAGGAGATAAAGGATCGCCTTGACGGACACCCTTGGAGCATGTAAAGTACCCATTGGCCTGCCCATTAACGCTGACCGATAGATATGCAGAGCGCAAGATCATGTGAATGTAGCTTACGAAGGTGGCATTAAACCCAAAGGCACCGAGGACTCGAAGAAGAAAATTCCAATCCAAAGTGTCAAAGGCTTTGCGGATATCAAATTTAATTGCTAAATTCCCATACTTAAATTTCTAGTCTAGGAGATTCACACATTCTAAGGTCAACACAATGGGGTCAACAATGGACCGTCCTCTAATGAAGGCACTTTGGTTAGGGGAGATGATACGAGAAGCTATTGGACTAAGCCTATCAGCCACAATTCTTGTGATAATCTTGAACACGAAGTTGGCAAGTGCAATTGGACGAAAGTCTGAGATGCTTTCAGCGTCTTCTAGCTTGGGAATTAATATGAAGATGTTGGAGTTGAAATGCGGCATAATGTATCCATTGATGAAAAAACTCTGAACTGCCCGTATTACATCATGAGCTACCACAGACCAACAAGAGGTGAAAAAACAACCTCCAAAACCATCAGGCCCTAGGGCACTATTTCCAACCATTTTCATAATGGATCTTTAATTTCTTCAGCAGAAGGAGTGACTAGAAGAGAAGAGTTCTCCTCCTCCGTCACCATAAGAGGGATGACCCTTTCCACTAGACCAGTGTTCTCTATTTGATGATCTTGAGTGAAACAACTTTCAAAGTGTTGTATCGCGTGGGCAGCAATAGCAACTTGATCATTGAGCACCCTGTCCTCAACCAACAATGATGTAATTGAATTTCGAAGACGCCGAACCCTGACTATATTATGTAGAAAAGTTGCGTTCCTGTCACCCTCTTTTAGCCAACGTATTCTAGATTTGTTCCTTAAGAGAGTAGCTTGAAGAGATAGGGCCGATAAATAACTGTTGTGGGCTTCATTCTCTACAGTGAGTCTCTCATCAGATAAACCATGGGTGGATATTTCAGCTTGAATCGCATCTAAAGCTGCGTTAGAGTGAGCGACCTGAGCATGTACATCTCCCACCTGTTCTTTACTCCAGGATTTCAGCATGCCTTTCAAAGCCCGTAATTTGGCTGCTAGGATAATTGGGGGCACCCATAATAATGTAGATTGCTCCAGAAGGATCGAACTAAGGCCAAGAAATCCGGTGTCTGCAACCACAGACTCTGAAACTTGAAAGGTGGTCTCGGGATAGCATCCAGCTTGGCGCAGGACACTAAAATGGGACAATGATCTGACGTAGCCTTTGTAAGGGTACAACAATCCATTGAGCTCCATGTGTTCATCCACTCCATGTTCCCAAGAGCTCGATCAAGTCTGACCTCAGTATGACCATTTGACCAAGTGTATGCTAGACCTTTTGTGGGGATATCCAACAGCTCACAATCAGAGCACATCTGACTAAACTCTAGACATGAAGTTCTATTTGGAAGAGCTCCTCCACTCTTTTCATGCGCACCCAAGATGCAGTTAAAGTCTTCGAACACCAATCGGGGCCCGGGGCCATGCTGGGAATAAATGTGATTTAATTCTTGCCAAAGCTGACGTCTACCGGCAACTGTAGTTTTGGCATACACCGTCGTTAGGGCACAAGAAATCCCCTCAAAGCTACAAGATACTGAAATTTGTTGGTCTGCGGCCAAGATGACATATACCCTGAGAGCTTCATGACATAGAAACCACAAATTGGGGTCTTGTTGTCCCCGATTGTTAGTAGTAACGAGCTGGAGTCCCAAGGATCTCCAAAAGGATAAGTGAACAGAGTTAAACAAAATGAAAGGTTATGAAATGCAAATAATTAAGGCTTTGTGAGCACGTACCATACTAGCTAAAGCCCGTCGTGTGTCGTCGTTTCCAAATCCACGGGCGTTCTAATACAAAATCTTCATTAACAATTAAAGTGTTTTGCGCTCTTCTGGACTTGAGCGCGCATCCCAGGTTTGGGTTTAACTTTGACCTTCTCTTTTTTTTTTTTTGAAGCTTCTTTGCTTTCTTTGTTACTATAGGTGTGAACTCTCCCTCCTCCAATGCCGCATCCAACAATATTTCTGGATTTCTAATAGAAACCTCATCATTTACATCGACTTCTGGGTTTCTAATAGAAGTCACATCCTCTACAGTTTCAAGTTCATTTGTGCAGGTACCCACTTCTGGAGTACTATCCAACTTGCTAAAACTAGGCGGAACACTGGCAATGGAAGAGCTGTCCTAGACCATAGGAGCCTTCTCTGCATGGATTGACACCGCTAGAGAGGTATCCATTCCTGGGATAGTCAACATTGGTTTAGCAGCAATATCAGTGTGTGCTGCATGTTGGGGTTGGGCGGCAACCAAGCTACTTGGTGTCTCATTGGACTGCTCCCTTCTCATCCCTGACTTCCTCTTGGGTCGCCTACGACGAGCAGTACGGGTTACACTTCTGCCCCGAGCCAGTGACTGGTCCGAAGGAACCCTAGACCTGCATTTTGAGGCAGGATGTCCCACAGTGCAACAAACCTCACAGAAGTTTGGACAAGTTTCATATTCCACCCCTACAGAAATAATCTCACCATTTGCTCTACTGATCTGGAGCTTCTCAATGGGAGGCTTAGAAAGATCCACATCGATCAATATTCTCGCATAGAGACCAATGGAATGATTAGTTGTCCTTGGGTCAAGTTTCACTGGCATGCCAATACCACTGGCGATCTCCAATAGCATCTGGGGCTCCCAATATGCAAAGCCAAGATCCCAGAAACGCACCCACACCTGTGCAAAGGTGTTCTTGTAGGTGGCCGGGGAGAAACTAGATGTCCATTGAATCAAACGTAAAATTCCAGGTTTCAAATTGATTGAACCCATTGACCAAACACGTTGCTTGTCCTCTGGGGATTGAAACTGCAACATAAAGAAACCCTTGCCCAACGGAGCAACAGACCAGTTTTCCAAAGAAGGCCAGCACGGACCCAAGCGTTGTGCCAATTCATGGGATTTGGGCATGATCCCATTTGGTGGGGAGAGGAGGCGACCAACAAGGTTGGATTGGCACCGCTCAATTCCCCGCAAATATGCCTCTTCTAAAATTTGAATCGTGGGGCAACCATTTTCGAAGGAAGGGACAAGTAGGTTATCAAAGGAGAAATTGAAGGGGGGTCTGAAAAGAGAACATAAGCAAAACTAGGTTTCGGATTTTTTGCCGCATCCCTGGTAGGGTCGGCGGTGGCTGGGTTCTCTGAGGTCATGCTTCAGTCTTCATCCCTCCAGGCATATCATGTTGGTTGAATGGGTGATGAGTGGTGTCTGAAGAATCTACTTCAATAAACTACCAGGATAATCCAACAGATTATTCGTCTCTTATTCTAATGTTTTATGGTCTAGAAACTTGAATGTATGGTTGATTGATAAATATATTGGAGCATTGTTTCTATGCAAATATATATGGAGCATTATTTTTGTGCAAATATTTTAGGCAAAAAATCGATAATGAACAAAAGACATTTCGTAAATTACGTTGTATGAGTATGTGTTTGGTGTGAATCACACAACAGAAAAAACAAAAAGCAGTTGTCCTATTGTTGAATCACACAACAGTATAGAACCATTGTGTTGTACAATTGGTGCAAAATTCAACCTTAATCTCTCACATACAATAGCCATTGGTTGGTCACAAATATCTGTAGTGGTAACGATCATCCAACAACAGTTCATAATATTTTTGTTGTCTGATTAGGCAACCAACACTAGTACAAAATCAAAAATAGACAACGTTACCTAGATAACGGTTATATACAAATATCTATTATCACACAACAGATATTTGTATATAACCGTTATCACACAACAGTTATATACAAATATCTGTAGTGGTAAAGATCATCCAACAATAGTTCATAATATTTTTGTTGTCTGATTAGGCAACCAACACTAGTACAAAATCAAAAATAGACAACGTTACCTAGATAACGGTTTAATAAAAAATGTTGTGGTTTTTTTTTACAACGGTATAGTCAAAACCGTTATCTATAGATATTGAAAAAGTGTTGGTCCCTTGGTTAGAAATTTTCTCATTTTACTTGTACAACGGTGTGGTCGAAACCGTTATCTATAGATAGTAACAAAGTGTTGGCCCCTTGGTAGAAATTTGTGAATTGAACTTATACAACGGTACTGTCAAAACCGTTATTGATCTAAAAATATTAAAAGTGTTGGTCTCTTAGTTAAAAAGGTTAATTTAACTTATACAACGGTACGGTCAAAACTGTCATCAATTTGTAAATATTAAAAGTGTTGATTCACCATTAAAAATTTATTTATTTAAAGAATAAACAAATTGAGGAAGTGAGAAACAAGATGCCAACAAGATCGATCCCAAGCTG
>LYNE01000033.1:213562-228612 GCA_001662545.1 Rosa x damascena | reverse complement strand
AAAAAAAAAAAAAAAAAAAAAAAAAAAAAAAAAAAAAAAAAAAAAAAAAAAAAAAAAAAAAGATCCCATACTGTTGGGTTTAATTATGCTGTAGCTGGCCTTTTGATCCACCAAAAAGAAGTAAAAAATGAGGCATGTTTTAATTAATTTGGTAGGCCTTCATCCGGCCACTTAAGAAGAAAAGATAGGCATAATTATTATGCTTTAGTAGTTTAGTTGCCGCCTAGCAGCCTTATTGTAGCTTAGGCGCGATTGCAAGAATTTGATACCGAACTGCAAGTTCAGATTAAGAAGAGCGACGATTGCGGGAGGCATAGAGACAAGGCTTTGCCTGAGAAGGAAGAGCTTTCCAAAGCCAATTATCAAGATGTTGCGGCGAAATTGGCCGAAGCTAATAGAGCAAAAACGAGGATTCACAGCAGAAGGATGAGATGAAGAATCAATTGGATGACGTCATTAAGGAGAAGGATGGGTTCATGGTTGAGATTGGGAATTCATTATCTAATGTTCGAGGAATGGCCATGGAAGGTCAGCCACTGGCTTGCAAGACCTCCCTAATTGTGGTAAGAATTTTTGGTTTCTCAATTTTTTTTTGGGTCAATTGGTTTCTAATGAAATGGGAGGCAAACTTATATGTATAGACTTGTTGTGATCGAAGATATATATATATATATATATATACTGAAATTTTCCCTCCACATCAGTTTAATTCCCTCCCTTTTTTTCCGTTCCCCGTTTCTAAACACCATCAAACACACTACTCTTTATGCCCCTCTTGTCTGTCAGTTAGGGGGAAAAAATAAATATTTCCTCTCGTCTAAATCAAAAAGTTCTCCTAAGTAATTGTGTTTCAATTGAAGGCTAATCTGGGATTGGGTCTGTACGTTTAGAGTTTGTAATTCAATTTTGATTCTTTGATGACTGTTTACTATTTTTTCTTTTTCATAAGTTTTTCTTTTGATTGTTTTCTTAGCCTTAGGCATTGTGTCTGGACATATTTTCTTGAATTGTTGCAATTGCTTTCGGATTTCTTATTGTCCTTGTGTTCTTTGGTTGTGTGTTTGTAAGATGCTATATTGGCTTGCTTGAGGTTTGCACTTCATACATTTCATATCAGAAGTAAGATTTGGTCCTAGTCTACCAAGGACTCATTTGATATTTGCTTGGTTAGGATTGGGGGATGCGGGACTGTAATTGTTCTTTTGTTGTTAGGGCGGTTTTTGATATATGCTGTTGTTGAAGTTCTATGTTAGAATTGGAAAATAGTCTTCTGTTTCCTGAAATAATTGGCATTGATTTTGACTGTCCTGTAGCATTTTGAAGTGTTCCTGTGCCACTACTATTTTTGCAGTAATATTAAGCAAAAGCAGTACCTTTAGGGTTTAGGGTAATAGTTCAGCTCTGCCCGTCAGAGTTTGTAGTTAATAATACTCTGCTTTCTTACTAGATTGTACTAGTACCAAGGTTTTTTTTTAAAAAAAAAAAATTGTGTGTGATTGTGTATTATGAGTACTGTAAAAGAGGAGTTGATAACTTGATATTTTAAACTCAATAGTTTCTATTCTTGCAATGATAACCTTAATTTTCAGGTAATTGACTTCCCTCATAAGTCATATGTATGATACTTATTAGACCAAATTTCAGATAATATATATATATATATATATATATATGTATATGCTTGTTGCTGTAGAGAATTTCTTTTAAGCATAATTTATTTTTGTCTATAACTACAGGCTTATCTTGTTGTTACTGCCATGAGGATTGTTGAAATGCCACCATGATATGACTGTTTAATGTAAAACTGAATACTGCATTGTCATTGCTTGAGGAATATTGTCTGTCATAGTGTATATATAGATGAATATTTCTTGGCCATGATAAAAGTTATATAAGTTCATAAAGAATGAACTTTATTGGTTCTTGGAATTTTGTAGAGATTGATTGTCCTCTTGGTTGGGGCAGGTCTTAGTATGTATAGTAAGTTTAACTTGGGTTTTGGACTACTAAGCTGAAATGAGTTCTTGGGACATTAAGTTTGGCCTTGAGTGCAATAGTGGTATCATGTTAGCTACCATGGGGATTTTGTCCGTGTCTTGATATCCTAATGTAGTTTATTCTTTGTGGGGTTTACGATTTGGGGATGCCAATGGGTTAGTTTAGGATTCTGGAATCACTTATTTTGACTATATATGTATCATACAAGTTAGTAGCAGTGGCTTAATTGTTAGGAAAAAACAAGGAAAAGAAAAGTTGATTGACATCTATTCAATATCTGTTTCTGAAATTCTCTTTTGGTAGGGTTTTCCATATCCTAATACATGTCCTTGTTCTTCATCTATTATTTTGCAGTTTGTTTATGGAGATCCTCTTATTTGAATTTGAAACATTGTAGGTACTTATATACTGTGCTTGAAGAGTTAGACATGGTAGGCTCTGTTACTTTTGTTGATCCTACTGTAATCTCTGCTCCATGGTGTGGGACAAGTTTTGTAAGATCCCGTAAGCTAGCAGACCGATTCAAAGGAGCGCAAAATGATCAGATGTTCTTTATCCCTTACAACTCTGGTAAGAAATAGAGAAACATGCTTTATTTATTAACAACACTACTTTTATTAATCACTAGTCATATATGAAGTTCATTAATATAAGGAGTTTTGTTATGTAGTGATCATTGGATGTTAACGATTGTCCATCCAGTCAAGGAGACGATCTATTTTGTTGACTCATTTTATCAGAGCATAATTGATAGTGAATGGAAACATGGTGTGAATGAGTAAGTTATTTCTAACTTCACATTCAGAATCTTGAGATTCAGTTTTCTGATTATTCTCTGGGTATATACGTGAGTTGATTGGGAGATTATATATGATTCATACATTGATAATAATACAAGGCAACAAGACAACCAGACAATATAGCATGCAGCTAGAGACTACTCTACTTAGCTTATACCCTAACTAGCTGATTATAAAGGTTCTACCCAGAATGAAGTCTACACTTATCTTACTTACCACCTCTAATAGTTTACATTAATTTCTTGATTTGACCAGTGAGGTTTATTATGAAAAATTGTAGCTCTGGAACTGCGGATAGAGGGAGTTAGCTATTTTGATTTGTCAAAAGATATATGAAAATTAGGACCTTAGCTAAGTTAAAAATTTCATGCACTTCCTATCATGCATCTCATTAAATTAGCATGTGTGATTCATGTTTGTTATTTTTTTGAAGTGCAATTAATATATTCAATCGGCAAAGGAATAAGCAAGGACGTAAAACTCCACTATGGAAAATCCTGATGGTATGTTTTAATTTAGAATATACCTTATTAAATGAAATTCAGATGTGTTGATTTTGGGGTATTAATAGATTCCTGTTAAACGTCCTCTAGGGTGCTCCAAAACAATCGACAAACAAAGAATGTGGCTATTAAGTCATGCGCTTTATGAGGGACCTAATCCTTGAAGATATTCAAGGTGTACTAGCTAAGGTATATATATTCATTATTTAAGTTATTCAACGTTTGCTAGCATGATCATTTGGTAGCTTCAATTGGTTGCTTGGCCTGGATTGGTACTCCATCTTGCTGCATTATGTCCTTAAAAGAAATTTAGTTTAGCTTCAAGGTTTTCAGTTTGAGATTGTAACTTATGGCATGACTTGATTGTTTTTTTAGGTAACTATTGCATGACTAATGCATCTTGTGTGAGTATTTTGCATTATGTTTCATTTATATATTCAGAAGTAATTCATTATATTTAGCATGTGAACATGTTCCTTCTATTCAATTTTTAGTGAATTACATGACCGATGTGTGCATTCACAATTGAATTTTACAATACTTTTTTTGATTTAGCAAACTGGTGACTAATTACATATGATTTTATGCTCCAATGTTTAATAATTTTCTTTTGGATTAATTTCAGTTTAGTACCCTGTGGTTTGGGGGTAACATCATGTCAGTCTCTGCTCTTTCAATTTGATCAGCAACACCCCTGTGCTTTCAATTTCAATCAGCCGTGCCTAAATTTTACTTTGTCAATCCAGTCAAAGTTAACGTTCCAATTGGACGGAACAGTAAAATTTGGGTATGGCTGATTGAAATTGAAAGCACAGGGGTGTTGCTGATCAAATTGAAAGAGCAGGGACTGACATGATGTTACCCCCAAACCACAGGGTACTAAACTGAAATTTATCCTTTTCTTTTTCTTTTTTCTTCATAGTGGGAAGGAACTATGAAGACTACATACCTTCAAGAAGAAATCGATGAAATCCGTGATGAGTGGGCAGAATTCGTTAGCGACAAGTATCTTTAGACTCCTTAGTTCTATGGTTTAACTAAGTACCTAGTGAAACTTCTTTAATTTGTTGCAAAATTTACCTTTTCCTTTATATGAGAGCTAAGTACCTTTATGACAGCTAGTACTATTTAGGTTTCTTTTACTTTTTGCAAACTTTACTAAAAAAATTTCAACTGAGAAAGCATTGTAAATGTGATTACTTGAAGTACTTCTTTATATATTAATATATTGCAATTTCATTTCAATTTCCTAAATTGATGCACTAGATCATGGTTGAAAAAAAATCGTTGTCTCTCTGGCTAGTAGACAATGGATTTATTCTAGAAATCGTTGTAATTTACTATCTTCATCATCACCGACAACGTTGTCAATTTAGAAACCGATGTAACAGTTTCTCAACACAAACGTTTTTGACAAGAAACTGTTGTCTAATGAAGTTGGAAAATACTTTTCAACTAAAAACCGATGTATACAATCCTCGAAGTCAACATTTTTTTGGTAACAATCATTGTGTATGAAAGTTGTTGAAGGCCAAAAGTGATGTGTTAATTATATTATCGCATCGGTATCTGAGTGAAAACCGTTATTGAATAATCAAATACACAACGGTATATTTAGTGCTAACGGTATGTGCTAAGTATATCTACAACGATTTCTGAATAAAAGCCGTTGTACTTTATTAAGTTCAACATCGGTGAAGTACCGTTGTGGAGTGAAGTGTTAAAAGACAACACTCACCTAGACAACGAAAATATATTTTTTCAGACAATGGTGCAAAACCGTTATCTATTTTCGATTTTGTACTAGTGCATTAGTTGGAAACTTAATTCTGTTGTGTGAGCAGCCATTGAAACAATAGATTGGATGCAGTGCATGCCGCGCATCTAATTTCTGGCATTGGCATGCACATATTTGGGACAACGGTTCTATCTTCTGCGTCATCCCTATGATCGACACACAACGGTGATTCACCATCGTCTGAGTGTTGTGATCACACAACACCGAGATAGATGACAGAACTTTACTCTTGGGACAACGGTTATACACCATTGTGTGATGCATGTTTTGTAATAGTGCATTGCCATCCCTACTCAACAAGACACACAGAGAAAGAGATCATGGTCTAGATCCATATCCATATCCAGATTAAGAACAAGAGGGTCTCTGAGATACTGAGAGAAAGAGAGGTAGGATCCAAATCAAGAATGAGAATGAAACCCATATCGAGATTGAGATAATTAAAGGCCAAAAAATGTACATAGAATCATTAGCCATAGAAGTTTGGTATTGATTTTACTTTCGGGGTTTTACAATCTTACACTACTACAAAAGGTTAATCAGACAACGGTGGATCTCTGTTGTCTGATGACCAAGTCCACCATGGTCTAAGTGAGTGTTGTGTGATTGAAAGATCACACAATGGTGATTCCACCGTTGTTTGACAATTGTTGGCTCAACAGAATAGCTATTTCCGTTGTGTGAATTTTGCGTAGGCATGTGCCTGGCATGGCATGAGTGGGGATGTCTCGGCCATTCAGACAACATAAGATAATTTCTGCTGTTGTCTGAGATTCATAACACACAACAGCTATAACTCATTGTTTGTTGTCTAAAATTTACAACACACAACAGATATAACTCATTCTTTGTTGTCTAAGATAAGTAACAAACAACCAAAGTGAAATTATCTCCATTGTCTGTTATTGCATTCAAACAATAGAGACAATTTTATTTTTGTTGTGTGTTATCAATCTCACACAACAGAATTTTGTTTCTTTTGTTGTTGGTTGTTAGTTCACACAACAACTACATTTTGTTAGCTGTGGTGTGAATATTGTAATCAAATTGGCTAACAGTCAATGACTGTTGTAGGAGAAGCCTTAATTTTAAACTCTTCTGCAGTCATACAACACATTGTTTTGTATTATGTTGTATGACTGAATATTGAACAATAATTACCGCACAAACAGTACTCTAATCCATATCATTCAATTACCATTTTTCAAACATCCATACATTCAAGTAACTACATAATGTACCAAACAAGAAAGCATTCCTAGCTAGTTGTACATGAATCAAAAACTGATATAATATCTTTTCGCTTCAACAAAACCTTCCTGTGCCATTTTGTCAAGCATCTTGTGCACTATATTCTTATTTGCATCACCTCCAAGATTGTAGTGAAGCTTCACAAGTTAGCACATACTGCAGCAAAAGAGCATGATATAGTACCTACATGGCTTAACTCTGCTTCATGCTTGCTGCTGTGATTTCCACCTGACAAGTAAAAATATGTACACAATATTAGCATGATAAAAGTATGCTGATCAGTTCTCCTAGTTTAGATATCACTAGGTACCAAACCCTGCGCGATGCTGCGGGTATTTCTGAATTTGGTAAAACAAAAGGCAATTAAGCTAAGTTTGATGTTCAAAGTTATGAGACTATAAAATAAAAGGAAGAGAACACATTATCCTGGAATAAAAGAACATACAGAACCCATCATAACAATACCAGACAATGATAAGAAACCTGTGGCATAATTCCATCTACTTTTGGCCCTTCTTCCATAACAGACCAATCTTCTTGAACATGTCTTTGGCGAGTCATCGTCCAAGTCTTCTGAATAAGGTGAACTCAAGGGATTGTAGTGGTTGTCAAGAGAACTTGTTCTGTCCACAAACTTCCCATTGTTTCTTGTTGAAAGAATAGCAGCAGCTGCCTCAGCGGTCTTCCTCCGCTAAGCTGACTGTACCTTTAATCTCCTTAACTTGGTCTCCAATTTGAAAAACATTGGCTGGTTAAGGAATGTACTCCAAAGTCCAAACATGCCTTCCCCTTTGTGATCTTATCTATTGAACATGGAATTGAATTTTCATTCCTTTTGTCACACCTGAAACGAATTGCAGAAACCATTATATTTTATCCCAGAGAGATCATGTATGGCAGAGCAATATGTCAACAAATATACATTATTTCAATGATTAATTACATGTTAGTTTCACTTCACATATACTATACTACTTTAATACGATAGCATTCAGAGATTTACTTAAGAGGTTAGTACTCCTATTATAGAGATAGTAGTCCTAATATTTCCTGGTGTTTTTTCTTTTCTAAATCATGACATTTACACCTCCGATCCATAGAATTGATCACCCCTTTAACTCTTCATTTTCTCAAGTTGATAAGACATCTAATGAATTATACCATATATATGCCATTCCAAAAGTTTAATCATAACATATGAAATCCACTTTTAGTGATCCACTAACTTAAAGGCACAAATTCATCTGCAATGAAACCTTGCACACGCAAACATAGGGAAGAACATCTATGAGAAGCACATCCTAGTAAACTTCTTAATTAAACGTAGACCACAATGCTAAGAAACCAAAACATTTAATAAGAGCAGCAAATCACATACCTGTCATAGATATATTCTATTAGCTCATCCGAGATAAAGTCCTCAACATTCACATTGACCTTGAAGATCAAGTTCATATGGGAAAAAAAAAATCAAACTAATAGATGAAGCAAAGTACAATTTCAAGAGAAGCACGCAGCTGATTGACATTGATGGATTTACCTTTGGATCAAGATCCTCTCCTAAGCAACTTCCCCTCCTAACCTACCTAAGCTTTTAATTAGATTTCAATACGTGGCCATAATGAATCCAATGGTCTACAATTTTTAGTTTATCTTTTTCATTTTTTTTCTCTCCCCTATCCTTCTCTTCCTTCATGCGCGCACAGTGCCTCATGTCTCCTTCCGGTTGTTCTTCACTCAGCACCAATACAAAGTAAACCTCCAATCCTGCCTCCCACAACCCCTATAACTAGATTAGGGAGCCTTGATGAAGAACAAATGGGATAGATATCTAAGCACAAAGGTTTAAAACCAATTTCCAGAACAAGAATTCTATATCCGGTGACGACGAATTTGATGATGAAGGTGACATAGTAAGATTTGACGGAGATCTCTGGCTGGCGCTACAAGAAGATGGAGTGGTTGCCTTGGATTTCATCATAGACGGCTGGATTTCGTCGGTTTGGAGGTGGTTTGGTTCGATCTGGAATGACTGGATTTGGGATTGTGATGAAGTCTGAGGACATGCATTTGTAATTTTTTCGGTAAGGAGGTTGGGATTGAATTGTTAAGAAAGTTGAAGACTTGGAGCTGACAACAATTGTGAGGAAATCGACAAGAAAGAATAAGGAGGTTGGGGTTGAATTGTTAAGATAATAGGGAAGACTTGGATTGATTGAAGCTTTGAAGGGCCTCTATAATTAGCCATCACAGTAAACCCACTGTTTCTGTTTCTGTTGCCATTGAACACTGATGGATCATAGATTCATAGGTCAACTGAGCTGTGGATCATTGCCAGATTTCATAATCGGCTTTGGATTTAAGGACATCGTATTTCGGGTTTTCTATTGCAATTTTCCAAATACCTTGTCCAAGTTGAAATTTGTGGGTCTGTTTTTGCTTTGCTTGTAAAATTTGAGAGAATATCGATGAAATTTTGCTGTAAATTGTTGTGAGAGACCTATTTGTATTGATCCTTTTCTTGGAGAGGAGGTTCTCTCTTCTCATTTGTATGATTTCTGTATATTCTAGGTCATTCAACTGTTGGATTGGATGGAGGCTTTGGAAACGTTTTCAAGGGTTGGGTGGATGAGAGAACATTCAATACCTTCAAAGGTTGGCACGAGAATTATTATTGTTATCAAGAAATGGAACCCAGAAGGCTTTCCAAGGCCTTGAAGAATAGTAGAGAGAGAAAAAGGAAAATAGAAAAGCTAAACTTTTTGAAGACCATTAGATCTAATTGTATTCACGTGTCACCATCTTCTTAAAAGCTTTGGTAGCTCAGGTAAGAACTTAGCTTAGGAGAGGATCCTCTCCCTTTACCTTTTCACCTATTTGTTTTTTGATCTGCTTGGAATTTTAGAAAACCTATATGCTTCCTCCACATATCCACTCCCTTACCCAAAATATCAATCAAAGAATTAGAAACAATTAAAGGGATACAATATAAACCGGTTACTAAAACTATATTTCAAATTCTGCAACAGTACAACTTTGTCAACTAATGAGCAAATCATAATCAACTAACCCACATGAATGGAATGAATTACCTGACTTAGAACTGGAACCACCGTGTATAATCCCATTTTTACTCTCGGTGTTCTTCAGCCAATGCTTAAACAAAGAAGAATTAATAGCACTCCTGCAAGCTGCCATAAACTGTAAACTACTTGGTGCAACATCTCTATATATAATTGGGTCTTAATTATACATAACAAAGTTCATCACAATGACCCACAATTCAATTCAAATAGAGTTTGAAAAAAGAATTTACCGTGATGGTTTGATTAGTAGACTTTGATCTGAAGACGTGAAAAGGAAATACAGATTAACGCACAAAACCACAAAAACCAATCAAGCATAAAAAGTTAAATAAAAAACACAAATTAAAAACCTAAAAAAAGCTAAGTGCTTCAGATCAATAACAATTACCCAGATTCCTCTTCTTCTTCTTTCTATGCAAGTCAGGCAAACTGATGCAGTACTAGTCGGTAGAAGAGAAGAAAACCTCCCCCTCTTCCTCTTTTTCTGTCTGCACAGCTTTGGACACGAATGTCTACAATCTTCGAGATGTGTTCAGAGGTGTCCTTGCAGAAAAGGGGAAGCCCCAGAATAGCTTGCACTCGAATCTACATATTACATGAAGGATTACAAAACCAAACACAGAACTGATTGCACAATCTCTATGACCCAAATGACAATATCTTGATATATGGTTATGAACAAAATGAAAGTCTGAATAATGACCTCATTGCAAGACTCACCTAAATAGAATAGCCAAATTAAAGCTAAAAAATAATCCAAACCTCTTTTCCTAATTTTCAACAATGTTGCTCTTTAAGAACTAAAGAAAAAGTCGAGGGATTTTGACTTACAATCTCGATAGAATGTTGCCAGAGTGTTGAACAAGCTCGTATAGATTAATGATTGAAACGCCATGCCTACTCTCGTCCTTGAAGAACATCTTCAGCTTCCTCAATGCTCGCATATCTGTCAAAATTGATCACTGGCCACATAAATCAAAATTCCAGTTACAAACACCAAATCAAATCAATTTAATTACAAGGACAAATCGAGCCAAGAGCTACGAGATGTTACAAAGTTCGTAGTATTTGTGATGAGAGCTTCGAGGTTCGGAGCTTAGAGAGCATCTGAGCTGAGTATTTGGCAGCGTCTCTGAGGTTGTTCACGTCCTGAGAAAAATTGAAATCAAAATTAGGTTTTTTAGAGATTGAGGAATTGTATAAATCTAATAGAAATAGGATTAGGAATTGGGAGTGAAACTTTAAGGGAGGAAGGCTCAGCTAAGAGAATAACTAGTGAAAGAGAGAAGGAAATGATGGACTGATGACATATCCACGGCAAATTCAAGTGAGATGGTCTTTAGTTTGCCGAACCCGAACCACCTCCAATCTCTTCAACATCGACAAGAGCTTCGAGGTTTGGAGATGTTCATTTGGTAGAAGAGAAGGTCAAGAATGACAAGAGAGCAGAGGATGACAATGAGGAGATCAAAGATGAGAGAAGAGGTCGTGGAGAGCTTGGTCATCGCTGACCTCGACTCAGACGCGAACTCTCCTAAAGTTGATACCGTCTCCATGACCATCATTTCTCTGTCGAACAAATCAGAGAATTAGCAAGGATGGCTATGGTGACGGTTTCGACATTAGGAGAGTTTGGGGGATTTCTTGCTTGATGGCTGAAATGACAAAGGCCATGGTTGCAGATCTAGAGACTGAGAGAGCTTTCAGAGAGAGAGAGAGAGAGAGAGATCCAAATCGGTTTTGTGAAAGAGGATTTAGGGATTTAGATAGTTGAAATTAAGTGAGGAATTGGAAAGTGGGGAGAGAGGGCTGAGAGAGGTTTCATGAAATAGAGAGCTTTTGAGGAGGATTGAGAGATTCACAAGAGAGATCGAGGTTTCACAAGAGAGAGGCGTTTCAGGGAGGCTATTCGAGAGAGACGGTCGAGAGGCTTTGTATGTCGTCAAGGTTTTGTTTTCCTTCTTTTTTTCTTCTTCTTTGGGACACAATGTGGCATGACAATTAAACCTAGCAGAAAATTCTCAAAGATACTCACACAACAGAAACCTCACCAACTGTCGTGTGAGTGCACTAAATAAAATCAAAATGTGGAAACATGGAGGGAAACATGACGCCTACATCATTTTGGCTCAAAATGTTGCCGCCTATGTTCCTACCTCACACAACTGAAAAGTATAACTTCTGTTATTTAATTTCTACAGCTTGCACTAGGTGTACCTAGTGGAAAAAGTTCAAGCAAGCTTCCTCAAAATTTGGCATTCAATTTTCAATCACACAACGGAAATCTCAAGCACCGTTGTACCTAGCAGCCCAAATTTCAGATATCAAGAGGCAACCAAGACTCGAGTGTGGAAAGAAATCTGCCGCTATATTTTTTAAGACTCAGACAACGGACAATACTTAATTGTGTTGTGAAATGTAGTTCTGAGAAAAAAGTTATCATTTTGTTGACATTCATACAACATAACATCACTAATACCGTTGTACAATAGAGTTCACTTAAACACACAACAGACAATTTCTGTTCTGTTGTGTGATTAACTTTTTGTAGTAGTGTTAGTAATTGAATATGACTGAACTCTCACAGTAGTTTTATGATGAAGAGACCACATGCAAGCACTAGATAACATGATTAATTACCTCTTTGAAAATGGTCTTCAAAGGTTATTTTATACCAAATAGCATTGTTTGATACTTAACTTCAATAGCTTTATATGCTACTGAACCTCAATAGCAATGTGCCATTGTTTGTTACTAAACTTCAACGGTATTGTTAGGTACTGAATGTCAATAACATAATTTTCTATTAACATTATTACCTATTGACTGTGAATAACATTATATGTGTAACACTTGTTATTACCTAATGTTAATAACATGTGTAATACATGCATATTTGTTATGACTATCAGTAATAATTTTATAATTTTTATTGACTATCTGTTATGTGATTGATATTATAAGTTAATAATAGAAAACAACTATTTCTTTCATTTGAATTTTGTTTTGAGATAAGTAACTCAATAGCATTATTGCTATTGACCCTCAGTAGCTATTCTTATTGACTCTCAATAGCATAATTTTCTATTGTGTGCCAATAATATTATTGACTATCATTTGCATATTTGTTATTAGTAACAATTGATATTTCTATTTTTGCAGAGTTTCATGTGTGAGTTTAATTGCAAGGATTTAAAGAGGCTTATTTATTTAGGAGTACAATCTTTTGTGACTATTTATTGTTGAGGGTCAATAAGATGGTGATACTCATTGTAGAAGAAGTTTTACCTGTGAATTGTTCTATTTTCACGTCATTTTGTCTTTTTTTTTGTTTATTACCTACAAATAAAAGAGAAGCATATTTGTTACTTATCAATTGAGTTTATGATTAACTTAATGCCATTGTTTCAGTAGCGATTATGTACATAAAAAAGCACGCAATCGTCAACTTTAATTTGCTAAGTCCAATTATGTTGTACTGAATTATGAGGTATATTAATAGATGCCTAGTTAAAATACCTATGTATGTGAACACTAAAGAGAAGGTAAAGAGCAAGTCATGTCGAAGGCAAGTTTGTTATTGGAGTTTGATGAATAATACTATGACATTAGTAAAAACATATGAAATTCAAGGTTGACAAACTCCCCCTTTCATTATATATTATCAGGATTTTGTGTTTCTTCTGAATTGAATGTGAATCAAAGTACGATCTGACATGAATGACTCTTGGCCTAGACACAAGACTCACAATATAACTTAAAACCATCAATGCCAAAAAAAAAAAAAGAGAACATGGACTTTTTTCTAACACCAAATAAGTGATAACCCAATCAGGGATGCCACAACCATACTTTACTATGCTGATTAGTAATTCCAGCTAAGGTGAGACCAACTCAGACTACTTTCTCGGGCTTCTCCCCTAAACTCTAAACCTCTAGATGAAATAGTCAACCCCACAAATATCTCCTTCTAATTATTTCCTTGGTGAGAATGTCTTGAAAGAAAATGTACAGAGAGAAAATGTTACTCAATATTTAGTCTGCACACTCAATTGGGGAATATAAATTAAATGGTGAGACAAATCAGAAACATATAAAACATTATGTAAAGTGAGAGAAATAATGAATTGAAAACAACTATTGGCTAAGATATGAAAAAAGTCAACACTTGCATTAGTGACCCAATATATAGGAAGTAGAGACATAGTATCATAAATCATACAGTCAGATGCATAATCAATAATCTAAATATTATCACTAGTAAGGTTAGAAACTTTAAAGCAATATCAATCTTATCTCGATTACTACGAAGAACCAATACAATATTCTTACCAATAGTGTCAGTGTAGTCTTTATCATCTATGCCAAAGTAATCTAGATCTTGAACAAGTTGCACAGTTGTCTTTTTGGGTTTCTCCTTGGACCTATTACGAGTAGGTTTGGTGTTAGTATAAGAATGTTATGTGTTGGCATTCCCTATACAAAACAATGAGTGTTAGGCCTACAGCCTACTATAGAACTATATAAGTGTTTGAGGTGAAAAGGAAGTGTTGATGAAGACCCCCAACTGATCTTTGTGAAGCTTTTAGAAGTAAATCATTCATTCCATATCATAAGATCTTTATTTCTTAATTGTGTACTGTCGGGATTGATGGCCCTATTTCAATCGCAGACATGTCTTAGCAGTGTTGATGCTTTTTTATCATCAATTTCCAAAGGAGGATGTCTTGGTGATCAAGACTACCGCTTACTGATTTTTTGGATTACGTCATCTTAATTGTTTTAATTGAATAATTATGCATATCCTTTTTATTAGGATAAAATCAGTTCTTATTGCATATTATCTTTTAGGGAAAATAGTTTCGTAATAGAATTCAATTAGGTTTAGAACTTTAATCATCCTAGATTTTCTAAGTCAATAGTGTGCATACATATAGAAGGAAAAATAATGTTTTCATGTGGGTGTTTCCATAGAAGATTTTGAGTGCACCTTTTTCATTGAGAGAGTTTTCCATTGCATAGAAAACCTAGAGCTTAAACTGAGAATTGTTAATTTACTTGTTCCGTGTCGAAGTAAATTAGCAAGTCACATATACACTTGCATCTCATTCATACCATAGTGCATGTCCAAGTATCCATGAGGTCGATCAGTTGGGTGTTAGTGGCATATGAAGCACACAAAATAGCCCAGGTCAGTTCTATTCATTCAAGGAGACGAAGGGAGGTAGTTCAAAAGGTGAAAAATAACAAGGTGGTGATTGTGCAACTGTCTAGAGGAGTCTAGTCAGAAATAGCCGAGGTCAGAGCTATTCGTGTTGGTTATAAGTGTGTATGTGCTTATGCATATTCACGTACTTAGCGCATTGCTTTTCATTTGGCCTTCAGGAGTTAAGGCTCGCAATTGTTTACCTCGATTTGAGGGTTTTACTGTGTCAGCAAACCTCATGTGTCTGAGTTATTTCTTTTTGCTGTGCCTTTTTGTTTGTGTGTTACTCTCTTCACAATTGATTTTGGAAATGCAAATTCTAGGTTGCAAGGATTGAAATGCTTATGCAATCCCCTTACTGCAGTTTGATTATTTAATCAAGTTAAAATTGAGTGTGATTTTCTTTTA
>LYNE01000033.1:200391-213539 GCA_001662545.1 Rosa x damascena | reverse complement strand
CCCCCTCTCTAGGCTTAACCAATTTCCATCCTAGTACTTTCATTTGGTTTATCAATGTAACCAGGTGGATAACCAACTAGTTTGTAGCAAGTTTTCTTATTGTGTCTCTGCAGCCTCCACATCCTGTGTCAAAAAGAGAGCCTTGAGGTGTAAGATGAACTTTTTGGGTTTTGGGTTGTTGTTAAGATAATTGATGCTTGGATTGGATAGGCAACCTCAAATTTCAGAATGAATTGACTTTATACTAGCTTGTTGGGATTCATCTTTATGGATATAAGTGAAAGCTTGAGTTAAAGTTGGTGGAGTAGTGAGTCGCAGTAACTCACCTTCAGCCCTCTCATGTTTTGCATCAAGACCATTCAAGAAGATACATGTGGACCAATTTGAGTCATTTTGAAAGCCTTTGAGTGTAACTCATGCTGTATCCGTGCGAAGTCAAACTCATTGAAGTATAAATTGTCTAGGGCTTTCCATTGAGTATCATCTCCCATTGAATGAAGTTATCAAACTACGAACACAACGTACTAAATCAAAGAGGAGAAAAGAGAACACTAATAGACCGTGTGGTGTACTACGCGATCAGAACGTAATCATATGGTAGAAACTTCTTCTAAGGCAAACAATTGGCAATCTCAAACTCCAAGTTTGAACCAATGTTTTAAAAGGCTGAGGCGTAGCCGAGGCGTTTTCGGGAGAGCCTCAGCAAGGCGTTCGCCTTGAGTTGCGTCGTAAGGCGTAAACCTTACGTATAAATTAGTTGTATTTATGTAAATAACTAGTCTTATATATAGAACATGTATTGTAACCAAAAACTAAAATTTGACAACCAAAATCAGACTACTCCCTCCCAATTACACAATGAAACTCAGAAACCAATCACACAGACTGAAAAAACACAGAAGTTGGGAATTGTTTACATACAATTCTGATGGTAATGGCTCAAAGCTTAAAAGCTGATTATCAGCATCATTGTTACTGGCTTCACTGAGATCCCTCAAACTTCTCCTTGAAGGAGTCTTGTCTTTGCAGCCACATCATGTGCCCTTGAAACTCACAAAACAAACATAACCGTCACGTCACAACACAAACATAACCGTCAGTTTCTCTATAAGATAATAATAGAAGCCATACCAGAAGCTAATTATTAGTGATTAGTACTCTAGCCAGCCTCACTATACTTGAAGGTGTTTGATCTGCCATACAAGGAACATTACTTCAATAAGTAGAAACTTAATTGAGAAAGCAATTATGCTAGAGGTAAATCCAGCAACTTTGGCCATAATGAAACACCACTCCTTTGTTTTGATTACAAAATGATTACCAGAAACACATGATAATCCCAGATTGCTATTATATATGAGTAATATGACCAAAAGCACATGATAATCCCCAACACTATGGTCTGCATGTTCTGCAAACCTTGTCAATACCCATGTTCTTTCCCTCATTTAGTATCAATTGTTATCACTGCACCGATTGCTATCATACATGATTTTCATTCATTTATGCTATTATCATAATCTCACATTCCCAGTTGCACCAAAGTGATTAATTGAACAAGAAAAACAGAACATTTGCTGCAAATCTGATTCATCAGCAAGATCGAGGAAATCAAATTCATACCTTAAATCCTTTGCTGCAAATCCGATTCCAACTCTCCAAGTGAGAAAATCTCTTGCTCCAAGTGCGAAAAAAGCCTCCTTTAGAGCCAAATCCTTGAGAAAACTCATGGGCTCTTGATGATTTTATCAAATTTGTTGCCTGGGAATTGGGATTTGGAAGTGAAAGAGTCGGTGTTTTGATGGAGGAGCCTGAAGGAATCGAAAATGACTTCAGCTCGAGACCTGAAGGAGTTTTAACTCTCAAAACACCAAAACGACGTCGTTTTGGTGGAAAAAAAAAAAATTCTCAGGCGTTCGCTTTAGACCCCTTAAGGCGAGCCTTGGTCGCCTTTTCCGCCTGCAGCGCCGCCTTGTCTGCCTCTACGCCTCATTTACAAAACACTCTTATTTTCTAGAGCGCCTTGCGCTTTCTAAGCCTTAAGGCGCGCCCGAGGCACGCTTTTTACTACATTGGTTTGAAAAAATAATAACATAATCGGATTACTGGATAGTTAAACACAAAACAAAGTCGACAAAGAGTAGATAAAGACAAAGAATCCCTTTCAAAAAAAAAAAAAAAAATCAAAGAATCAAGTCACAGAATATGGGAATACAAGTAATTGCAAGAATAATTTTTAGGGTTACATTCTTCTCACAGGAGGATATTTATGCAAGTATGTATGTGTAAAATAAGGTAAGTAATAATTATTTTTAAATTAAATTTTATTAGTTTAATTACAATACAGTATAAGGTATATTTTAATTAATATATGGTAAGTTTGACCAGACTAACAATACCCTCATAATTTTATCTCCACTACTATAAATGGAGGCCCTCTTTTGGTGTCAAAAGGCTTCACCAAATTTTGAAGTGTCTATAATACCCTTTCATAACATAACTATTAAATTAAGTTAATAAAATTTAAATAGATAAAAGTGTAAATTGAAATTAAAAATAGCCAAATCACCACTATTCTATGTTCCAAAATAAAATAAAATAAAAAAACTATTCCTTTTAGTCGACCATTTTCCCGTAACACAATGTCACCCGTGAGAAATGCGGACATGTTACTAGTAATGTTTAAGGGGGCGGTGGTCAATGCTTCTGTTCATCAATATTTCAGTCGACCATTTTCTCTTAACACAATGTCACCCGCGAGAAATGCGGGCATGTTGCTAGTTAGTTTAATTACAATACAGTATATACAGGCATATTCTAGTTAATATATGGTAAGTTTGACCCGACTAACAACACCTTCTATGGGCTCATATTTTCAATTATATCTTGAATTATTCACGTGGTCATGTCTCATAAGTCCATTTGTTGACCACGTTAGCGTAACAATTTTAGGTCTGACCAAAACAATCTTGGTTTTGAATCATCTTTGTTAATACCTCGACAAACCATGGTGATGTCTAGGTCGTCTCCAATAAAAACACCAAATCTTCGACCACTTAAACCAAAATACTTAGTTTGATAGCAACACGTAGAACACGACGAGAGTTTCATACCTCGTTTTTTTATTTTTTTTATTTTTATTTTTTTATAAAGGCCTTTTTTACAGCTTTGAAGCCTATTTCTTCAAATACCTACTCCACTGCGGGTGGTTATTTCTCGTTCAAGTAAAGTAACAGAGACTATATATATTTTAGTCAAGCCTGCTTAAGAAATGTCTCGTCACCGCTAAGCTTCTGCAGTACCGAAAAAAACCCTAGGCTGCCGAGACCCCCAGAGCTGCAGATCTCGCTCCTCTCCCTCTCGGAACACCATGACTTTCAAGCGCAGGAATGGTGGCCGCAACAAGCACGGCCGCGGCCACACCAAGTTCATCTGATGCTCTAACCGCGGCAAGTGCTGTTCTAATTAAGGACAAGGCTATCAAGGGGTTCTTGGTGAGGAACATCGTTGAGCGGGCTGCGGTGAGAGATGTGCAGGAGGCTTGTGTCTATGAGAGTTACACTGCCGAAGCTGTATTCTAAGATGCAGTACTGTGTGTCCTGTGCTATTCACTCTAACGTTGTGAGGGTGAGGTCTCGCACCAACAAGAGGAACCGTGAGCCACCACAGAGATTCATCAGACGCAGGGATGATGCCCAAAGGCCTGGAGCACCTGGTCAGGGAACCCGACCTGCTGGAGCTGGTGTTCCTGCTCGTACTTGAATGAGCATATGAAGCCTGTTATGTTACTGATGTTTCCATTTAGCTACACAACTTTGTTGGACCTGAGTTTTGTGTAGGAAGTCTTTTGTTATGGTTTTTGATGTTCAACTTCTTGAGGATTAAACTATTGTATATGGATGTTTTGTTTTGCTGATAATGCAACTTAAATAGTTTAATTAACCTAAAAAAAAAAAAAGTCTGGTCACCGGTCATGAATTTCAAACATGTCTGATGTCACCGCTTTCGCCAGCATAGATACTCCAATTGCATATATAATATAAACAAGCCACACCATTTTCTCAATTTCCGTATCATAATCTCACTTGAGATCCAAAGACAGCTCTTCCAACTAAAATGGCAGTTCAGAATGGAAGGTTCTGTGTTACAGGGGCTGGAGGCTTCGTTGGCTCCTGGGTCGTTAAGATTCTTCTTTCCAAGAACTGCATAGTCCACGGAACCGTCAGAGAACCCAGTAATTCCATTCATAACTCAACCCCTTCTCTTCCTAATTTCCTTTGAGAAATTATATACTTTCTGTTGTTATTATGACTGTATGTACTGTTCCATTAATCAGATTCATCCGCTTTTCATTTCCATTATATGCTAGGTCTCTCTGGCTTTTACTGATTGAGTATTACTTATTCTGTTCTCATCAGTTCACAAAAAATTGATCAATTTGTTGTGTTCCCGGCCAGTTTTAAATTCTAAGCTTCTCATGGATTATGTTCTTTTTTGGGATGATTTTTTGTGTGTGTGTGTGTGTATGAGTCGGTAATTGGATTAATGATTAATGTGAACATCAATAAATATCTTGATTCCTTTCATTAGCGACTAGGTAGCAAAGAATCATGAAAATGGCTGTATTGTGAAACTCTTGATAGTTGATATACTGTATTGTGCATGTAGCGGATGACAAGAACTCTCACTTGAGAAAGCTTGACAAGGCATCTGAGAACCTGAAACTATTCAAGGCAGACTTATTGGATTATGACTCCCTTCGCTCGGCAATTGAAGGATGTGATGGAGTATTTCATGTTGCCAGTCCCGCTCCCTCTGGCAGTGTGCCAAATCCTGAGGCAAGTATGTCTCTCAGTATCCTCCAATATTAGTACTTGCAATAGTTACCATGCTCAATTTTATTAATCCCAAGTGATTTCATCAATCCAAATATAAGAATGGTTATAAACAATAATGTACATGATTGAAGCATCTAAAGGGTGCCAACGTATTTGTAGCCGTTGCTGTCCCATCACTATTCAGCGCTCAAAGTACACATGGGTTTATACAATTTAATGTCCCAACATAGACTTACCTCATGATAATTTTCCCCAATATTTGGTGTATCTTTTCTGCAGATTGAGTTAATTGAACCTGCTGTTAAGGGGACACTTAATGTACTAAAAGCATCACTTGAAACAAAAGTCAATCGAGTTGTTTCTGTGTCCTCTATTGCTGCTGTGGCCGCGAATCCTACGTTGGCTGAAGGTCAAGTGTTGGATGAGTCTTGTTGGTCAGATAAGGAATACTGCAGAAATACTGAGGTATTTGTTGACAAAATTTATATCGCACAACGCACTCAGTCTTAATGATAGTTGCAGTTTGTGGTAGACCATGAAATAGGACACATAAACATACAATTTTCCTTTAGAAGTACGAATCTGTTGATTCTTCTGAGAGGATACCAAGAACACTTCTATTAGTTTTTTGTTTCCCCCAGAACTAACAAGACAATAGAAATAAGAGAGTGGAAACTATATATGTTGTTTTCAGAGATAACAAAAATCTTTTATCAATAGGCTATAGAGATAAATCTTGGATCAATATGAACGATGCGTATTAAAAGATGAATGAAATTACCCAAAAATGGGAATGTTATTTATTCACTAACCTGTATGAAATTGAATTCCACATTTTGCAGTCATATTTCTCAACTTCTTCCAAATGCAAAAGTTGTGTTACCAAAATTGTAAAATCTAATCTATTGTGAACTAAGCATGCAATTCTGTTTCAGGCCCATGTACACTATGTACTTTTTATTTAGATACAATTCAGCAGGTGCAAATCTGCGACATTTGGTCCCAAGTTTTATTTAGTACCTTTTCCCTTTTCTTAGAATGAAGAGAGTTCATGTAGCCATAAACTATGCAGACCATCGATCCCTTTACTAGTTTACTCCAGAAGTTATATTTGGGACAAAATTGACATTTCATATAACACACGGTAGGGGGTTCACTCTAATGCAAGAAATTTACATCTGTATATATGTTCTTGCTTTTGCCAGAACTGGTATTGCCTTTCAAAAACTGAAGCAGAATCTGAGGCTCTGCAGTTTGCAAAAACAACTGGGATTGATCTTGTGACTGTTTGTCCTACACTTATACTTGGCCCAATTCTGCAGTCGACTGTAAATGCAAGTACCTTCATCTTCATCAAGCTTTTGAAGGGTACGTACTACTTTTGCCATAATGATACTGCATTCAATACTGCTAAACTTTTCATACTTGTAGACAAACATCTAGTTGGTAGAAAGTTAATAACCATTATATTTTGTGCTTGTTTACATGTGTTTGTCTATATTTTGCTAGCTAAATCTAGGTGTATCCCCATTCGTGAGTCGTGACCACACGGAACTTGGATTTTTCGTAGTGTTTGTATAACTGTATATATTAAGTGCCTTTGACAATGTCCCCATGCAGAAGGGAAGGAGTCACTGGAAAACAGGCCTCAGAAGATAGTTGACGTACGGGATTTAGCTGAAGCACTTCTTATGGCATATGAGAAGCCGGAGGCTGAAGGAAGATACATATGCATGTCCCACAATGTTAAGAATGAGGATCTAGTTGAGAAGCTGAGGCGCCTTTATCCTAATTACAATTATCCGAAGAAGTAAGGGTCTCCTTTAATACTTATAGTTAGAATTAATGGTGGGATTTACCTGATTCATCAGCGTGGTCTTGCAAATAAATTCCTGTTATTATTGTTTGCTCTCTGTACTGATTTGAATATGCAAACGTACGTTGGCAGCTTTGTTGAAGTAGGCAAAGACAGACAGGTGAGCTCAGAGAAATTGCAAAGGCTAGGTTGGAGTTACCGGTCATTGGACGATACTCTCATTGACTCTGTTGAAAGCTACCGGGAGGCTGGACTATTGGATTGAAAGATCGCAGAGCGTGCTTTGCCTAGCCAAATCATTCGAATCAATAACCTGAAAGAGGAAAAGTTTGGGCTGTTGCAATGCCAATCAGATTTGGTGAAACCCAAACTGTACTGTATACTTTCCCAGATTTGTACTGTACGTACGCAAGACTGGTGATTGCTACATCCATATTTCAAACTTTATGAGTGTTGTTTGTTTTTGTTTTTTCATGTGTATTGAGAAAAAAGTGCTAATGCAATGCTCCATCCAAAATATATTGTGTTATGACCTAATGTCAAAGTGGAGAAAATCAACCAGAGAAAGTAGACGGCAAGAGTATCTGTTGACTTCCTTAAATTAGCAAAATCCCTCGTCTAATCGTTGATACAGTGAAATTACAACCAAGGGAACAAACTAAGAGAAAATGCATTTTGAACAAACCAAGGGCATGTAATTAAGTGGTGGCAGGAGTATTTATGCCTTGTTTTTTTTAATTATTAAAATGCATTGGTGTCTATTCAGTCATATAGTGAAACCACAACTAAGAAAACGAACTTGGCACAAGTAGCAGGCTAGCAGAAGAGCTGTAACTGTTCGCTCAAAAATTGTCTCGGTCACGTATCATTTGGCTGAGGGCTTCTTTAGTTTACACGCGTCCTTCTGGAGTGGTGATGTGTGCGCGAGCGTGCGAACTTGGGCCGGGAGGCCAAGCGAGGTTTCGTTCTAGATTGTAGATCTTGCGCTGATTTGACTTCTGATAAGTTGATTGTGGACTGAGGAAGGATCAATCTCGGCCGCGGGGTTCTCTCTGCCTTGAATGCAAGGACTTTAGCACGGATCAGCATTACCTAGCAGGAATGTTCATGTTGTGCAACTCGGTGAGTGAACGTGAAACTGCGAGTGACCATTGATAAATCTATGGGATGCAAATACTCATAAGTCATGGTAAAAACAAAATCAAATTATAAAGTGTTACACTGATGCCTTGATTCAATACGGGTATGAACAAAGAAACGCATGAATGCTAGAAAACTTGTTTACTACATCCAAATGTTCTGGTGATGTCTCTTTTTGGTGATTTTCTTAATGAGTGCAAGAATGAAAATAATGCAAAGTAGACAACAGGAATGTAAAAGTGCATGCAGCAAATAAAGATAACCAACAAGAATGTAAACCACGGGAAATAAAGTGCATACAAAGTAAACAGCTAAAAGATAAATTGCATGAATGTAAAGAACAACAATGTGAAGTGCAGGAAAGATAAGTGCCAGCAAAGAAAGCGATAAGATAAACACGTAAAGCTTGATAACTGTTTGTTGAAATATATTGAGATAAAATTTGTGTAATTGCGTAGAGCGTTTGGTTGATGACCTCTAATAATGATGTCTATGGTCTTTTTATAGTGAAAGATACACTAGTGAATAAAGGAAAAGATGAAATCTTGGTTTTAACTGTTGAGACTGTATTGATTGTATGAATTCAAAGTTGTGAATCAATGCACAGTTACATGCATTTGAATGCAGTAGCCGCTAACTTGGGAATTAAAACTCATAACTATGCATTTAAGCAGATTATCTCAAATTATAATCTCCGCGGCTTTTGAATATCCTGAATCCTTTCAACGCGCACCTGCAACTAATGACCGTTATGAACTTGATTAACACCCTTCGATTGCAGTCATTCATTATGCCGCGGCCATTCAATAGCGGCCATCCATTATGTCACGGCTATTCAACCATTCAACTGTGGTTCTACGTTAAATTTCTTGGGGACCCTACCCACCTATGTGCCATGTGGGCCTTGCCAAATTTAGTTTCAAACAGAGCCCCCCAAGTCCCTTGAGCTTCAGCATAGATGCCGAGTGGTTAAGGGACTGAAGGACAATGTTACCAGTTTTTTTGGCAAGGTACACTATAATTTGCTTCTTGTCCAATGTTGCTGATGATTCTCAATGTTTGGCACGTTTTCAAGCTCATTACTCCATAATCATTCACAATGGTTTAATAAGTTCATTCAATTGCAGTCCTTTGTTATGCCGCGGCTATTCATCCACTGTTATTCGCTAGCCGCGGCCATTCAACCGAGGTCCTTCACTATGTCGCAGCTAATCATTGAATTCGTGATATATATATGTAGCTCCCTACCTAGTTCTGTAAGCCTTGGCTCGAGCTGAGTGGTTTAAAAATTAGTAAACAAAGTCGGCCTCATTGTTGAATGAAGTCTTGATGAAGAGAACAATTTATTCTTGGCCTGACATCAAAATATTTTGGGTAGTGATCATAGAAAAATCTCAACCTTGCAATAATAAACTCTCGTACGTGGCTACCGAGCAATTAAACGGATCCCAACAACACAACTTTCTATTATTTTCATTTTTGCAAAAACTAAAGCAAGAAAACAAAACATAAAAATCTTGTGGCCATTATGGACGTGGCCAACAATGTTTCACCCCAAGTTTTGAATATGTTGTATTCTCGATATGAATTTTGAATTTTTCAAGGCCGATCATTATTGACCAATAGGGAAGATTGAGATTTCTTTTCTTTTCGGCTTTCATGTGAGCTGAACTCTCATTGTTTCCATGCGTACTCGTCTGATCAATCATGGTAATTAATTTTAATTCAACCGGCATGATCAAGTCAGCTTTTTGTCCAATAATCATGTCAACATGCTTGACATCTTGAATTAGATGATCATCACCATTGACCACATTATGCTCAGTCAGCCGACATTTCTTGGCTACAAGATTAAGATCTTCAACAAGCCGCGGATTGTTGAGATCGGCTTTCATTTCGAGAACCATGTCCGTATGAATAGTCTCGTTAACTGTACACTCAATCATGCGATGGTCATTCTCTTTGACATTTTAAAAATTTTGGCCTTCCATGTTTGACTCCATTTTTTAGGGAAGAACAATAGGTGGCCGAGTTTTCATCTGATCATCAATGAATACTTCTTTTTGGAGGTCATGGTGTAGTTATGGTGGCTTGCCTCCTTCAGTATTTTTTGATGTCTCATCATCTTCATCTCTTCTCTGAAAATAGAAAATTGCATGGCTATTTTTGATACCCCTTTTTGAATGATCTTCTTCACATTTATGGCTTTTTCAAAAGATTTTACAACACCTCCCCAAGAGCTTACATTTTCTTCTACCATTAGATTGTGACCAACTTGTTGATCATACAGGGGCTGTAGCATGGCTAGTTGAGTCTCGGATACAAGTTGACTACTCAAGCAGCCATCAGAATTGTTGTAGGGCCCTATTTGGTTGTAGCTGTCTTGGTTGTTATGATTATAATTTGAATCATAACTATTGCATGGTGCATTAATTGTTTGGCCATAATTATCATACGGCTCGTTGACCGGCCTATAACCATGTTGGCTGCCATAACCATTTAGGTGATCAAAGCCATATTGAGGTAGTATTGTGGGATTTTGTTGATCCCAAGATGCATGGCAGTTTAAATCAACAAAACTTTGATACGCATCATAATTATATCTGCCATCATAACCATAAAATATCTATTGGCCATTGTAATCATTTATTGAAATAGAGCCGTGTAAATTCGGTTCATAATAGCTCATTAGTGAAAATACATATAATTTAATGTCTCACTAAATTGTCTAATAACATTCACCCAAAATGTGATCCCACTGCGTGTGCCAAAAGATGTTCGCTCAAAAGTTGCGATAAGATAAACATGTAAAGATTAATAACTGTTGTTGAAATGTATTGAGATAAAATTTGTGTAATTGCGTAGAGCATTTGGTCAAGGACCTCTAGCAATGATGTCTATGGTCATTTTTATAGTTAAAGATACACTACTGAATAAAGGAAAAGATGAAATCTTGATTGTAACTGTTGAGATTGTATTGATTGCATGAATTCAAAGTTGTGAATCAATGCATAGTTAAATGTAGTAACTGCTAACTTAGGAATTAAAACTCATTACTGTGCATTTAAGCTGATTGTCTCAAATTATAATCTCCTGGGCTTTTGAATATCCTGAATCCTTTTAACGCGCGCCTGCAGCTAATGGCCTTTATGAACTTGATTAACACCATTCGATTGCCATCATTCATTATGTCGTGCCCATTCAATAGCGGTCATCCATTATGTCGCAGCTATTCAACTGCAGTCCTAAGTTAAATTTCTTGTGGACCCTACCCACCTGTGTGCCATGTGGGCCTTGCCAAATTTAGGTTCGAATAGTAACATAGGGGCCAGACCCAACTTTAGTGTTATTTATTCCTACCTCGATGGGTTCAGCTGATCAAATACCACGACTTTTGTTTCCTTATTAAAGAAGGAAAAGAATCATTTAAAATGTCTATAAACACGAAAATCCTACAATGAATGAAAGAAGGACACGGGTACAAAATAATATATATTTTATTAATGAATTTGAGGGTTACAATCTATGTAGATGCTCTTTCACAAGAATCTCCTCTGATTCAATCTCCGACGTTGATTTGATCCAAAGGTGGCAAGCACTTGATCTTAAATCGAACGGTTGTAGTGTGAACTTCTTGTTATGTTAACGATTTGAGGAAGACGATTGACCAAGGGCTGTAGAGGCTTGATCTTGATCGGATTTAGCCCACGAGTAGTGTCACGTGGTGAGCGTTCTTCAGCTTTGGTAGGGGATGAACCGGCACGTGTGTTTGGTGCTTGTTGATTCTCCATGAGCTTGATGAAGAACTTGTAGAGGATTTACTTTGTTGACGAGTTGTAGAAGGCTATTGATCAAGTGATGCAGAGGCTTGCTCTTGATTGGATTTGAACCACGAGCGATGTCAAGTGGTGAGTGTTCTTTAGCTTTAGTGGTGGATGAATCAGCACGTTTTCTTAGTGCTTGTTGATTCTCCACGAGCTTGATGAAGAACTTGACAAAAGTTTTGCTTTGTTGACGACTTGAAGACGATGGTTGATCAAGGGCTGAAGAGGCTTGATCTTGATCGGATTTGAACCAAGAGAGATGTCATGTGGTCAGTGTGGCTTTGATGGCGGATGAATCGGCATGTTTGCTTGGTGCTTGTTGATTTTCAGCAAGTTTGACGACTTCTGAGCTTGCAGGCGTTTTTCCTTGTTTGTCTGAAGTCAGTGAGGTAAAGAGACCAACTATTTGGCAGCTTGATGGTTCTTCACGAGTTTGGGAGACTTCTGAGCTTTGAAGAGGTTTCTTCCATCTGCTTGCGTCTGTCTGTCGTCCTCATCCCTCTGTTTGTCCCCCTTCAATTTGGAATGCATTGATGACATAACATTAATCACATTTCGTAAATATGTAATTAAATCAATCAGTTTTAATTCGTTGATTTAATTACCTTTTATTCGAGTCACCATGAGGGTAGGAGTGAAATTCTTTGATCCTCTTTTAAAAAAATGTATGAGAAAAAAAAAAAAAAAGGAATATGCCAATCAAATATGATTTGATTTAATACTTGATTTCAATCAGAATTAAATAATTTAATCTGATCGATATGTATTTAATACTTGATTTCAATCAGAACTAAACAATTTAATCTGATCGATATTTGTATTTGATGCTTGATTTTCATCAAGATCAATCAGTTTAATACGATTGATCCGCTTTAAATGCTTAACTCGAGCAACAATCAATCAACGATAAATTGATGCTTCCGCGTCATTCAATCGATGGATCACTCGTGTTTTGACATGTGTCATCCTCGAAGCTTATATAATTTTGGTGATGTACGAGCCACGTGTACCTTTTATAGGACCCATGTGCCAACTAAGCTTGATGGTTCTCTGATTCGTTCTTTTGTTCGTGACATCCAAGGCATCTCTAGTATGTTTGACAAAATCTCATTCTCTCATATTCCTCGTGAAGCAAATTTTGTGGCTGATGCAATTGCCTCCCTTGGACATCAATCTCTAGATGCGATTATTTGGTGAGACAAACTTCCTCTTTCGGCTTGCTTAGCTTTTAATTTAGACCAATTTCATTTTGGTGTAGTTAGAGGCTTTGTGTTGTAATTTTCTTTTCCTCTTCCAAAAAAAAAAAGGCCACCAAGTGTTCAATGAGACCTCTGCATGGCTCAAACTTGGCACTTATCTATGTCATCCATTGTTGTCTTCTACTGGCCGAGAATTTTAACGAGCCTAAAACTCTCAGAGGAAATCTTGCTCATATTTGACTAACAATGGAAGATAGTGGAGAGAAACACTACTACAAAAAGTTAATCACACAACACTAATCACACAACGGAACAGAAATCATCCGTTGTG
>LYNE01000033.1:182842-194187 GCA_001662545.1 Rosa x damascena | reverse complement strand
ATTTTGAGTTATGACCTAATGTCAAAATGGAGAAAATTAACCAAGGGAAGCGGGAGTATTAATGACTTCTTGTGAGATCGGACCTATTGCACAGCAATAGATATGAACTAGCTATTGTATATTGAATGCATTAGTTAATGTAAATTGGCTAAATAGAATTTTTCTTTCTAATGTGTTCTACATATGTGTTCAATGCTATCAAAATAGTTGAAGTGTATATGTATAAACATACATTCAGAAAAGAAAACATGAAGAGAACTTACTTGAAAGTTTAAATTACAATCTAACTTCCAAAGCGGTTGGATATCAAGATTAGGCTTTCTAGTTTAACATATGTATGATAATAAACATTCATAAATATATCGTTAGAGATAAGTGTATCACAAATGATACCCCCATCTTGAAAATGATATATGTTTACTTATCTATCTGTATGTGATTCATTTGAAATGTTTATTCTATATGAATTAACATTTGGGATATACATATGATTCTAGTATATAATCAAACTGGAATCTATGTCAAATGACTGATTTAAATTAATTTCATTCTGGCTATGCATTTTCCAATGAGCATTAATTAAATTGAATTACTCAATGGATATTGAATTTCAAGTAGTGGAACGTGGAAGGGAGACATAGAACTCAATCTAGGCATACTAGACTTTGACCATGTGTTGAGAGAGGATCCACCAACATAACTGACTGCTATTGCATCTAAGGAGGCCAGAGACAGGTATTCACAGTGGCATAGGCACAACAGGATGGCACTGATATGTATGAAGAAGAGCATGACTGATGTTGTTAACTTTAGAACCGAAGGCTCTAGTTAGCTTTAGAGATAGAGAGAGTAAGAGAGAGAGAAGACAAGATGTATAGTGGTTCGTCTCCCGCCTTAGCGGGAAACTATGTCCACTTGAATGTTTAACTATGTGTGTTGGGCCTTGCGGCCCCAGAGGATTACATGAGTTGTAATGGGATGGAGTTTAAGTGGGAGAAGGGGTCCCTTTTATAGGTAAGGGAACCCCTCTCATTTACATTTTCTTATATGTGGGATGCCAAACCACTATTCTAGTCTTAGAAAGCATGTTTGTGAAGGTAACTTGGCAAGGCCGGGAAGGTTGCTTCCCGGAGACGTATTGGCCACCTCCGACCACCGTGGCGTAGCTTGAGTGTCGAGATACGAGATGTATATCGTGGTCGGGTCCCACCATGGCTTGTGGGCCCATTAAGAGGGTGTTACTTATGCTTGTTGATGTAGTAAATCCTCCATATTAGTGGAGGTATGTACAAGTCCCCGAAGTCCCCAAGTAAGAGGAGGTTCTTGGTTGGGAAGTTATACACATAATGTCATCAAGCATAAGTAACGTTCGAGGGGCGCCTAGCCCCTACAAGTCCCCAAATTCTGTAAGCAAGAAGGGACTCATTAACCTGCACAACAAAGACAAAAGCACGCATATGTAGAATGCTTAATGTATTGGGCAACAAATGTGAGTTTCATTGATATGCGTTGGCATATACAAATGTACGAGGTGCATGATACATGTTGATGTATACATGTGAATGGCACCGAGTATGATCGAGTATGACGTATAAACTTGAGCACGCATGTGGTTGTGTGAACATATGAATTGCATATGACAAATGCGTGATGCACGCAAGAAAACGAACGAGGTCGAGTTGACGAGGTTACGCTCGGTTGGTGTAAGTTGCATGAGTGCCATGAAGGCAAGCATTTGTAACTCATGAACGACGAATACGCGAACGCTTGTGTTTGTTTGGTTTTCGCTCGTATTAATGGAAAGCGAAAAGAATTTGATTTGTTGCAAAGGACAAATGGTAGAAGAATTCAATGTTCTATTAATATGTATTATGTCGAGGGGATATGAGTGTAAAGCTCGAGAATGTCGGGAAGGCGTGAGCTTAAAATTCTGGGTTGCCAGGAAGGCGTGAGCGGGAAGCTTGAGGGTGCTGTGAAGACGTGAGCGTGAAAGCTCGGGAATGCCTGAAAAGCGTGAGCTTGAAAGCTCCAGAATGCAGGGAAAGCGTGAACGAGAAGCTCAGGGGTGTTGGGAAGGCGTGAGCGGGAAGCTCGGGGGTGCCGGGAAGGCGTGAGCGGGAAGCTCGGGGGTTGCGGTGAAGGCGTGAGCGGGAAGCTCGGGGGTGTCGGGAAGGCGTGAGAGGAAGCTTGGGGTTGCCAGGAAGGCGTGAACAGAAGCTCGGGGATGCCAGGAAGGTGTGAGCGGAAGCTCGGGGGTGCCGCGAAGGCATGAATGCTAAGCTCGAGGGTGCCGCGGAGGAGTGAGCCTTAGAGCTCATGAGCGGAATGCTCAGGGTTGCCGGGAAGGCGTGAGCGGAAGGTCGAGGATGCCTGGAAGGCATGAGCACGAAGCTCGAGGGTGCTGTGGAGGCGTGAGTGTTAGAGCTCTTGAGCGGAAAGCTCGGGGGTGCCGGGAAGGCGTGAGCGTGAAAGCTCGGGGATGTTGTGAAGTCATGATCTCGAAGCTCGAGGGTGTTGTAGAGGCGTGAGCATTAGAGCTCATCAGCGGAAGCTCGGGGGTGCCGGGAAGGCGTGAGCGGAAGCTCGGGGATGCCGTGAAGGCGTGAGCATTAGAGCTCATGAGTGGGAAGCTCGGAGGTACCGTGAAGGCAAGAGCGCGAAGCTCGGGGAGTTCCGCGCAGGCGGTGGGCGTTAGGTAGCGAACCTAATCTTTGATAACCAAGCGTCGGGGGTTAACCGCCTGATCAATGGCTGCCATGGGCTGCATTAACCGGTCCCTTTACTCTTTCCCGGAGGAGAAAAGCTTGACTGTAATGTCGCGTAGCGGTCATTGTCATTATGAGGTGTTGCCTTACCGCATGGTGGTTACTCGTGGAGTCTTTAGACCCGTTTAGGTCTCTTTCTCGTGGGGAGAGTTTTGACAAAGTATGGTGCCCGGAGGCTAGACCATATATTTACATATAGAGTATATGTAGAGCTTGTAATTATATGAACAATGACAAATAAGTATAGCAAGTAATAATATATGGATCTTATGGCCATGTAACATGCATAATAGATAGTGGCAGGTGTCATGGGTGTCCATATAAAATTTTGGGAGTAGCTCCCGGTAAATAGTATGAAGCATTGTGAACTTGGAACTTAATTAAAGCATGTTGGATGTGTTTGTGCTAGTTAGGTTGTGTTCGAGCAAGTTGGGTGTAGTTGAGTGGATAGGCGCTGTGCGAGCATGCAGGGTGTGGCCCAAGCAAGTCATGGCCATGCTCGATACCCAAGCGAGTCGTAACCCAAGCAAGTCGTTTATCCGAGCATGTTTAATTAAGTCATGAGTGTCACAAGCTTCTAGATATGACATAGGTTGTTTGAGTGTCACATGTTTATTTAATTTTGCAATTAAATAGAAACATGGCATGTGTAGCATGTACTTGTAGCAAAGTTGCTAATAACATTTTGTATTTGTTGTAAACATGCTAAGGTCATTGAGATCAATATTTAAAGCATGGAATTGCATGTAAGGCATAGCAAGTGGTTTTGATAAATCTACGAAATGTTGTATTAGCATGCTTAAAAGTAGTAAAAGCATGTAAAGACATGGCAATGGCTCTAATTGCAAGAGCGTAAAAGATAAGATATAGTTACTCAATTATCTTACGCCGATTTGGAGCGAGTTGGAATTGGAATTGACATAAGTACCCAAATCATGTTGGAGTTGTCCAAGCATGAAGCTCCATTGCTTTGGCGGATAAAGTGTTCCGATAATGTATGTCAACTCGTAGTTGAGGTTGAATGCTTGATAGAAATAATTGAATTTCCTTGGCACAAAATAGGTGATTAATATGTGGATATGTAAAATCAATATCAACAATTTGCATATGTATTTTGATAAAATTGTAAGCAAAGTGTACAGGCAAATATACTGATGTTGTAGCTGATATAGTGGTTGTGTGTGTAGCACAGTCTGTATGCATGACATAGTGGCTACGTTTAAAAATGTACATGCCCTTGACAGGATAACCATGTGCCAATTAAGGAAATATATAGGCAATAGAAATGCTGATGATGACGAACACATCCCATTTGAACATTAATGTGTCAATGAAACATGGAGGTTTCAGTGAGCTACCATGCTTGACAAAATGAAAAAGCCTATACATATAAATGTTTATTTGTATCGCATGCAACCAATTATGGCTTGCAGTAATATATGGGACAATTTATGAGTGTAGCTAGCAAATTATGCATGAGGGACATGTATAACGCATAGATATATGTGGCCCTTGCATAGATGGACCAAGCGTCAAGGTGTATTATGCTACTAATAAGTGATACGCTCTTGCTCCACTCCCAATTAGATGGACATGCATCCAATGAAAGCATGTGATACATATATGTTTATGTGTGTGTTTGCATATGAATGTAGCAATTCCAACACTTAATTAAGACATAGCACGTGTTATGGTCAGATGGTTGCACCTATCAATTTCAACATTTAATTAAAACATAGTTGCATGTGCCTAGAGTCTCAGATGGTCAATAGATAGCTTGTGCTGCGTCTCCACTTTATATACATGTGGGCCTCATAATTTAGTCATGCTTTGGTTTGATAAACATGCTATGTGGTGCAAACCATGGCCACGTGATACTTGGATTAAATAAGAAGTAAGAGGTGACTTAGCTCGTGAACTAGCATGTTTGACCATTGGAGCTCGAAGCCATGGTTGAAGAGCGGTGCGAGAATGATTTGCATTTCGGTGTTTTGACAGAGGCAGCTTGGTGGTTCGATTTGGATCAGCTTCTCAACACCTAGAACATCCAAGACGGTTAGATCTGAGTGATGCATAAGTTGATCATGGGTGTCTAGATCAGATTTGGAGTGTCCGTCAACGGGCTTCGTCGTTGGCGGTGGCGCTTTGCCGCTGATGCTTGGCAGAAGGTGCTTGGCGGTGGTGCCTAGTGGATGATTGCTGATGGATGATTGCTAGCGGATGATCTTCAAGTGAAGGTTGTCCAGTAGAGGATAGCTAGCGGTGGTTGGCAATGCCGCTGATGGGGCTTAGCGGAGGAAATTTACCGTTGATTGTGTTTAGCGGAAGAAGTTTCCCGCTGATGGTTGGGTCGTACAATGGAGGTTGGCGGAGCGTTAGCTTTGTTTGGCTGTGCAAGGCTTAGCGGTGCAAGCTCTTGGCCAGTGGTGATGATTACCTAGCGGTGTTGCCTGGGAGGTGGTGATGGTGGCGGAGGCTTGCTAGCGATGGTGGCCAGCGGAGAAGCCTTGGCTAGCGGTGGTGATGGTCAGCGATAGTTTTGGTTAGCGGTGGTGGAGACTCGGAACTTAGCGGAGCTATGCACAGCGGTTGGCGATGCCGTGTTCAGCGATTGTCGGAGCCATTGTGCAATCATGGCAGCTAGATGCAATGAAGAAGAAGGCTGGGTGTAACTGAAAAAGGAAGGTGTTTCTGTGTGATAATACGAAACGAGAACTAAGTATGGATCATGCATGATGGGGAGAGAAAGAGAGACACAAGCTTGTATAGTGGTTCACCTTGCCCTTGAGGCAAGGCTACATCCACTTAGAGATTCCACTAGTAGTGAGGCCAAGTAGCCTTTGTAGTGATACAAGTACAGGGATCGTAGATCCATCCTCTTCTAAGAAGGGGAGGACTTCCCTTTATAGCTAAAGGAAGTCCCATTATATTCTACATTTCCGATGTGGGATACAATACACATATTGCTTCTCTTGAAGCCTTTTGGAGAGCATGGGAGGGTGGCCTCCTGGCAAGATACCGGCCGACCTCCACCATGGCGAGGTAGCTCGGGTGTCGGTCTACTGGATGCATATCGTAGGCGGGACCTACCATGTCACGGGGCCCACCTATGAGGTTGTTGCTTATGCTTGGCGGTATGTGATATAGGCGGTATGTACAAGTCCCCGAGTAAGAGGCGCTTCTTAGTTGGAGAGTTTAAATATGATGCCGCCAAGTATGAGTGATAACCTCGTTGAACGCCATACCCATATTAGTCCCCCAACTCCGTGAGCAACAAGGGACTCTTCCGGGTCTTGTGAAGTTTCCATGACAGGTTGGTGCCATGGGGCCCATAATCTAGCTAGTACCTGCAAATAAGATAAGAGTGTACAAATAGAGCATATTGATTCCGCTAGGGCAATATAGGTGACATTGGAGTCAAATGCATTGAGGTGCAGGAATGTTTGTATGAGATGTATATTATGCATTGCGTGTATGCACGTATTATGTAGTGTTGACATACGACGTATAAGTCTAGAATGTATGTGGTTGTGAAAGTATAACGAAGTGCATATGATGCATAGATGTGTGACGAACTCGATGACGCGTATATAATGATATGTATATGTTGTATGCATATGATGTACATGTGTTAGGACCGGGAGTGTGGTTACTCGCCGAGTCCTCCAAGTCACGTAGTTAGTAAAACGGGAATTCGGACTTAGGTTTCGTTTGACTATGCCGGTGAGGCTGAGAATGAAGCTCCGGTATCTAAGTAACTCTTTGTCATACTAACGAGACTATGGCAGGACCATGATAGTCCCCCGAGTATGAGTGTGTACAAATTGCGCTCGCTTATATTGAGCGAGTGATAAGTTGTGTGAGTTCTGTCCTATGGTCTTATTAATGGGATGTAAAATAAATTTAATTGTTGCGATCAACAATAGGCGAAAAATTTCAATATTTCCATTAATAGACCATAAGATGAAACTCACACATATCGTTGAAGCATAAGCGTGACGTTTGCATATGCCCAGAAAGTTTGAGCGTGAAGCTCAATGATAGTACCCGACCGGGTACTACCTCCACTTGTGATAAGTAGTATGAATAAGTCCCCCGAGTGTAGAGAACATTCAGGAGGTGAGATGACTTGAAAGCAAGGAACTGGACCTTAGCTTACCCCCTGGATACTGTGCTCGGGGCAAGGATTTTAATTCAAGGGACTGGACCTTGGCTTATGTAAGGGAGCTACCCTTATAGTTATCCCGTTAGGATACCTTGCTCGAGTAGAGGATTTATGAGGGCCTATAGGCCTCGTGTACCCGGTGGGGTAGATATGCTTGAGCCTTAGTACCTTGTGGAGTAGATAGGCTTCGAGCCTCTTGTACCCGATGAGGTGAATGAGGGTTTGAGCCTCGTGTACCTGGTGGGGTAGATGAGGGCTTAAGCCTCCTTAACCCAATAGGGTTGAATGGGGACCTATAGGCCTCCTTTACCCGGTGGCGGAGCCTCGGGTAGAATGAGGATTTGAGCCTCAGGACCCGGTGGGATCACATGAGGGCATGAGGCTCCTAACCCCGTTGGGGTATCTCGCTCCTGGCGACGATTTTTAAGTGTCGTATGTTACACTTAGTGTCATATGTATATATGTAGTAATTTAATTGATTTGTAATCAAGTTAAAGTATGACATTAATACATAGGCACAATTGATATGTTATCGAAACTATCACATTTGTAAGCATATGCTTAGATTATAGAAATCGTTATTGAAGCATGTAAAGCATTTGATTAGCTCAAATTTAAAAGTGTGAGTGAGAACTTATCTTTAGCCGATTGGAGAAGTTGAAAATTGAGTCAACATATAAGTACCAAATCATGTTGGAGTTTGTCCAAGTACGACGCTCCATGTGAGTGGATAATGACCATCAATAGTTTGCTAGGCATTGTTGTCGCAAAAGGATGCCCGGTTGGGTAAATATAATACCTCAAAAATAAATAAGTGATTAGCTACCTATTTAGATTATAGCAGACCATGTATGTGTTTAAACATGACAAGTGCGTCTGCACAAAGGTATAGAATAGCTATAGCATTTTGCAAGTTTAAATAGCTAGTAAGCAATATGGGCAAAGAGTGAAGATAGGACGTGGCATCCATGTGAAAATTATATTTTAGGCCAGTGGTAATTTAGTTTGAAAATCTATGAGAAGCGGGCAATCTCAAATGCCAAGTCTCAGCATATTAAGAAGACATACATACAACAGCTTATACTTGAAAAGCTATGCGTGGTGAGCAATGCAGCTCACACTTGGTGAGGTGTTAAAATGTAACACGAACACATCGAAAATACTTTTAGCTAATGAAGAAAGCAATAGCCATGTGCCTAATTTCGGAAGAGAAACATAAATATTTATGCAAGTAAATCTCAGTGGCAAAAACTCGAACCTACATATACCTTCAAAAGTAGATCGATAGATTTAGTTTTAGTTTATAGGCAGTAATTGCAAAAGGAGCAGCAGACACACACATAGGCATATGATTATTGATAATTTTTGAAGAATAACGAGAATACGAATACTTAGCTTTCATTCATAGGAGTTTGCTGCTCGGAGCAAAATGCACTACTTGGAGCTTCTCTAGAATTTACTTTGAGCTTGGAGAATAGACTTGTCGATGAATAGACAATTGTTAGCTGGTGGTGTTTGCAGCTACTGCTGCTGCACAATTGGGTGTCCGTAGCATGGGTGCCCAGATGAAGACCACCGAGACGAAAATACATTATGATGATGAAATAATGCATGTGTGGCCGAGTTAATTGGCTTCATGCTGAGTCTAAGCAGAATTAATGTGTGTAGGCCTTGGAGCCTAGCTACCTCCACATTTAAACCTTTAAACTCTTGATGGAAGAGTAAGTAGATGCATGCTTAATTATACGGTGGCATGAATCCTAAAAAAAAAAAAAATTGTGAGTGCACAGCACATATAATTGTGGACATATATGGTGGAGCTCAGATATTAATTGAAGTTGGAACAAGAAAAGAAGGAAAAAGAAACTATACGTGTAAATTGCAGCTAAGCAATTGATGTGTGCGTGTTAACATTGAATAAGAAGTTCATGCAGCAAGTAGCAATGTGCGTGTTAACATTGCAGTTAAGCAATTGCCTGTTAACCTCGCGGTTAGGCGGAATATAGATAGGTGATGCTCACACTTGAGATTGAACAACATGTTTGCATCATGCTCTTGACAAGCGGCAATAACAATCAAGTGATGTTATTTCATAAGTTGGCACGTGCTGTGTGTTGGTGTCAAGGTATTAGTGAACACAAAGTATGAACGTGCAGCAAGCTAGCAAGCTAGATTCGAGAACATAAGAACTGCATGACAAAGAAAGGGACTTAGCTTTTTCTTTGAGGTGCTACAGGTCCAAGTGAAGGCTCGCCGCGATGAGCAGCTCTTGGCTAGTTGGGATGCCTACAAAGGGCAGTGAGGATACTGAACTGCTGGTGTTTGGTGTACAGAATGGATGTACTGGTTCCCAGAGCTAATCCACTCACCCTTGTTTTTTTTTTTTAGATCCCGGAGTGTCTCTAATGCTTGAGAGAGCATTGGTTGTTGAAGGAGACCAGCTGGTACCGGTGATGGCAGGGGTACCGGTGAAGGCAAGAGTCCTGTAGATGAAGTTGTGATGGCAAATGAAGGTGTTCCAAACCAGTCCCGGACGGATTGGGTGTCCAAACCAGTCCCCGGGTGCCCAGAGCTAATTTTTTTTTGACTTGGTGAGAGATACCGAGTGAACTGATTGCCACCGAGTATACCATAGAGAATTGCTAGCTCAAGATCAAGTGGGCAAGATCACGGAGAGAAAAACATCGAGCTCACACTTCTGGAAGACTAAAGGGGGCTGCTGGTGTGATACCTGGAGGTTAAGTAATTGATGATATGGGAATCTTGGTGCCTAGAGAAGCTCTCTCGACCATTTTTTTTTTTTTTGAGATACCGCTGAGTATATATCCATTAAGCAAAGTACCGGTGAAACCACCACGCTGAAGCTCTCGCAAAGTACCGATGCCGAGTGGTAAAATTGATGCCGAGAGGGATGTTCCGGGTGCCCGAGGCAGATGTATTGGCAACCGAGAGATGAAGTGCTGGCATAGGGACCGAAGCTGCTACTGGGAAGTGCAAGTGCTGCCGGGAGGCGAGGGCAGAGATGGGAAATGATTGTTCCCTGATTGAGGAGGTTGACATGGCGACTGGAACTAGGACGGGACCAGCGGGTACCGGATAGTCTGGATAGTATCGGTGACTCACCGGAAGAAGGAACTTCGGGGTCCAGGTTGCGATGAGTTCCCGGAGGAGGAGAGCGGTATGGGAGTTGATGACCAAGCCTAAGAAGCATGGCTGCCCAGATCACTTCTGAAGTGCAGTACTGGTGAAGCTTAAACGGGTGATGTTGAGAAGATTATGAACCCAAAAGGGTCCAAGTAGACATCAAAGTCCCGGATGGACTAGCTGCCCCGGGAATGGTACCTTGGTGGACTTGCGGCACCTCGGTGGTTTGTGGTATGTTGCATGGCAATGAGATGGATGCATGGTCGAGTAATAGTTGTTGGTGGTGTCTTGGTGTCGAGGAATGACCGAGCGGGTATTATAGACTCATGAGCAAGGGCACCCCATTGCGTGGTTACATGTATGAGTAAGAGCTGCACGTGCAAGCAGGGCTACATGGTTATTCGTCTGAGCTTGGGAGTGAAAGTACTTGGGAGTGGGATGTGCACATACCCACCAACTCGTAGTACCCGCTGGCTCCTCAGAGGCTTGGGTGAGGTTGAGGATGAGGGTTGCACTACATGTACCCATGTACATGGTGACTCGTGGTACCCGTACATGACACTTGCTCAAGGTCGGAGGTTCATGTACTTGGTGGCTCGTGGTACCCGTACATGACCCTTGCCCTTGGTCGGAGGTTCATGTACCTGGTGGCTTGTAGTACCCGTACATGACCCTTGCTTAAGATCGGAGGTTCATACCCATACTCGTAGGGGCCCTTCTTCTAGCGCCAATGTTTCTGGTGAGAATACGGAACATGAACTAAGTATGGATCATGCATGATGGGGAGAGAAAGAGAGACACAAGCATGTATAGTGGTTCACCTTGCCCTTGAGGCAAGGCTACGTCCACTTAGAGATTCCACTAGTAGTGAGGCCAAGTAGCCTTTGTAGTGATACAAGTACAGGGACCATGGATCCATCCTCCTCTAAGAAGGGGAGGACTTCCCTTTATAGCTAAAGGAAGTATCATTCTATTCTATATTTCCGATGTGGTTTACAATACACATATTGCTTCTCTTGAAGCCTTTTGGAGAGCATGAGAGGGTGGCCTCCTGTCAAGATACCGGCCGACCTCCACCATGGCGAGGTAGCTCGGGTGTCTGTCTACCGGAAGCATATCGTAGGCGGGACCTACCATGTCGCAGGGCTCACATATGAGGTTGTTGCTTATGCTTGGCGGTATGTGATATAGGCAGTATGTACAGAAGGTAGAGTAGCCAAAGTAGATCTCTGGGTGTCCAGAGAGAATTGGCACCCAATTTTTTTTTTTTT
>LYNE01000033.1:156025-167435 GCA_001662545.1 Rosa x damascena | reverse complement strand
AAAAAAAACGAGCTATGTGGCTGGCGGCACTTACCAACGGTGCGAGTCAACTTCAAGTCGACCAACAGTTCCCAGCCAGTAAGCAACCGCAGGTCAAGCAGATTACGATTCTGCCAACACCCCCTGATCCTTGCCGCCTGACACTTCTCCTCATGCGTCAATTTGAAGCGCAGGCCCTCTATACAAAAAAAAGAGGAGAAGGAAAGTCAAAAAATAGTACAGGCAGTGTGGGAACCGCTAACGTTAATCAGCGAAATCTGCCAACCTCGAATGGGTTGGAACTCCGATTTAATCCTATGGGACAGCGGACCCTCATTCGCCCCAACATCGTATTCCTACCCTGACATGGCAACAAAGAAGGTCCCCTGCCAGGGAGACATGGAATCCGTCAAATTCTCGATTAGCTTGGGCGCCCCCTAGCGACGGCTCAAATTCACCTGCCCGCTGTAGCCTTTGCGCTTCACATATACCAACTCGTAGAAATGCAGCACCTCCGCCATGGTTGGACCCTCGCAACCGGATAAGCGCCATAGTGAGTTAAGCGCCATGAGCAACCGCCACATATTAGGGCATACTTGCCCAAAAGCGATACCAAAATCGAAAACTAGGATTTGCAGATTTGGCAGAAGAGGAAACGTCACCCCCTGGCGGAAGATAGCCTCATGCATGCCAGCGTGCCCCACTAGCAGAATGGAGGCCTTCTCATCAGCGGTTGGCGGACGAAACTTCACCACTCTGGGCAGGCGGAACACCAGCTCCAGACTGTTGACAGCGGCCATAGTCATCGGCCCTACCGCAGACTCTATCTCTCCCCTGCCAGCAGAACCGCTAGCGGTGCTATTGCTTGCTAACCGCTCTTCGCGCCTATTTGCCGGCGGCAGCTTCCTCCCCCGCCCTAGAGCTCTCTGCACGACAAACACGACCCATTGCTACCTCCCAAGGTATTGTCTATAGCGGTTTGATATCTAGCGGCTCGGATAGTGAGGTTCCTGCATGGGCAGACGGACGCAACGAGTCAATAAACACCCTATCCGCCACACTGAACGATACGTCAGACCCGAAATCCTCACTGCTCGAGACCTCTACAACGCTAGCCATCACAAACCCTAAAACCCAAACCAGTCAGTTCACACAAGATCTAAGCTATCCCTACGTCAATTTTCATCCAAGAACATCAAGAACACCCATACCCAGAAATCCCAGAAAGTGCCAAAACAAGAACAACACGCATCCACACTCAAACCCAGATTCGACCATCTAGCAAGGCAAGAAACCCCAACCCTCTGTCAAACACCTAAAACCCACCCCAAAACACAATTCAAGACCCTTAGATACACCAGGGAACGACAGAAACCACTTCGAAATAGCAAAACCAGAAATAGACAAACAAAGAAGATCCAATGAAACAGGGACGAGATTCAGAATACCAACCTTAAAGATGGAAACTCTGGTGTGCTCGAGGGTGTTCGTCTTCACTTCAAGAGGCCTTCGCCATTCGACGATCGATAACTTCACGAAATCGTAGGATCTCCTCCTCGGATCTCAGAGGCAAGCTTAACAATGACGATATCAGTTCGAAGTGCGAAGTGCCAAACTACTCAGTTTCCCTCTCTTTTATGTCAACATCAAACCAATCTAGGCCATCCGCTGAAAAACGACATCGCATCGTGGTAGTACACATGCCCTACGAACGCACTAACCCCCTGGATTAACCGAGGCGATGCCTCGGTTACAAAATCAATAATTACTCGCATTAATGGCGAAGAAACGGGCATGCTGAAGAGACGTTATCACACACGCTAACCCAATCTGTGACAGCCACGTGTCGGGCATAGTTGAACGAAGCGTCTACCCGAAATAACCATGGAAGAGGAAGACTACCAATCGTCGGAGTCTCCGCTAAGCACAACTCAGCTAGCGGAACTCCCTTTTCTTCTTGCAAGCGAGTCTCCGCTAAGCGCAACTCCCTTTTTCTTCTTGCAAAGCGAGTCTCCGCTAAGCGCAACTCCGCCAACGGAACTCCCTTTTCTTCTTGCAAGCGAGTCTCTGCTAAGCGCAACTCCGCTAGCGAAACTCCCTTTTACTTCTTGCAAAGCGAGTCTCCGCTAAGCGCAACTCCGCCAGCGGAACCCCCTTTTCTTCTTATAAGCGCAACTCTGCCAGCAGAACTCCCTTTTCTTCTTGCAAGCGCAACTCTACCAGCAGAACTCCCTTTTCTTCTTGCAAGTGAGAGTCTCCGCTAAGCGCAACTCCACCAGCGGAACTACCTTTTCTTCTTGCAAGTGAGAGTCTCCGCGAAGCGCAACTCCGCTAGCCGAACTTCTCCCTCCTGCAGGCAAAACAGTCCGTTGAACGGCAACCATCCGGGTCCCCACGACGCTTCTTGCCGCTCACTATCAATGGAGGAAATTCAGCCAACGGCGATTCCTGAGGTAACATCTCATTCTGATGAAGACCGCCACACGGTGTTACAGTCAATCCAACGACGACCGCCACGCGGCGTCACAAAAGCCATGGTCCTCCGGGACAAGGGGACATGTCAACAGTGTTCGACAACCCTAATCAGGCACGTTGAGCCCCGCCACTTGGGTATCAAAGATTGGGCTTGCTACCCAACACACTCTGTTCAACGTAGCTCCCCTCAACAAACAATACACCGGCCAAATGGAGTTCTATCTTAGCCGGGGAGTGGGGGACTCCCTGGGGGGCCTAGAAAGGGCCCACCTGAAAGGGTATAAAGCGTTTGCTCAGTAAGTCCATGGTTGACAACGCACTGATGCTAATTATGCTTTGGCAAGTCTAGCGGAAGTAACGATTCGGACAGCTTGGCAACTCCCCAACAAGGATTGCCCTCCTTGACTGGGGACTTGGGGGACTTGTACTTACATAGGCATTTGCAAGCATAATTAGCGAGAGCCACGCTCATGCTACCACTGGCGGTACCAAAACCCGCCAAAGGGGTGACATATGAGAACACAGCCAAGCAGGCGGTCCTGGCGTACCCCCAGATCACCGCTAACGTGCCGCGCCAAGATAACATCAGAAGCTCCAGAAGCTGGGAACTGAAGCATATCAGTCCCACATCGAAAACATGGAGAAGATCATCTCCCTCCTCACCCATAAAAGGTTCTCTCCTCTCTCCTCATTAATTACGCATTTCCTACTTACCTATTGTTACTTTGTCAACATAAATACATTGACTAACTTAGGCATCGGAGAAGAGAAGACCGCCCAGCGCAGTCTCCCTCTAACGCCCTCTGTATTTTACTTGACAGGTAGCAGAAGCTCTGACTATCACAAGTAGCGGTCCGCCCATCGGATCAGCGTTAACCAAGGTTCAACTACCGCTGAACTTTAGACATCAACATGCGACGATTATATTGTTCAATCCATTACATTTTACTTGGTTATTTTCTTAAAATTATGTTTTAACTTCGTTATTTTCTTAGGGACTTTGTGAAGCAATTTGAGAGAAAAGAGAGCTTTAATGGAGCAATAAAGACATTAAACATGAAGTATAGATACAAAACATGAAGTCTCAACACTCGTTTGTCAGAAATCACGAAGGAAGCTCATCAAAATTATTGTGCAAAATAGTTGCTGCAAAGTTGAAAACTAGAAGTTCAAAATCAGTTTCTCAGATTGAGTGTTGGAAAGCTTTTCTTGCAACCTTTTGAGGGGACCTTTGTAGTAGGGCTGGTGATAGGCTATTTCTATCCACCTAAATAGATGCACAAAAATTCCTGTAACTTAACCCTACAAGAATGTTGAAAATAGTATAGGTAAGTAGGGATCGTTCTCGCAAGAGATTGTGATCTAATTACTAATCTAAAGACTCAAAACAAAATAAACCTAAATTGTCTAGTTATAAAGATCTAACTGGCAGACGACTCTAAACTATTCTAAATGTCACGAAAATTTACAGACAGACTCTAGACATGATAAACTAACTACTGACAACGTTTGATAATTTTTTACCTAACTAAATAAAAACGAAACACTGAACGACTCCGAATATAAAAAGACTTGATTCAGGGTTTTGAAAATCAAAGATAAAACAAGTTAGAGGAATTGCATCCACCACCAATCAATCAAGTAAACGAATCATGTTAAACCTAATTTCATTTATCTATGGATGAAGATGCTCAAGTTAACCCAACGCCTGAATTAACCTATTGTTCTTCCTTACTTGTATGCTAGGTGAGAGACGCTCAACACCTAACCTATTTCCTAAAATGCAACCTAGGTTGATGCAACTCTAGATTTAACACAAAGAAATCATTAAGATTAAGAAAAACTAGACATCACAAGACATCATGAGTACGACGCGTCTCAATTAATCTAGGAACCTAATTACTCGCCTTATAGACGATGTACTACTCTAGAACTCTCAACGGAACCCTCGAAGCAAGGCACAGGCAATGATCATTCTTAGCAATAGAATCCTAAACATGTAATCTAAGTTGCGCACCAAAGAAAACATGCAAAGGAATCATCAATGGGAAGATAGAAATTAGGTTCTCATCCAATAGATAAGCAAAACTAATTGAAAGTCATAATAAGTTTACAATCATGATTTGGGGCTTCAAGCAACCCCTAAATAAAGAGTTAGTTCAACATAGAAGAAAACAAAACAAAGAAGGGGAGGAAGAGAGTGAAGAAAGGAGAGAAGAAAGAGAAGAGCTGCTGCAGATTGACCCCCTTTTATATGCTTAGAGGTTGCCTTCATCTTTCTTGTTGTGTAGGAAATCCAAAACCTAAAAGAATTAGGGTTCACGTGCTTAGGTGGAGTTTTCCTATTGGCTCTTGAACTTGATGACTTATTCCAACCATTCATATCATGCCAATTGTCCATCAGAAGTCGGAATATGAAGCAGAAACTCGTCCTCGGGCTTCTTGGTGTGATTTGGGCCTCGAAACATAAATTTCCGTCCAACCTCAGATTCACGAGCAGCCTGACCTTCTTGTACTAAATCGGTCATAACTTATTCTAGAAAAATGATATTGACAAGCCGTAAAAAGATCTGGAAACTAGACATCCGAAGCTTTCCATCAATATAAAGATCATCCTCTGGATCATTGTGAACTGGTCTCAGTGATCTGTCGAAGTTGACTGATCTGCACAGGCAGATTTGCCGATTTTGCCTTTCAATCCCTCTTTTACTTCTTTTCTCCTTCTTTGCTCAAAATACCTATAAAACAAGTAAACAATGTAAATAATGAGAAAAAACACTAAACTAACAAAGAAAGTATAGAGATTAACGTTATTAATATCGCATTATTATGCTCCTATCAGCTGGCAAAACTTGAAGACAAGATGTTGTACAACAACATGAGCCCAAGATTTGGTCAGAAGCGTCAATAAGGCAGCAGGAATTCATGCTCAAAGAAGGCTTTCCCGGCAAGGCAGAATCCTGCGGCTTTTTAGGAAGCATTTTTTGTTACTTTATTGAAGGTTTTTCTTATAGAAGATTGATCATTTTAGAAGAAATGATGTCATAGAGAATATAGGAGTTGAGAACCATCCAGAAACATGGCCGCAACAAGTCAATCCTAGTCCAATAAAGAAGCTTGAAGAGAAGAAATCAAATCCTATTCCAATTAGCGAAGTTTGTCTGTGAGTTTCTAGGGCTATTATGCCTCGTGAATTTAAGAGGTTCTAGACACCATAAACATCAAGGAAAGATCTTAGAAGAATCCTACAAGATTACAGCTTGATTTTGTATAGAAATCAAAAGAAACCTCAAGCAACTAAGGAAGTGAATTGCAAGCAGAGTTGAAGAAGGAAATAAGGCATGGCATCTCTGATAAATAGAGGCCTTTATAACACAATTCAAAACACCACACCCTTCACCTTCTCTTCTATCCCTCTTTCTTCTTCATCCGCCACAATTTTTTTCTTTTTTTACTTTTCTCTATTTTTATTCTATGTTTTATTTTGGTTTTTAAAACAATGTGTAACTAAATTTGTTTTTGTTATGGGAAAAGTTTGAAGCCCCAATTACATGAGAAACTCTTTGTTATGTTACTCTAGTTTTAAAAACTTGGTTTATGAGATCGATTGAATGTTTGATTCTATTTGATTGAAAACTTTATGTGTTTATATATGTTTTTTGGTGACTAACTTAGGATATATGCATGTAATTGGAGCTAGGACTTAGAAACTGTTGGTATATATATACCTCCCAAGCACAAATACCGGAACACAAGGCTCATCTAGCCACAAAAAGCAACACAAAGGCATCTCTTGACAGGGTCGCGATACCTTCTAGGATGGTATCAGGAACTCAAACGTCCCACATTGGAAGCAAGGGAGCCAGGTCTCCCCCAATCCTCTATAAATAGGCCATTTCCAACACCCTAAAGAGGTCATTGTTTACTATCGCTTTCCACTATCTATATCTTATAATGATACTGACTTAGGTATTGGAGCCTTGAGGGCCGGCACACTCGGTCTTCCCTCTGACATTTGTTTGTTTTACAAATAGACGAGAGCTCAAAGGCGATAGTGGCACGACATTCCTTGATTATGTTGGACTAGACCATACCCATTTATTCCACAGAAATATTTGGCGCTAAAAGAAGTCCGTTTTATCCTTGCTGGCATGACACAACACTCTGACCAATGACTAGTAGCATTCCTGACACAAACGACGAGGACCAACCATGCAAGGAAGTGGCTGGCGAGGTCTAGCGCACCCTTGACTTCCTCAGCCCCAGCAGTGGGACCTCCACTGTCATGATGGCAACTACAAACCCCACTACGGCATTCGAGCTCGCTAACCATGACCACATACAGTCACGAGCACAGGTAGAGGCTGAGCACCTAGCTGTCGAGGAGGCTCACAGACTAGTGGAGAATATGGCCAACCAAAACCATATTGTTAACGTTTGGATCCGTGGGGATCTCTAGTTAGCTTTAGAGAGAGAGAGAGAGAGAGTGACACAAGCGAACTATAGTGGTTCATCTCCCGCCTTAGCGGGAGACTACGTCCACTTGAAAGCTTATACTAGTGTGTCGAGCCTTGCGGCCCAAGTGCATTACAAAGTGTGTAATGGAGTGTGTTGAATTGTGTTTAAGTGGGAGGAGGCATTCCTTTTATATGTGAAGGAAGCCATCTCCTTTACATTTTCTTAGATGTGGGACAAGCAAACAACTATTCTAGTATAGAAATGCATATTATGGAGGCAACTTGGTAAGGCCGGAAAGGTGGCTTCCCGGTGTCGGATTTGTGACTTCCGGATACCGTAGCGTAGCTTGAACATAGGGCTACAAGATGCAAGTCTCGGTTGGACCTCACCATGGCTTGTGGGTGTCCCAAAGAGGGTGTTACTTATGCTTGGTGATGTAGTAAATACTCCATATTGTTGGAGGTATGTACACATATACTCCAAGAAGCACTTCAGCATAGGATAGCTAACAATGAGTCCCTAGACAGGGCCAGTCAGCAAACACCAATGCGAACAACCGGCATCAACATACCAGTCACCTTCCTCATGACTTACCCAAGCACAAACCTCGCAGGAACGTTCACATTACACCCAACCCAATCGAGATAACACCCTAAACTATCGTAGGCCCCACTCCGGGGAACTCGAACACGGCCCCACATGTCATTTACATCAACTCACCTTTATTCCCTAACTCCCTTAGTGCAACACTGTTGCCACCACCGCCTCAACCCGTACTGGACACAACTGCACTGCCACGGCTATAACCACAACTACCATACCACCACCGCTACAGATGAGCAAACCATCACTACTATACAAGCAAAAATAGAGAACATCAAGGCCATGTCTGGTTGGCAACCGATATCAACAGGGTTCGAAGGGAAGATGGGACCATTCACACCCTAAATACGAGCCGAGAAGCGCCCACAGGAGGCGAAGCCCTTCAAGATCGAGAAGTATAATGAGACTCGAGACCCCTACCACCATGTCAAAATATTCCAATCGCTACTCCACGGCACCCACTACACCGACGCCATGGCCTGCCTTGCGTTTGAAGAACATTGACAGTTGAAGCCTTGCGTTAGTTCCTCAACCTACCGCTAAACTCCATTAACAGTTTTCAAGAGTTAGGCGACAAGTTCCTTAGACAATTCATAATATGGGCAGTGGCTATCGCACAACACTTGACTTGTTGAAACTCAAGTAGAGACCTAACGAGCTTTTAACTGACTTTATTCGATGATGGCAGAGATAGGCAACCCAGTGTTGCACTTTGGACCCAGTCTTGGTAGGATCAGCATTCAAGCAAGCTCTCGAACCCTGGTACTTTTTGTTTCAAATTAATGCCAACCCGCCTACTTCTTATGACGACCTTTTCAATGCTACCACAACCTAAGCCAAGGCTGAGTTCGACATTTTCGTCTGCAATACAGGCGCCAACACCACTCTCGCAACCATCTCTTAACCCACAAGCACCAGCAGAGGTATCGACAATAAAAACAGGGACTAGAAGAAGGACAAGCTGACACAGCACAACGTCACAACCACGCGAGACAAACCTGGATACACCAATGACAAACGGGAAAAGCAATATGGCAAAAGCCTCAAGAAGGCAAAGCATACCTACAATAGCAACAACTGATATCGTGATTCTTATATGGAAAACAATTGATACCGAGAAGTACCGAAATAAGATGCACCTAGGTATGAAGTATTCACCACTCTCATTACCTCTTACAGGGACATCTGGAACAATCATAGAGATCTCATCCCGCCACCACCAAAGCGCAAACCTGGCCATGAAAAACTAAGGGATAACGGCAGGTATTACACTTATCATGAAGAGGTTTGCCACAATACCAACGACTGTTACGCCCTCAAGAATGTCATTAAGCACCTTATCCAAAATGGAAAACTCCAACAATATCAGACTCTTGCTATCGAAGCCAACGCAATCGAGGTCTATGGGCAGATATTGACCATACATGGCGGAGCACCCTGTGCAAAAACTCTCCACCTAACCAAGCGCCAATGCCCTTGGGGGCAAGAAATTCTCGGCCTCAGTTACGGCTGCAATACTCCTCAAGTGGACTGGAGCTCGATTATATTTAATCGCCAAGAGGACACCATATGAAAGCACCACAATGACCTCTTCCTGATCACCATGGCCATCAATCACTATTGATGCAACAGGGTTCTAGTCAATAGTGGTGCCACAGTCAGTGTCATGTTTAACAACTGCTATGAAGAACTAAAACAAGATAAGAAGAAACTCTTCCAGAACCACGAGCCCCTAATCAGTTTTTTCGGTGAGATCACATAACCTCTGGGAACAAATGACCTACACATTATCCTAGGCGAGGGTAGCACTACCGCCACAATGACAACATACTTCATTATCGTTGACTGCCTGTTATCCTACAACATCATCTTGGGGTGAGACACCATATGGGGACGTCAATGCTTTGTAGCAGGCCACATGTTGATGATTAAAATACCTACACCAGGGGGCATTCTCACCATTAGGGGAGATCAAGAAGTGGCGAGACAATGTAACTCCCTGACAGTCGCAAGAAGACGCGGTAGATACGAAGTACAGAAACACTTTACCAAGGGTGTGTTTGGTATGGTTGTGCTTTTAAGAAAAGCTGGCTTCTGCTTATTTCTGAGAATAAGTGGCTGAAAAGCAAAGCAACTGAGTGTTTGGTAAACTGGCTTTTTATAAGTGCTGTCAGTGGCAAAAGCAGTGGCAAAGTGTTTGGTAAACTCAAACTGGCTTGTACTTTTGGTTTGTCGAGTTACCAAATTAGACATGAGAGATTATTTTGCCTTGATTGTTTGGTAATACAATGTTGTTCAAATGCTCTTGTTATCATTTTTAATCTTTAGTATGTCCTTATTAATTTTTGTTAACTTTCAATTTTTATAAATCATGACGACCATACACTACAACAAAAACCGCATCAGACAACACACTTCAGACAACTGCATAATTTTTAACTGTCGTCTGATACTTTGGGACGACAGCAAAAATTATTATGTCGTCTGAATTTTCGAATCAGGCAACAGTTGTTGCATTGCTGTTGTGTAATTATAAATTAGACAATGATTGTTTTTCTGATGTTGTCTGAATCAATCAATTCAGACAACAGTTATTTCATTTATGTTGTTCAAGGTTGATTAACACAATAGTTGAGAAAATATGTTGTCTGATTGTTTTTAATCACACAATAGTTATTACTTCTCTATTGTGCAACTATAATTCAGACAATGGTGGCATTTTGATGTTGTCTGAGTAATTTAATTCAGACAATAGTTTTTCTATGTCCGTTGTGTGATTGTTATTCAGATAATATTAGTATTTGATGTTGTTTGACTGTATCTTCAGACAATAGTTTTTTTTTGTGTCTGTTGTGTGATTATTATTCATATAATGTTAGCATTTGATGTTGTCTGACTATATATTCAGACTATAGTTTTTCTATGTTTGTTGTGCAACTCTCCTTCAGACCATGACTGTGTGTTTTTGTTGTTTTAAGTTTTTGAATGTTGCTGCCCTAATTGAATTCCCACACTTAGCCAAAATTCAATTTTCGACTCCCTCCATTTCGATGAATTGCACAGCGTCATTTTAACACTTCGCGTATATATGCAAGATACCCAAACGCCAAAACCCTCTTTCTTTATTTCAATCTTTTCACCAAAATCTCTCACAGTCAGAGTCTCAGAGTGAGAGAGAGAGAAGATGGAGGGGAAATCGTACCAGAGGTTCCCTCGGGTGAAAATCCCTGAAATCAGGCACGATTACCTCAAGTTCAAGCTCCGCGACACCGACGGGAGAGTGGCCAACCGGCTCAGGCGCATGATGCTAGCCGAGGTCCCGACCGTCTCTATCGACCTCGTCGAGATCGGAATCAACTCCTCCGTCCTCAAAGACGAGTTCGTCGCCCACCGCCTCGGCCTCATCCCCTTGACCAACGATCGTGCCATGAGCTTGCGCTTCTCACGTGACTGCGATGCTTGCAACGGTGACGGCCAGTGAGAGTACTGCTCCGTCGAGTTTCACCTCCGCGCTCGCTGCCACTCCGACCAAACACTAGATGTCACCAGCAAGGAACTCCTTAGCTCCGACCACACCGTCGTCCCGTCAATTTCTCCGACGCATCCGGTTACAAAGCTTCCAAACAGAGGTATCCCCTCTCTCTCTTTCTCTAAGCTCAAATTTTTAGGGTTTCCTTTGTTAGGGTTTAAATTTGCTTCCATTTACTTTGATTTCAGTTTATGTGTAAACTTTTTATTGAATTTTGAGTCCATGTGATTAATGTATGTTGAAATTGGGACTCTTGTGTCGTAGAGGGATTATCATATTGAAGTTGCAAAGGGGGCAAGAGCTGAGGCTGAGGGCTATTGCTAGAAAAGGGATTGGTAAAGAATTGAGAACCAAGAATTCTACACT
>LYNE01000033.1:113688-137197 GCA_001662545.1 Rosa x damascena | reverse complement strand
AACAAAAAAGGATGAACTGATGGACAAAGGATGAAATCAACTTGTAGAAGCAAAAGAACCAATTCACGACTTGCAGAAGCAAAAGAACCAATTCGACAAGAAGAACCCAGGCAAGAGAATCAACCGACCAAAAGAACCAATTCAACCAAATCAAAAAGGACTGAATCAAAAGAACCCTATATTCGCAGCCAAAAGAACCCTATATTCGCAGCGGAAAGAACAAACCGAGTCCGAATGGATCTCGGCTTTGATACCAAGTCAAACAGAACAAAGGAATAAGAGATTGAGAATTTTCTGATGTGATTTACCTTCTCCAAGAACGGAGTATATATACAAGATACATCAAGACCTATTAGGAAACTAATTACAAGACCTATTAGGAAACTAATTACAACAGAATAATCCTAATAATACACAAAATTCACAATCCTAATTACATGGCATGACTCACGCCAACAATATCTGGGACAAAATTGACATATATATAACATACGGTAGGTGGTGCCCTCTAATGCAAGAAATTTACATCTGTATGTTCTTGCTTTTGCCAGAACTGGTATTGCCTTTCAAAAACTGAAGCAGAATCTGAGGCTCTGCAGTTTGCAAAAACAATCGGGATTGATCTTGTGGCTGTTTGTCCCTATCTTATACTCGGCCCAATTTTGCAGTCGACTATAAATGCAAGTACCATGATCCTCATCAAGCTTTTGAAGGGTACTACTTTTTCCATAATGATACTGCATTCAATACTTCTGAACTCTTCATACTTATAGACAAACATCTAGTTGTTAGAAAGGTTATATATCCATTATAGTTTGAGCTAGTTTACATGTGTTCGTCTATATTTTGGTTTCTATGGAGCTACATCTAGGTGTATCCCCATTCATGACCACACGTTGCATGTATTTCTTGTAGTGTGTGTATAACTGTATATATTAACTGCCCTAAACGATGTCCCCATGCAGAAGGAAAGGAGTCACTGGAAAACAGGCCCCGGCAGATAGTTGACGTACGGGATTTAGCCGAAGCACTTCTTATGGCATATGAGAAGCCGGAGGCTGAAGGAAGATACATATGCAAGTCCCACAATGTTAAGAATGGGGATCTAGTTGAGAAGCTGAGGCGCCTTTATCCTAATTACAATTACCCGAAGAAGTAAGGGTCTCCATTAATACTAGTAGTTAGAATGGTGGGATTTACCTCATCCACGAGCACGGTCTTGCAAATAAATTCCTGTGATAATGGTTTGCTCTCTTTACTGATTTGAATATGCAAACGTATGTTTGCAGCTTTGTTGAAGTAGGCGAATACAGAAAGGTGAGCTCAGAGAAACTGCAAAGGCTAGGTTGGAGTTACCGGTTATTGGACGATACTCTCATTGACTCTGTTGAAAGCTACCAGGAGGCTGGACTATTGGATTGATAGATTGCAGAGTGTGCTTTGCCTAGCCGCATCGTTAGAATCAATAACCTGAAAGAGGAAAAGTTTGGGTTGTTGCAATGCCAAATAGATTTGGTGAAACCCAAACTATACTGTATACTTTCCCAGATTTGTATTGTACACAAGACTAGTGATTGCTAAAATTATATTTCAACCTTTATGAGTGTCTTTTGTTTGTTTTGGATTTTTTTTTTCAAGTGTGTTGAGAAAAAAGTGCTAATGCAATGTTCCATCCAATATACATTTTGAGTTATGACCTAAATGTCAAGGTGAAGAAAATCAACCAAGGGCAGCGGGAGTATTTATGACCTTCTTAAATTAGCAAAATGAAATTACAGTTCCTACCAAGGGAACAACCTTGGAGAAAATCTACCAAGAGCAGTGAGAGTATTTATGACTTCTTTTTTAAAATTATTAAAATGCATTGGTGTCTAATCAACGATACAGTGAAACCACAAGGCAGAAAAAGAACTTGGCACAAGCAGCAGTAGAGGTGTAAGATAGATACAGACATACAGTGAGTTTTGTTTCCTTATCATGTAAAATGTCACTTTGGACCAGATAGACTGTTTTGGACGCAAAAAGTACTGGAGATAGTTTGCCGTCTGAAATAATAGAATCTAACTAAAGAAAGGCCCCCAAGTGTTGAACGAGGCCTCTGCATGGCTCAAACTTGGCACTTATCCATTTCATCCATCCATTGTCGTCTTCTACTGGCCAAGAATTTTAACGAGTCGTCTGAAACTCTCAGATCAAATCCTGCTCATATTTGGCTAACAATGGAAAAGTGTAGACTGTGAAGGAGAGAGAAACACTCTGTGTTACAGGTGCTGGAGGCTTTGTGGCATCTTGGCTCGTCAACTTGCTGCTTTCTCACGGATTCCAAGTTCATGGCACTGTGAGAGACCCATGTAAGTAATTCCCTTTTCATTTATACTATCTGCTACTAATTAAATATTACTTATTTGTGGTTAATCATAAAATAAAAAATAAAAAAAAATAAAAAAAACTTGATCAATTGGTCTGGGCAGTTCTAAATTCCAATAATTTTCTATCCTTTCTCGTGGAAATGGATTTGTTGTGATATTCATGATAATACTGTACGGTGCATTTAGGGGATGACAAGAACTTTCACTTGAAAAAGCTTGATCGAAAATGCATCTGACAATTTGAAACTATTCAAATCAGACTTGATGGATTATGGCTCCCTCCGCACGACTATTGAAGGGTGCTGCGGAGTCTTTCATGTTGCCAGTCCAGCTCCCTCCAACACTGTGCAAAACCCGAAGGCAAGAGTCTCAATCTCAATATCTATAGTTAACATGCTCGATATATTATATTACTCCTAAGATAGTTCATACAGTAATTTAGGGGAAATTCTAGTGTAGTGGTGGGTATCTCATACCCACATTTACAAAAGTGAGAACAAATTTTGTTGTCAAAGTTGTAATTTGAGTCCTACTTTGTGTAATCTTAGTTCTAATAATAATAATTACACCTCTTACGACATTTTACAAGTTTTTGAACAAAATCGTTGTCAATGTTGTAATCTTAGTTCTAATAATGGTAATTACACCTCTTACGACATTTTTACAAGATTTTGAACAAATTCGTTGTCAATGTTGTAATTTTTGTTTAACTATATGTAAATAGTGTAAATGAATATGGTAACTTTTGTTATCAATGTTGTAATTTTGGTTCAAATACTTGTAAATTTGTGTTCAAATAGTTTTAAATGAGGGTATCTCATACCCACCAGTACACTAGTTTGTCTCGTAATTTAGATATACAATAATGGTTCTGATCAATAATCTAGATGATTCAAGCATTTGAAGGTGCAAAAGTACTATCTGTAACCGTTGCGATCATGTCACTAGTCACTACTCAGTAATCAAAGTAGAATGCTCTTTCATACAATTTAGTGTGCTAAGATATGCTTATCATCAAATGTTGATATTCTCTAACATGTGATATATCTTTTCTGCAGGTAGAGGTGATTGAACCTGCTATAAAGAAGACACTTAATGTACTTAAAGTCAAGGCTAGCGAGTTGTTTTTGTGTCTTCTATTGCCGCTGTGTCCTTCAATCCTAGGTGGGCAGATGGTCAAGTTGTAGGTACAATTCTTGTACATGTCGTATTGGCATTCCCATACAAAGCTCAAAGACCCTTTACTGATCTCAGAGAATCAGGTAAATGCATTTGTATAAGCATGGGATTGCAACACATGTTGCAATCCCCGAGTCAGCAGCCAGTTTCATGTGGAGTCCGATTTTGGAAAGTAGGGTTTGGATTTTATGTATTTACGTTTGTTTAAAGACTCTTTTGATTGTTAAAATCGTGGTATTGATGTCCTAGGGTTTTTAGGATATGTCTATTCCTAATTGATTTTCCTGAAGATTTGTTGGAGTTCATATATGGGAAGTTTCTTTCCTAATTAAATGGAAATTAGGGTAGAATCTTTGTATGATTGAGTAGTTGCCGCTGGTCTATCATATAAGCATGAAAAATACACGGTCAGGGGGAGGCATCTAGAGACGCAAGAATTTTGATAGAGTCTTGCATGTTAGTTTGAGATTGAGTCTTCACAAAGAGTCAAACACTTGGTCCATGTATAAGTGTTATTGATTGTGTCTACATATGCATAAAAACTCTCTTGAGATCAGTAGAGAGACAGTGAAGAAAGAAGAGCAAGATTCGGTGATCGTTCAAGTGGAGTTCTAAAAGGAAGACAAACTTTGTGTTAGCTTTTGTCTAAATCTTATAGCCGAGCTAGTGGTATTCGAGTTTATAAAAGAACATATCCTTTTGAATAAGATGATCATTATTTTGGGTTCTCAAGAGTAAGAGCCCCGCAGTATTTTTAATCTCATATTTGAGGTTTTCACTGCGTAACCAAAATCTGGTGTTCTATTTATTACTTTTGGTTTCTGTTGCATAGTAAGGATTGATCAGTGCACTGCAATCCCCATTTTCCAGAAAATCATATTCTGTCCTTATATTTTCATTCGGCATCAGAGCGGGTTCTAAAGCTTTTTAGTTGATCCGTGGTCAAGGATGGAACATGAACGTGACAAGGCCTCCAGTTCTATAAATTGCCCGCCTTTATTTGACAGTGAAGACTATTCACAATGGAAGATTATGATGAGGGCTTTTCTCTACTCTCAAGACGAAAACATGTGGAATATTGTTGAGAATGGATGGGAACACCCAACAAAAGCAGATTCAAAGAAAGTGGAAGGCTCATCTGCAAGAATTCTTAAACCTAGGAAGGAATGGACTGAAGAGGAAGTTCGTCACAGAAATTGTGATTTTAAGGCTACAAATTCACTATTCACAGCTTTGTCTAAGAAGGAGATGATGAGAATTAGCCACTGTGACACGGCCAAAAAAGCTTGGGACTTGCTTCAGGTTACTTACGAGGGAAATAAGAAGGTTAGAGGCCAGAAACTTCAAAGACTTGTATTGGAATTTGAGAACATGACTATGGGGGAAGATGAGTCAGTTGATGATTTTCATGCTCAACTTCTCAATGTTACAAGCCAATGCTGCAGTCTTGATGACCCATTTGAGGAGCACCGAATTGTCAAAAAATTTCTCAAGGCTCTTCCCTCAAAATTTCAAGCCAAGTAGATTGCTATTGAAGAAGCTCAAGACCTTGACACATACACCATCGATGAACTGGTAGGAAATCTCAAAACTTTTGAGATGAGACTTAAGCCTGAGAAGAAGGTAAAAAGTATCTCTTTTTCTTCCATCAAAAAGAATGAAATTATTGATGATTCTGTTGATTTAGCTTTGCTAACTAAAGAATTTTAAAAAAATTTGAAAACCAAAAGATCTTCAGGGAATACTTCAAAAAAAAATTATGATTCAAAAAGGGGTCAAACATCTGAAAATCGATTTGATAAAAATTCAAAGTTTGCTAAATTCCCTCAAAAGAAGAATTTTCCTGACAAGCCTAAATGTTTTGAGTGTGGTGGAATTGGACATCTTGCTGCCGATTATGGCAACAAGAGGTACAATTTGCATGGAAATAAGGCTTTAAAGTCTACTTGGAGTGACAGTGATGAAAGCACTCAATCTGATGGCGAAGAGGTAAATCTTGCTCTTACTTCCTTCTTTAATTATGAATTATCTGATGTTTCTGATTTAGAAGATGATACTTTTGATGAAGAAACAACTGAAAAATGCAAGCAATTGTATAATGCTTCAAGGATTGTTCTTAAGAAAAATAATAAACTTGAAGAAGAAATTGACTTTGTAAGGGGTGAGAAAGAAAAAATTGAGGAAAAATTTGAAATATCTTTGAAAGAATGGGAAGATGAGCATACTGATCTTGTTGATAAGATTAAAGTTTTGCAGGGTAAGGTCAAGTCTCAAGATTGGAACAAGGAGCATGATGAGATTACTAACAAAATCAAAGTTTTGCAGGTTGAAATTAAGGCTCAATCCACCTTAAATGTTTCTATAACCCTTGAGAATGAAAAATTGCAAGAAGAATTATTGAGGGTCAAGGAAAGCTTTAACAAATTCTCTATAAGGTCTGAGAAAGTCTCTAAGATGATGGGAATTGGCAAAGCTCATGGTAATAAAGAAGGATTAGGTTATAATGGTGAGTCCTGCAAACCTTTGGTGTTTGTAAAAAGTGTGGGAGGTGAGAATTCCTCAAGTCAGGCACAAAGCTCTAGTGACAACAAGTCTGCCACTGAATTAACTGTAAGACCAGAACCTCATGAAACCATTGAATCACATCAGAAAGGCTTTTCGGTAAGTTCTGACATGCATACCTCTGTGCGTCAGCCCAGGAATATTCACAACTCCAAAAACTTTGTTCCTACTTGTCATTATTGTGGAAAATTAGGACACATACGTCCTAGGTGCAATATGCTTCGCAGGGTTACTCAAAATCAAAGGAAAACGACGGGTATTAACTCACATGCCTCGTTGCAAGTTGAGTTGCAAGAGGGTTTGAATCTGATCGCTAGGATTGCAAAGCTTGCTTCAATCCCCGTGGATCTGGAAACAAAGACAAAATAGACTTGGGTTAAGAAATGACCCAAATGCCTCTCAGCGAAGATTGATAATTGTGACATACCTTCTGAATATATTGATGCCACGTGTTTGCTTTCCTCTTGCAGCACTAGCAATGAATTTGAATATGTGGAAGCTACTTGTTTCGTGGCCTTGACTGCACTCGCTGATAAGAAAGGTGATGTCTAGTATGTTGATAGTGGGTGCTCAAGACATATGACCGGTGAAAAGAGTTGGTTTGTGTCTTTTTCAAGAGAATTCACAATTGGATCAGTCACGTTTGGAGATGGAAAAAAGGCCAAGGTAATGGGTAAGGGAACGGTAAATACACCAGGTATTCCTAATCTCCAAAATGTCTTGTTTGTTGAAGGGCTTCATGCAAATCTCATAAGTGTTAGTCAATTAACCGATGATTATGAGGATATAAATTTTAATAAAACAAGATGTATTGTTACTGATAACAATGGCAAAAATATTATGGGAGGTTTGCATTCAAAAGATAATTGTTATCATGTACGTGCTAATAAATCTGTTGAAGTGCAGACATGTTTGAAAGCCAAGACATTGGATGATGTTCTTGAACTTTGGCATAGGCATCTGGGGCATGTGAATTTTCAAGACTCGCTGAAACTTTCACACAAGGAAAGTGTAAGAGGTATGCCTTCTCTAAGTGGTAAGCCAGACAAGATGTGTGATGGTTGCAAGGCAGGTAAGCAAACTTGTGCCTCACATGGAGCAATTAATTCATCCACTACAACTCATCCATTGGAACTTATGCATATGGATCTTGTTGGACCTTCACAAACCAAAAGCATGGGTGGTAAGAAATACATTTTGGTTGTAGTTGATGACTTCTCAAGTTTTACTTGGGTGAATTTCCTTAGAGAGAAGAGTGATACATTTGAAAGCTTTAAGGGATTGTGCAAAAGAATAACAAATGAAAAACATTCCTCAAACTTATGCATTGTTAGAGTTAGGATTGATAATGGAACTGAATTTAAGAATGCTTTGTTTGCTGATTTTTTTCTTAAGCATGGAATTTCACATGAGTTTTCGGCTCCAATTACCCCACAACAGAATGGTGTAGTTGAGAGAAAGAACATGGTATTGCTAGACATGGGAAGAGTGATGCTACACTCAGCTAGACTTACTCCAAACCTTTGGGCTGAAGCAATTAGCACTGCTTGCTATACTGCAAACCGTGCATTCTTGAGAACAGGTACAAACAAAACTCCATATGAGCTATGGAAAGGTAAGAAACCCAATGTAAGTCATCTTCGTGTTTTTGGCTCTCCTTTCTATATTTATAGAGATAGAGAATATCTTGGTAAATTTGATGCTAGGAGCGATAAAGGCATATTTCTTGGTTATTCTTTGGATAGTAGAGCTTACAGGGTGTACAACAAGCGAACCATGTCTGTAATGGAACCCTATAATGTATCTATTGATGATTGTACTGTGAGTACTGTTCAGGTTAATCCAGATGAGGATCAACCCTCAGGAAGCCGAGTAAATGTGGAACTGAATGAAGAAACGGATGATTCCTCAAATGATCCTATTTTTGATCCTCCACCAGTTCAGAGAACAGGGTTCAAACAAGTTCAGAAAGATCACTTCACTTAGGATGTTATTGGGGACTTACATGGAGGAATTCAAATTCGCAGACAAGCTGCATCCCAGGTAAGTATTGATTCTGCTCTTGTTTGTTTTCTGACTGAAAATGAAGTGAACATAAACATAATTTCGAATTGTGGTTTTGTCTCACTTATTGAACCAAAGAATGTTAAAGAGGCCTTGAATGATGATGATTGGATAAATGCCATGCATGATGAACTGAATCAGTTTACGAGAAATGAGGTGTGGTATCTTGTTCCTAGGCCTAGTGAATTCAATGTGATTGGGACAAAATGGATCTTTCGAAATAAAAGTGATGAGCATGGTAATGTTACTAGGAACAAAGCTAGACTTGTTGCTCAAGGGTATACACAGGTTGAAGGACTTGATTTTGATGAAACCTTTGCCCCAGTTGCAAGGCTTAATATGTTAGACTTCTTCTTGCTATTGCTTGTCATCTTAAGTTTAAGTTGTATCAAATGGATATAAAAAGTGCCTTCTTAAATGGTGTCTTGCAAGAGGAAGTTTATGTTGAACATTCTCAGGGATTTATAGACCCCTTGTAAACCTGATCATGTGTGTAGACTTAAAAAGACTTTGTATGGCTTGAAAGAGGCTCCAAGAGCCTGGTATGAGCATTTATCCACCTACCTAGTGAGTAAAGGATACCTTAGAGGTTCAGTGGATAAAACTTTGTTTGTGAAAAGGGATAAAAACTATGTCATGATTGCTCAGGTTTATGTTGATGATATCATATTTGGCTCTACCTCTGATACTTATGTTAAAGAATTTACTAACATCATGGAAAGTGAGTTTGAAATGAGCATGTGCGGGGAGCTAAATTATTTTCTAGGTCTACAAGTTCGTCAACTGAAAGCAGGTATGTTTCTGTCACAAACTAAATATGCTGAGAATCTTGTGAAAAAGTTTGGACTTGAATCTGCAAAAATTGTCACTAATCCAATGAGTACAAGTACCAAACTTAGTGAGGATCTCATAGGTAAGTCTGTTGATCAAACACTGTACAGGAGTATGATTGGTAGTCTTCTTTATCTCACTGCTAGTAGGCCTGACATATCCTATAGTGTTGGAGTTTGTGCTCGTTTTCAGGCAAATCCCAAGGAATCTCATTTGGAGGCAGTTAAAAGGATTATACGTTATGTCTCAGGTACAGTGAATTGCGGGATCTACTTTACTTATACTAACATTGAAATTGCAGGTTATTCAGATGGAGATTGGGGAGGAAACTTGAAAGATCGGAAAAGTACATCTGGTGGTTGCTTCTTTGTGGGAAACAACATAGTGGCCTGGCATAGCAAAAAGCAAAATTGCATATCACTTTCCACAGCTGAAGTAGAGTATGTGGCTGCAGGTAGCTATTGTACTCAGATGTTATGGATGAAGCAAATGCTTCGTGACTATGGAATCTCACAAGGTAAGTTGACCATATTTTATGATAACTCTAGTGCTATCAATATTTCCAAAAATCCTGTGCAACATTCTCGCACTAAACATATTGACATGAGATATCATTTTATCCAAGACTTGGTTGAGAAAGATATACTTGAACTTGCATTTGTTCCCACTGCGTATCAATTAGCAGACTGGTTCACAAAACCCTTGGATAATGCTCAGTTTGAATCACTTAGAAGTGCCATTGGTGTTCTAAGTTCTGAAACTCTTCCCTAATTTCCATATATCACAGTATGCATTCATCTTGTATGTCTTCATGGTAGCATAGATGTATTTTCTTTACGTTTCTGCATTGTTCGGTTCAGTTTCTAGAAATTCAGGATTGAAATGCTGGCTTGTATCCCCAGGTGTCTGACAGCTGATTTTGAACTTAGATTGACAAGGGCCATGCTCTTTTCTTTAAATCTATGTGCAATAAGGTGCCTAGCACGTTTTGACCTTGTACTTACATCACTCTGTAATTGTGAGCTTGAACAACATATTCTCTACAATCTTGAAACCTCACATGCACACATACTCTAAGTGGTGGTAAGTCTTATTTGATGGTTGGCTTGTTCTCATTACTCACGTACGAACTTACTCATGTTGGTTGCTCCTTGATATAAAAAAAAATGTAGTTGGTTTATGGAGCATGGCCAGGCTATTCCCAAAGTAAACAGGCATTGGTCGTGACGAACGATATGAGGATTAGGAAGAAACGGGAATGGTTTGGTCACCCCGGTGGATTGTGAGACTATTGACTTGAGTAGATGTGCTCTGTGGGGTGTCCTTGTTACATCTAGTACCCTAAAGTCATCTGACTTGGGAGCTGCTGGCATAATACTCGTTACATGGGTCTTAGTCTTATTAAACAAAAATAAAAATAGTTATGTTGTGTGAAAGGCAAAAAGAAAAATTCCAAATCTTGCCCACACGGTGTTATAAGGGGGAATAAAGTTTGTATGCTTAAATGTGTTTAGTATGTGAGTTCTCCTTTTCAGGTTTCCCCAACTATTTCACACCCCATCTTGAGATATGTTCACTCTACACCACAAGAGGTATAGAATACTCGTTCATCCTCTATTTTACCTTGTGGTTGTCAGACTACCTTCACTCGTGTAACCTCATTTTGTTCACTCTTATTTATGGTTAAGTGGTGTTGCTCTTGTTGGAAAAGCTATACAAATTCAGTCTGTTATTGTCCATGGATACAGCCCCACATCATTGTGTGTTTGCATCGCATGTTTGAATTACTCAAATCATTTTAAATTAAGAGGGAATTTTAGGACTTGGTCACTGTGTTGCACTCTCTGTGCTTTGGACGTTTTTCTTGTGAGTCTTACTAGTCTTATCTCGCACTTACAAAAAAAAAAAAAATTACTTTTTTTTTTCTTTTTCACCGTGTGTTTAAAGTGTGTTAGCTAGGTCAATTTTTCCCCAAATTTCTCCATTCACTTTCGAGGCCGCTCTCTCTCTCCTTCCTCTCACCATGGCTCACATTAAGCATACCGTCAAGCGCCCTTCAGCTCCGGCCACCACCTCGCCTCCGGGCTAGCCTCCGTCCACTGGTCCCTCTCGGCGTTCCAATTGCCTCCACCACCCGAAGGACTCTGGGCCGCCTACCTCAGCGGAGCATCCTCAAGAATTGGAAGATTCCTCTTCTCGGTCCACAGCCCAAGCACTGTCATCCCCTTCTGGGTCCGAGCGCTCCTCTGCCGCCGCTGCTCTTTCAGATTCTGCTGTCTCTGAGCCCACGCCGGTCTCTCCTTCAACTGCTCCTACTTCACCCCTCACTGAGCAGCCCCTCCTTGACGGCTCCGCCCTCCAAGCGCCCTCACCCTTCAGGCAGATCTACTCTCTCCACCTCCCGGTCGACCAACCCTCCGAAAACCCGTAAGGATTCTCGGTTGGTGACTCATACTCAAAGATTATGAAAAATATACTTGCATGCGACCTGTGGTTTATGAAAATCGTTTTAATGTGACTGAATTAGGTTCCTTATTTGCTGAAACTGTGCAAATTTTTCGATGGGAATCTGTGTTAGATGTGTTGCCTACTCCTAATCTTACTGTGGTTAGAGAGTTCTATGCCTGTTGTTCTCCCAATATGCCTGCGCAGGTTGATTTTCTTAATGTTGCTACTCTGATTGGATGCAATGTGGATATTCATGGTGTATCAGTCCCTTTCACACCCACCACCATCCGAGAAACGTTGGGTCTCATTGTCCCTGTCTCCGAGATGTCTGCGATTGATAAGGAGCTGGCAGCTTTATCTGTTGATACCGTTGTGGCTGCAATTTATGAGGATCGTCCAGATGTCACTCCTGTGGAGCTTTCTGCTAGTGCTCTTAGTGAGTTTTGTCGATTGTTGGGGCATTTGGTTCGTACTTTGCTCTATCCTTCAACTCAGAGCAGCAAGATTACCTTGGAGGAAGCCTGTCTCATCTATGTTCTCAATGCCAAGGGCCCCTATCTTCCTCCTGAGCATTACATGTATACAGCTATCCGGAAAGCTGTTGTTGAGGGTCGTCGTCACAAAAAGGACGCCTTAGTTTTTCCCGCTGTGATCACCGCTCTCTGCAAAGCCAAGGGTGTTGTATTTGAAGATTCTGATGAAATGGCACCCCCCTTGAAAGTTTTCTCTTGGAGTTCTCTTCTTCGCAGCTCTAGTCAAAGCAAGACCAAGGGTATTTCTGTTGACACCACTTCTATCTCTCGGACCTTGCTTGACCATTTCAATGTGGTAAACTGCAAGTTGGATCAGCTTCAAACTGATGTGGGTGCTCTTCTTCAGAAAGTGGATCACATTGACGGCGAGCCTCACTGTCTTCGCGATGCTATTGCAGATTCCTCGTGAGCTTTGGCATACCTATCCAAAAAGGGGGAGAAGAAGACTTCTTTTGAATAGTATTGGTTTGACTTATGGACTTGTGTTGGGTTCCCTATTAGGATTATTTTGCTTAGTTTGGTTAGACTTCCTTTTGTTTTAAGCTAGTGGTTGACTTTGGAATAGTGTTAAAATGATGCACTTAACTTGCTATTTTATGCCTGCTTGTATTCTTCACAATGTGTGCGTGATAAGTGTTTCGGGATCTATTGGCTGCTTCACAAGTGAAATCCCTCATGTACTTGTTGAGGGGGAGTTTACATAAGATAGAGTAGTTTGTATAGGAATGCCAAAGGGGGAGATTGTAGGTACAATTCTTGTACATGTTGTATTGGCATTCCCATACAAAGCTCAAAGACCCTTTACTGATCTCAGAGAATCAGGTAAATGCATTTGTATAAGCATGGGATTACAACACATGTTGCAATCCCCGAGTCAGCAGCCAGTTTCATGTGGAGTCCGATTTTGGAAAGTAGGGTTTGGATTTTATGTATTTACGTTTGTTTAAAGACTCTTCTGATTGTTAAAATCGTGGTATTGATGTCCTAGGGTTTTTAGGATATGTCTATTCCTAATTGATTTTCCTGAAGATTTGTTGGAGTTCATATATGGGAAGTTTCTTTCCTAATTAAATGGAAATTAGGGTAGAATCTTTGTATGATTGAGTAGTTGCCGCTGGTCTATCATATAAGCATGAAAAATACACGGTCAGGGGGAGGCATCTAGAGACGCAAGAATTTTGATAGAGTCTTGCATGTTAGTTTGAGATTGAGTCTTCACAAAGAGTCAAACACTTGGTCCATGTATAAGTGTTATTGATTGTGTCTTCATATACATAAAAACTCTCTTGAGATCAGTAGAGAGACAGTGAAGAAAGAAGAGCAAGATTCGGTGATCGTTCAAGTGAAGGAGTTCTAAAAGGAAGACAAACTTTGTGTTAGCTTTTGTCTAAATCTTATAGCCGAGCTAGTGGTATTCGAGTTTGTAAAAGAACATATCCTTTTGAATAAGATTATCATTATTTCGGGTTCTCAAGTGTAAGAGCCCCGCAGTGTTTTTAATCTCATATTTGAGTTTTTCACTGCGTAACCAAAATCTGGTGTTCTATTTATTACTTTTGGTTTCTGCTGCCCTGTAAGGATTGATCAGTGCACTGCAATCCCCATTTTCTAGAAAATCATATTTTGTCCTTGTATTTTCACAAGTCTTGGATGAGACTTGTTGATCAGATAAGGAATACTGCAGAAAGGTTCAGGTATATTGCTGTTGAGAGAAAATACACATTGTACACAACGAACCCAATCATAATGATCTGTAGAATCAAGAATTAAGAGCACATATACATAACTTTCCTATCGCAGTTAGGATTGGTTGATGCTTCATGAAGGATCACCAAGAACAAAATACTTCTATTATATATCTTTTGATTCCCCAAAAACTGCCAGGAAAATAGGAATAAGATAGTGAACACTCTATTGTTAGTAGAGATAACTAAAACTGTTGTTAATTTATAAGTTCTTTTTGACATGGAATTCCAAATTTTATATTCGGAGGTTTACAAAATGCAAACATTTACTAAAACAGTGTAGTTTTTGAAGCCTAAGCAAAGCTAGTCTGTTTAAAGGAGCAAGGGTCTCTGAGAAAACTATATATATCATTATATCTTCAAGTTTAAATTTAGATGGAATTCAACTTATGCAAATCTGCCATCATGGTCCCTAATTTCGTCTAGTCCCTGTTTGCTTCCTAAAATGAAGCAAGTCCACCGGTAACTGTTTGTCCTACCCTTATTTGGGGGCCAATTCGACAGTCCACTGCAAATGCAAGTACCTTGGTCCTCATAAGCTTTTAAGGGCAACTCCAACCATAGGCTCTATTTTGGGGTGCTATTCTCATTTTAGCACCCCCTTGTTGCACTATTCACATATGACTTAATTCTCATCTCTAACAATGAGGTGCTATATGGGTGCTATTTTCACTATTCTTGATTAAATATAATATGAGTGTAATGTTGATGAATATTATATTAAAAGTATGTTAATATAGTTAAATAAGGTAAACAATTGTGAAGGAGATGGAGGATATTTGGTGTGAGGAAATAGAAAAGAATGGGTTGATATTTATAGAATTTCCCACAATTTACTGTTCCAATAGGTATATTTTTTTTCCCTCAATTTTCTGGTAATTTTTTAAATTTTTTTGGAACAAAATAGAAATAATAACCCTAGATTTAATAAGAGTCATTGATCACTTTTTTTCCTCAAATCTGAGCCGTCAGATTAAATAAGGCCAATTTGAGTAAAAGCAAATAATAACCCATTTGCTGGGCCCCATGAACAGTATCCGAGTCTTGATCTTAGAAAAGTCTCAAATATAAGACTTGGGATGAGCCCAAGTCCTATAATTTTAGGACCAACTCCCCCTAAAAAGCATTGTTGGAGATGAAAAGTCTTATAATTCAACAAAATATAGTTTTGAACCCTATGGTTGGAGTTGCCCTAAAGGGTGCTTAATTACTTTATACTGCATTTCACTGCTTTTAGACTCTACATGCTGAAAACTTGTGTGGTTGGTAGCAAGCTCATTTTCAGTAAGTTTTTATGCTTAATATTTTCTGGTAAACTTGCATACTATTAACTAGTTAGCCATATATATGTATATGGACTAGGCAATGCTTTAATGGAATACAAGCCCCGGAGGGTAGTTGATGTGCGAGATTTAACTCAAGCACTTTTTATGGCCTACGAGAAGCCTGTGGCTAAAGGAAGATACATATGTGCGTCTCACCATTTTAAGACCAGCTCCCCTGTTGAGGAGCTTTTATCCAAAATACAATTATCCTAAAACGTAAGGTGTTCCCGCCTTATTACTTGTTATCACAGTCAAAGAAATTACCTGATTGACGACCATGCTCATGCAAAAGCAGTATGGACCGGATTAACTGTTGGTATGATTTACTCTTTAGTAATTTGATTAATCATATGTCTGTATAGTGGCAGCTTTGTTGAAGTAGACGAAGACATAAAGGTGAGCTCAGCGAAACTGCAAAGGCTATAGGTTGGAGTTATCGGGCATTGGATGAGACTCTCATCAACTCTGTTGAAAGCTACCGGGAAGATGGACTATTGGATTGAAAGGATCGCAAAGCTTGCTTTGCTCAGCTGCATCATTTGAATGTAATAAAATGAAACTTGATCGCTTGTTGCAATGAAATTGGTTGTAGTATGACGAAATAAAATAACACAATACTCCATTGTTTGTGCTCTGAATGAGACCAGTGATTTTTATTGTTATATTTCAACTTCTATGCACTTTTGTGTTGGGAAAAAGTGCATTAGCTTTTAATTTGGCAGTAGCCAGCCACCAGAAGATTCCTTGTCGTCCCAAGTCAAACCCTTTAGTAACTTGAGAGCAGACCCAACAAGGTAAATAATTCAGTCCGCACCCATTTTGCTATATAAAAGTTGGATACAGCCCACACATTTTTATTTACGGTCTAATTACTATTTTTAATAGTCTATTTTGCCCTTAAAATGAAATGAGGTAAATAATTTAAAATTCACTAATCAAATCACAATTTTAACTTAATTTTATATATTTTAAATTCAAATATCTAAAATCTATACAATTCATCCATGAATAATTCTCAAACATAGAAGAGTAAATGCATTCCTATGAAATCAATATACCTTATAAGATGCAGGTTGAGAAACATTGAAAACCTATATATCTACATTATAGGATTGAAAACATTAGAAGGAAAAAAAATTCAAATTTATTGTTTCAATTGTATCTATATAGTCTTTAAAGATGTCTAGTAGGTGTATAATTTACCTAGAGATATGAAGCAGGGACAAAACATATATATTAACACCAACCTAATCAAAAGGTACAAATATATACATATAGAAATACCTAATTTATAGGTAGAAGTTACGAAAGAGAGATTGAGAGATAAATGTAACCTCAGATATAGATATATACATAAACTTGTATTTTTCAACACTTGTGAAATCTTACCTACATAGATGGCATATAAATGTGAAATAAAATTGTGTTTTAGGGAATCGATATTTGAGAGAGAATTATTGTGTGTTCTCATTAATAATAGGGGCATCTTTAAATAGAGGATTACAATACATAGAATCTGACTTGTATAAGGAAAGGTATCATACATTGAATGGATATCTCTAAGATTCTCCGAGATTATCTCTAATTAAAACTCTATTACCACTAGGTCAAGTAACCTAGAGTTTGGGCCAGACACAATCTAGATTTATTTAAACACTCCCCCTTGTGTCGCCCAAACGCTGTGCTCATCTCGTTGTCCCGTCAAAAACTTTGCCGAGTAATAAAAACCCAGTGGAACAAAAATAACCTCGGTCGAAGGGGAAAAAGAGCACAACACACCCTTCACGTTTTGAGATCAACATGTAGACATCTCCCCTTAATGTCTGCTTCTCCCCCTGATGACTACGATCATAGGAGTTCAGATAACTTCCACAAGCCAATGCTTGCAACATGTTTCTCGAACTTGGATTTGGGCAATGACTTAGTGAACAAGGCTGCCACAATGTCCTCAGATCGAACCTAGTTCACTTTGATTTTGAGGAGCTTATGTTGTTGCTGATTGTAGAAGAACTTATGTGATATGTGCTTAGTGTTGCCACCTTTGATGTAGTCTTGCTTCATTTGCTCAATGCAAGCAACATTATCCTCATAAATACTAGTAGGCTCATCTGTGGTGGATTCCAAACCACAATTACTTCGAACATGCGTAACTATGGATCTAATCCATATACATTCACGAACTGCTTCGTGAAGAGCAATAATCTTTGCATGGTTCAAAGAAATGGCGACTAAGGTCTGTTTAGTAGACCTTCAAGATATTGTGGTCTTACCTATGGTGAATACATAACCAGTTTGGGAACGACCTTTGTGCGTGTTAGAGAGATACTCAGCATCAGCAAAACCTTCCAAAACACTTATGTCGTTTTGGGATGGGGAGAGAGAACACATACCACTTTTGGTGGCGTTCTTGACATATGATGGGTCCGAATCCATCATCTCTTTGTAGGGATAGAACAAGCCCATATCAATAGTACCACTTAGGTATCGAAAGATATCTTTAACACCAGTCCATTAGCATCGTGTTGGTGCAGAGCTATATCTAGCTAACAAGTTCATGGCAAATGAGATGTCCGGTCTTGTGCATTGTGCTAAGTACAATAATGAGCCTATTGCACTTAGGTAGGTCACTTTTGCCTCTAGCACATCTTCGTCTTCTTCTTTTGGATGGAATGGATCCTTCTTTGGATCAAGACTGCGGACGATCATTGCAGTGCTTGAAGGCTTAACATTGTCAGTATTGAAACGCCTAAGCATCTTTTGGGTATAAGCTGATTGATGAATCAGGATACCATCTTCACGGTGCTCAAGTTCCAAACCAAGGAAAAACCATGTTTTTCCAAGATCTTTCATCTCAAACTCGGATTTCAAGTATTCAGCGGTTTCCCTCAACTCTTTAAGGGTACCAATTATGTTCATGTCATCGACATAAAGAGCTACTATTGCAAATCCGAACTTGTTCTTTTTATGAACACACATGGGTAAAGTTCATTGTTAACATATCCCTTCCCAATCAAATAGTCACTTAGACGGTTATACCACATCCATCTAGATTGCTTCAATCCATATAGTGAGCGTTTCAATCTTATTGTAAATGCGCTCCATGGGTTAGAGTCACTTAATTTGGGTAACTGAAGTCCATCTGGGTCCTTCATGTATATCTCTATATCTAGATCCCCATATAGATACGCAGTAACCACATTCATAAGCTGCATGTTCAGTTTTTCAAAAACTACCAAACTGACAAGGTAGCAGAACATAATAACATCTATTACGGGAGAATAGGTCTCCTCGTAGTCTATTCCAGGGCATTGTGAGAAGCCTTGCGCCACAAGACGAGTTTTGTACCTTACAATCTTGTTTCTCTCATTACGCTTTCTAACGAATACCTATTTATGACCAACTGGTTTGGTGTTGGATGGTATTGACACAACTAGCTCGAATACCTTTCTCTTCGCTAGAGAATCAAGTTCTGCCTGGATCACATCTTTCCATTTTGGCCAATCAACTCTACTTTGGCATTCATCAACAGAGCGCGGTTCAATGTCATCGGTCTCAATAATCTCACACATTACTGAATAAGCCAATACATTATCAATGATGATGGAGTTTATTTCCAACGTCCCAGTACACTCAAGGTTCTAAAAATCGACCTAGGCAGGGCCTAGGAGCTAGGAGACTGAGTTCTGTTCGGATTTTGGCCTAGTCGATGGAGCTAGGTAGTGGGCTGAAAATAGGCCGCCTAGTTGGGCTAGGCAGAGCCTAGGCGTCCTGGACGGGTCTGCTGGGCGCTGGGCGACTAGGCTCTGTTGCATTTTAAAAAAAAAAAAATGGGGTAAAAAGAAAACATCGAACTCAAGTCTCAAACAGTCAAACTTGAAACCTAAACTGAAATCGCCATCTCTCCTCTCTCTCTCTCTCTCTCTCTCTCTCTCTCTCTCTCTCTCTCTCTCTCTCTCTCTCTCTCTCTGGCCCGGCCGCACGGCCTCTCTCACTCTCTTCGGTGTGGACGCACGACCTCTCTTGCTCTCTCCTTGACTGACTCACTCCCTCATGAATTTCTAGGTTTTCAGTTCAAGTCTCGAGCTGGTGGTCAACGGGTCTTGCTCTTGGACTCTTGGTTCGATTCAAAATTTTTCAAGCTTGGTAAGTTGTTCACTGCCTTTCTCAGTTTCTCTTGGTTCGAATAAAGAATGTACGAATTTCAGTATGATCAAATTGTATTATTGAGCTCTTGACAAGTTGGATAATTGGTTGTTTGAGTGTTTTCCCATTTTGGAATTTGGACTTTACATACTGCCTTCCTCTGTCTCTGACAATCTGTTTGAACTTTTGATGGATTTTGCATCTGATTTGCATCTGTTTTGGATGGGAATTGAATATTTGTTTGCATATTGGATGCTAAATCTGTGTTTAGTAGTAAGTAGGAGAAAAATGGGGATGACCCAGATTGCAAAGGTTCCTTTTTGGTCAACTAGGGATCTTATGTTGTCGATCGTACTAGTTTACTAGTTTCGAGGGTGTGTATTGTGGTGATTGTTTTCTGGACTTGTTTGTTGATTGGACTTTGCTTACTACCTTGCTATGTATCTGTTTTGAACTTTCAAAATTGTTAAATGCTTTTCCTTTTTTTACTTAATTTCAGGATGTTCATGTGGAGGATTTTGTGTCAAATGAAGAGGAAGAACTAGATGAGATGGGTTTTGAGTTTGAGTCCGATACGGAGGGAGTACTAGAGGGATATAGGGAAGAAGAATTTGAGGAATAGGGTTGCAAGAATCAAATTTGCAATTGTTTTTTATTTCTAAGAACTCATTATCTCATTGTTATTGAACCATATTTGAAGTATTTTCACTATTTTCAAACATTATAATATCTTTTATATTTCTATTTATATAATTATATGTTATAAAAAATAAAATTAAACAAATTTTTTTTAAAAAAAATAAAAAAAACATCCTAGTCCCTGCCTAGAGTTTTTTAAAACTAGTGTAATTTATAGAGATCTCTATGTTCTCAGAGATAAGTTCTGACATTGAGGCGTCCCCCAAAGATGACTCTTGGACATAACCATAATCCAAAACATTCTCATGGGACCGATTTTGAGTATCGATGATCAAAGGATTTGTTTGTGCCTCATTCGCTCTCTTTCTAGGGCGAGAATCCTTCGAACCAACCAGTCTACAATGATTCCTCACAGAACCTGCAGCCATAGACGCCACATCACTGCCAATCTGGGCAATGACGCCATCTCCTGGAGTCACAGGAGTGGCATTACGTCCAGTATTTGGGACATCAATCCTTGCAGGTATGTGTGATCTTGTCACTTTAGCAACATCAGAAAATGCATCAGACAGAGTGTCTGCTACATTCTAGAGCTCGATAATTCGTCTCACTTCAAGTTCGGACTGTGCGGTACGGGGATCGAGATGAGACATAGTGAGGACAAACCACGACAATTCCTGTCATTCCTGTTGAACATTTGTGTTCTTATCTCCCCCTAACGATGGGAAGACTTTCTCATCAAAGTGACAATCCCCAAATCTAGCGGTAAAGAGATCGCCTGTCAAGGGTTCAGGGTAGCGGACGATAGGTGAAGATTCATATCCAACATAGATGCATATTTGTCTTTGTGGACCCATCTTAGTACGATGTGACGGTGTAATATGCACATAAATGGTATACCCAAAAATGCGTAAGTGCGAGATAACAGGCTTGTACCCAGTCCCTAGCTGTAACGCATAATAAAGTTGGGTGGCAGTGGGTCGTAGAAGAATTAGCGTTGCTGCATGCAATATTGCATATCTCCAAGTAGAAACAGGGAGACTGGTGCGCATAACCAATGTATGTGCTATCATAAGCAGCATTTCGAGTGGGCAACAGTACGACATGTGACCAACGTCTCGACGCATCAACCAATACCATAAAGTATTTAAAAGGTCTGCATGATGGTTGAATTATTGGTCCGTAGATATCCCCTTGGATTCTCTGTAAGAACAAAATTAGTATTTTGGGATCCTTTGTGTAGGACGGTCTCGGTCCTAATTTCCCTAAGGAATAGGCTGCCATGGTTGATGCCATTTTTGGTGTTATCAAGGGGGACATGGGCAGCCCTAGGCCTGCTGTGGACGGCGGCGGCGGCGGTCACACTAACTCTAGAAATCAATCTTTGATTCTTGCTTCTTTTCGCTCGAAAGAATGGATGTCCGTGTGAAGTTTTTAGTATACGGATCATCATGTCACGACTAGGATGTCCTAGTAGGTCATGCCAAAGCCAAAATGTATCGGAATCCAAGAGCTCTTCTCTTGTTACGTAATTAGATTCAATAGGTCGAATGATAGTGACATAAAGTCCACTACATTGACACATCAGCTTCTCTAAGATGCGCTTTCATCCGCAATCATTAGAGGTAATACAAAGGAACCCTTTTCCTTTCTTAGTATGCGTTTCCGCATGGAATCCGTTGGCTCGGATATCTTTAAAGCTCAATAAGGTTCGATTTGTCTTAGGAGTGTAGAGAGCTTCTTCGACATTAATCAAGGTGCCATTTGGCAAAAAGAATTAGGCCATTCCATGTCCTTGAACTAATCCTGATGGCCCAGCCATCGTAGTCACAGAGGAATATGTAGGCAACATATCCAAGAATAATTGCCTATGGAAGAGAATGGTGTGCGTAGTCGCACTATCCGCAAGACATTGCAGTTCTCCAGAATCCATTCCTAAAAGAAAAAGCTCTTAATTAAAAAGGAGACATAAAGAAAAGAACTCAATTTTTATTAATAAGCCAACGGAATTACATCATTTTCTCTTTCACTAGAGAGAATCTAATCCAAAAACTAGCTAATGCAAAATAATGGTAGTCGTCTAACTTCTTTCGATAGCTCCGAAGTAAATGTGACCAGGTGAGTAGAGAGATGTCGGTGGAGCAAGGCTCGCTTAAGTACCACTTATCTCAAAACCTTCCTAGGCATCACACTTACTTTGGGTGAGCCTACTTTGAAGAAAAACTAAACCATTGGCATTTACTACAAAAATAATATGGCAATTGCCCACATCTCTTGGAAAATAAAGCCAGTCTCTGGATCTTGGCCCTTGAAGTCTTCCACCCTTAGATCAAGATCGCCATCTTGATCTTCTTGTTTCATGTAATGTGCTTCCCTTGTTTCACGATACATCTTGTATGTGTTTGCAACATTGTATGGAGCTTTACATGCCCTTGCACAATGTCTGGATAGTCCACACCTAAGACAAGCATCTTTATGATCAGGTTCCCTTGATCGAGACTCTTTAGGAGCGCTTTAGGGACAACTTCTCTCTTTGGTGGCGTCACCACCATAGCCGGAGGCTTGGCCTCTCTCTCTCTCTTCACACATTTACCTCCACGGTTCTGTGCATGTCTATCTTGGCGGTTTCCTTCCTCTTTTGGGTGAGAATATGGACCAGAACATCCAGAATTATCCCTTTCCTTAGGGTTTGGCTCCTTGCGCCCTCCCTTAGAGGGGTGACTATAATTAGACTTCGAAATTGGCTTGGCTTCCACGGGTCTAGAGTTATAGTTCTTCACAAGTATGTTGTTGTGCTTTTCAGCTACGTTCAAGGTACCAATAAGCTCATGAAATCTTGTGATGCGTCCGGCATTGACATCAATTCGATAGTTCTTGGCTATCATCAATGCAGAGACAGGGAAGGTAGAGAGAGTCATCTCGATCAACATCATATTAGTGATTTTCCAGCCACAGAATTCCATTAAAGACTTGATACGAAGTGCTTCCGAATTATAGTCAAGTACAGACTTGAAATCACAAAAGCGGAAGCTATGCCATCTCACTTCTAAGACAGGAAGCAGGGAGTCACGAACTTTGCCAAAACACTACTCGAGTTCTGCCCATAGTTTTCTTGGGTCTTCCTCATTAAGGTACTCATTCTGGAGCGCGTCATTCATGTGCCTTGTCATGAGAATTATGGCTTTAGTTTCATTCTCCTCTCTCATAGCTCTATTTTCTTCAAAAGCGGCAGCTTGTTGAGGAGTAAGCACGTTCTGACTTGGCTCTTAGATCGTACTAAGGATCCCATCATCCTTAAGATGCTGGCACACATCATGGACCGACTTGTGGTATCTTGCGCCTGTTGTCTCTAGTGGAGTGAAGCTCAACTTATTTAGGTTATTCATCCTGAAAAACAACAAGAAAATATGATTAGTTTCGGAGCGAAAAAGGCTACCACGAAAGCAATAAAAATTTCTGAGCATAGTTGCTTCTAAGAAATTAGGAATTTCGGAGCATAGTCGCTTCCAAGAAATTCAGATCCAAGAGGGGTTGGATTAGATCGAAACAATGATGTTTTGTGGTTGATCGTTTCTTCTCAACAAACTCTAAGTTTGGAGGACTCTACAAGCTCCAAGCATGGAGTGAGCACGAACCCCCACAGTTCGGCTTAATTAGGTCTCCCCTATGAT
>LYNE01000033.1:93981-113650 GCA_001662545.1 Rosa x damascena | reverse complement strand
GAAGGCAGTTTGCAAGTCCCCAAGAAAAAGAAGAGAAATTGAATAAAAACTCAAAAAAATGAAACTTTTAGAAAAAAAAAATACCTTGAATTAGGTCACCGGAAAATTTGGCAGGAAAAAGTCGCCGGAGGTGGCCAGAAAAAGTCCCTGAAGATGGCCCAAAAAAGTTGCCAGAGGTCGCCAAAAAAAGTGGCTGAAAACTGATCACCAGTAGTGGTCTGCGGTGGCCTGAGGTTGGCTGACGGTGGCTGCAGGTGAGGCTCGTGCAAGTGCTGTACGAGGCTCATGCAGGGGTTGTCGGCAGATGCTGCAAGGATCTTAGCAGGTGTTGCAGGGTCTCGGCAGGTGTTACAGGGTCTCGGCAGGTGTCAGTAGCAGGCGCAGGGGCAGACGAAGGCTTGCGAGGGCTGCCCGCAGATGTCAGCAGCTGTTGGCAAGAGCTAGGTAGACTCATGCAGGCCTCTCGGCAGGAGTCGGCAGCTTTTCAGTAGGGCTCGGCAAAGGCTAGCATATCCAATTCTGTAACTTCCAACGGCCAATTCAGGTTGATTCCGGCCGGTTTTGGGGGTGGCGCCGTCGGTTCTGAGCTCCTGGAGTCTGGGGCTTCAATATATGTGGTGGTGGTTGGTTGCTAGGGATTGAAGGCTACTAAATTAAAGTTTCAGGGTTAGGGCTTCGTGCTGATAATGTGTTTTAGGGAATCAATATTTGAGAGAGAATTGATGTATGTTCTCATTGATAATAGGGGCCTCTTTATGTAGAGAATTACAGTGCATAGAATCTGAATTGTACAAGGAAAGGTAATCTCTAAGATTCTTCGAGATTGTCTCTAATTAAAACCCTATTACCACTAGGTCAAGTAACCTAGAGTTTGGGCTAGACTCAATCTAGATTTACTTAAACAAATTGTCAGTTAAAATTCTAGCACAAATATTGACTAAGAGCATATTTAGAACATCTTTAGCATACTCTCTATTTGGCTCCGTAGTGATTTTGGAGAGCATGTATCATGCCCCGAATTTTGAATAAAGAAATTCGAATCCGAAAAGTGATAACATAACGAGCACAAGAAAACGCTTAGAAAATTTTTCATTTAAACTAAGCAACAAAACAAACTGAGCTCACAAACGTTAATACAGACTCGTTCTTTAGAGTCACATATTACATTACAGAGAGTTTACAAATTAAACCGAACAATAATTCAACAAGTAAACACACTCACTATATAGAGAAAGACTAAAACCAAACGTACACATCTACGTCCAAGCTACGACAGCAACAAAACCTCAACTTTGATGACTGTTACTCTGACCTGAACAGTAACCTTTACACCATGGAATAGTACACCGGGTTGAAATAATAAACTCAATAAGCTTTTGCAAGCTTGTGTGAGTAAACTCAAACAACCGCAAACTCACATTTTCGACTCAAGAAAACAAATCAGCACAATGATTATTTTCAAAATCGAAATCCTTTTTTTTTTTAAGGAAAACACAAGTCACCACCGTGACAAACCAAATCATTTGAAATCTCAACTACAAATCCAATAAATCACTTTTCTTTCCTCTCGATAGGAAACATTTATCACCACATTGTCATGATAAAGTATTTCTCCACTCACTACGGGTCTCAAAAAAAATTGTACTCACAAATTTAGACTAAATATAACTAGTAATCCTTACATAGAAAATTAGTTCAGGAGATCACCAAAAAGCACACAATCCAAAACCATAGTAATCCCTGCATACAGTTTAGTTCAGGAGATTACATTAAAATCAAACAAAAGAAAAGAAAAGAAAAAGAAAAATAAATAAGGAAATCAAACAACTCACTTTAAAGCCAATAAATCACTCTTTCAACTCAAGTGTAAACTCCCACAATTTAGTAAGAACCCAAGTCCCTCATGGACAATAAAAAAGAGAAACCACTTGAAACTCTCTTTTAAAAATATGTACTCATGGATTTCAAGTAATCCATGTGTTACCCCCATGCAATACAATGGCAGACAGACTAGAGCTCTAGCTTATCGTAACCACTCACCCGGCCAAAGGCATGGTTCCCGATATATTTGTCTTTGTCATTACAGTGACACCAGATCTGTAGACCGAAAATATTTAAAAAGTCTCATATGACTCAAAACTTTACACCAATCTCTATAAATTATACTCTCGGTACGAAGACCAGAACATTTGAGATCACACAAGACCGAAATGTTACACCACAACTAACATTTCAAAAAAATATAAATCAATATTCTCAAGTATATTGTTTTCCCTCGAAAATTAGGTCGCAAAACCATCAATGAACACATAGCGAAATTATACTTTTTATAATAACCGGTTTTACAATTGAAAACTAAATTAAAACAATGTAATTGACTGCAACCAAAATATTATTTTCAAAACTCAATTATTTCTTTAGAACATCAAATTCCAACACTAGGATGATTGATATCACAAAACATACTAATTCTACCTCACTACACAACTGCACCAATATATACGTAGTCATCCGCTTAGGAATGCTACAAATACCAACTATAGTTCACAAATACAAAACTCATGAAAAAATATTTTTATAATAAAAACTTCATTTTAACTTACCCATGAACCGTAAACGATCAAGTTCATATAATTTAAAATAATGTTTAATTCCGAAAACGATTTCACAATTTATCAAATAATTCTGAATAATAAAGTAACTCCGTTCATAAATGTACCTCGTGAGATTTACTCACCTCTAAATCCCGCTACGTCTTCACACACCACATGCGATAAAGCTCGAACCATCAAACTCCTCTCAACAGCATCGTCATACCTAGTCACAACAAGTCACACTCAATAAAATACAACGTATGCAAGCCTTTAAATTTTGAAACCCACAAACTAAAAACCAAAGACTACGTCCAACAAGACAAAACTTCCTCTGAGACCTCCCAAGGTCTCTGGAACACTTCTAAGATCAATTTCACAAAATTATACAACGATCCAACGGTCGGATCCTCACGGATCATAAACTGAGAAAATCAAAATTACGAAAAAAACCTAACAAATCAAACGATCTCCAAAAGTTACAAATCATATATCAAAATGCTCGTATCAACGAGTAGATGACAACGAAGTAAGAAACTGCCCATATATGGCCGGACGAGATGCCACAGGAGGGTGCATGTGGGCTCCACGCGCCGCTGGACCGACACCAAAAACTGGAGGATCAGCTCCGACCAACTTGTAGAGCACATCAAGGGGAGCAACTTACATACCTAGGACTCATGCCAATTCGGCCTAGATCGAGCTAGAACAAGCTCGAAAATTCTCCACCATTGAACTTCAAATCGTGATTTTGGCCACCACACTTCAAATCACCTTGCAAGGCTAGTATGGATGTGATCAGGAGGAAGAGAACGTCACAACTTGACCGGTTTCGAGCTCTGCCGCCGCCGGAATCAGAAAATCCGATTGGGTTGGCCACCTCCTAAAAGCCAGTTTCATTCGGCTGCTTCCAGTGGAAATCGATGCCAGAGAATGCCTGAGGGAGGAAGAGGAGAGGCCAGCGAGTCGATCTGGACCGGTGGCATCGCCGGAGGTTGCCGGATGGCGAAGATAGAACCGGGTCAAAAAGCCAGGTTCAGGTCGGGTTGGACGGAAATCAGAGAAAAATAAGGTTTCGGCTGAGAGAGAAAAAAAAAAAGGAAAATTCCAAAACATGAAATTTGAAAATTATGGGAAAAAAATTGGAAAAATCCAATTTATAGGAAAATTTCTGAAAAATGACACTTTTTCCGTCAGCTATAACTTTCTCATATGAACTCCGATTTTTGAGTTTCACCTGTCCATGAACTCGTATCAGTGCGTTTTACGACTTTCATGAATGAAGTTTTCAGAGAAAATCAACAAATAAAAAGTCAACCCCTTGACTCCTAGAAAATAAAACGTTTTCGAGTAATTAATCATCCAAAATACTTTCGCTCTACCCTCGGACCATGAAATCATTCTAACAAACACTTTATTAATTCCAGAAAATTTCAAGAAATTAATAACGAATTTTCCGGGTATTATAATATGTTTAGCTTTTTATCTATTTTAGCAGTTGCACAAGACTCCTAAGTGACTTTCCATTATAATCTTTAGCTATCCCGCTCCTAAATATAGACAGTGAGATGAGATTCTCTATAATTTAAAACATTCCTTTTAAGTTATTTTATATAGTTTATAAATACATTTAAACTATTTAATCTTCATTTAAAAAATAATATAAATTCAAAACTAGCTAAAATAGAGAGCACTGATGCAGACGTATTTCTAAAGTGGCTAGCTAAAATGACTTTTTAGCTACTTTGGTTAAAATTTGACCCAAAAATGGCTATTATTGCTAAAGATGCTCTTCGCAGATTCTCTATTTTGGCTCTTTAGCTATTTTAGAGAGCATGTTTAACTTTTTATTTATTTTAACAGCTGCACCAGACTCCTAAGTGACTCTCCATTAGAACTTTTAGCTATCTCGTTCCTACATATAGAGAGCGAGATGAGGCTATCTATAATTTAAAACATTTATTTTGAATTATTTTATTTAGTTTATAAATATATTTAAACTATTTAATCTTCATTTAAAAAATAATATAAATTAAAAACTAGTTAAAATAGATAGCACTGATGCAGACGTATTTCTATAGTGTGGCTAGCCAAAATGACTTTTTAGCTAGTTTGACTAAAATTTGACTTAAAATGGCTAGTATTGCTAAAGATGCTCTAACACCATAATCGCTTCTATATTGAAGGTATGCAAAAACTTCTTATGAAGTCTATAATAAAGGTACCTGCGAATTGAAGAAGTAAAATTAGTAAAACATAAAAATGAACTACGAAGGGAGAAGCCACACATTTGGAGAGAAAATGAAAAAAAAAAAAAACAAATAAAGAAATGAGAAGTATGTATTGAGAAAAAAAGATAGCCATAGAAGGAGAGAAAGAAAGAGATAATTCAGTAGGAAAAAGAAGGAAAACGCTGAGATTATATGTGCTTAAACTAATATATTAGCATTTTAGTTTTTCTAACATCCTCAAAGGAACGTGCTAGCTCACGCGCCTGAGAGAAAATCTAGTTTTTCTACATCCCTGTCCGGCAGCGAGCCATTTCGCCGTCGTCGGACGGGACTTTGTTGGCCCTGCATGGGTCTGGAGAGAGCCGGACTCCTCGATCGATGTCTGGTTTGGATCGGGGAGGTTTCGGTAGCAGGATGTGACACGAGGAGAGGGGAGATTGAGGCTGATGTCGGGCTCTGGTGTGTCCCTCGATGGTCTGTCCGGCGACGTGACTTGGTGGCGCAGGTTCGAAGGTGGCGGGGTGGTGCCGTGGTCGTGCTGGCGCGGCTCGGATCTGATCAAATCAGTTTGATCTGGGTTAGGTCTTCTCGATCTGATCCGGGGATGGGTTTGTTTGGTAGAGATGGGGCGTTCCCATGGGTTAAGGATGGCAGACTGTTGCTAGGTGGGGCGGTCATGGCGGCAGGGCTCAGGTCTGATCAGAGCAGTCCAATATGGGTTGATCTTTTTAGATCTGATCTGGGGTTGACTCTGTTTGGCAGGGGCGGTGCTCTTCCATGGTGCGGTATGGAAGGAAGCATGATGATGGCTGTGGTCCAGTGGTTCTGGCGGAGCGGTGCAGGCTGTGGTTCGTCGACGATGGCAGTGGTGGGGGTGGGCCAGACTTGGCTGGCGGCTTGGGTCTCCCTTGATTCCTGGGTCGAGGTTTGGGCTTGGGTCCTCCTTTTGGGCTTGACCTGGGTTGATCTCTTTATTTATGCTTTTATCTTTATTTATTTTAGTTGGTTAGTGTTGTCTCGCCTTCGGCGTGTAATGAGTACCTACATATATTTTGTAGGGAGAGTCGAGCTACATGCCTGTGTGTGCACTCTAAGTGCCTTGTATGTCCTAGCGAGGGGACGATCTATTTCTATTGTTAAATGGTCGCAATCTCCTAGTGGCAGAATGAAACTAAGTGTCGTCGGATCTGTTTTCCGGCAGCAACATAGTAGGAAAGCTGTGATTTTGGTATTTATGCTTCGTTGTAATCGAGTTATCTTTCCGTTATGTCACCGCTTTGTCAAAGCAAATAGAATAGCCAATAGTGCACTCTTTGCTAATTGGTGCCTGTTAGAATACATGTATTTTGTAGAGTCTTCTGATATTATTTCAGGACGTGCTCTAGATGCTTCTTGTAATCAGGGTTTAGGGTCAATGTCCTTCCCCCTTGTAGTCGGCAGTTTCATTAATCAAGGCTAGAGGGTAGCCGCACCAAGCCCTCATTTCAAATATATATATATATATATATATATATATATATTAGCAGTTTATAAAAGGTTAATGCACTAATAATTAACTTTAATTAAAAAATAGTAATTTTAAGAAACCTTGTTTAGAAAATATATTGAATGTTATATCATTAAATCTTGTTTGAGCTTCATTAATTATGTTAATTAGGATGACAATTTATTGCATTTATTACAAAATGTTCAAGTAAATCCCTATTTTGTGTCTGGCTCAAACCCTAGGTTACTTGACCTAGTGGTAATAGGGTTTAATTAGAATAATCTAGATATTCTATTCAATGTATGATTATCTTTCCTTGTATGATTCGGATTCTATGCATTGTAATCTTCTATATAAAGAGGCCCCTATTATAAATATGAAGACACAGCGATTTTCTCTCAGCTCCTGTTTCTCTAAAACACATTATCAGCACGAAGCCCTAACCCTAATACCGTAACCCTCAAAATCCTGCAACCACCGCCTCACATATCGAAGCCCTAGTCCCAAGGAGCCCAGTACCGGTGGCGGAACCACCAAAACCGGCCGGAATCCCCCTAAACCAGCTGTCGGAAAATCCGAACTAGCCCCTGCCTTGTGCCTGCCTTGAGCCTGTCCCTGCAGCATCTGCCGAGATCTACCGAGCCCTGCCGAGAGTCCCAGCATCTGCCGAGACCTGCCGACAGCCTTGCACAGGCCCCTGTTGAGCCCCTACGAGCCTGTTGCCGACACCTGCTGAGCCCCTGCGCGTCTGCTGCCGACATCTGCCGAGACCTCTGCCGACAGCCCCTGCACAGCTTTTGCGCATCTTCTGCACAGCCTCCGCAACTGCCCTGCACAGCCTCCGTAACTACCCTGCACCGCCCTGCCTAGCTCCGGCCACCACCGCCGACCACCAATTTCCTGCCACTTTTCCTGCAACCTTTTCCGGCCATCTTCAACAGCTATTCCGATCAAGATTTCCGGCTATTTTTCAAGGTAAACTTTTCTAAAAGTTCCCGTTTTTGAAGTTTTTCATTCTTTTCTTCTTTTTCTCGGGGACTTGCAACCCCCCTTCTTCTACCCCCCCCCCCCTTTCTTCTTCATAGGGGAGACCAAAAAGCAGAACTATGGGGGTTCATGCACACTCCAAGCTTGGACCTTGTAGAATCCTCCAAACTTAGAGTTTGGTGAGACAAAAAGATCGACCACAAACATCATTGTTTCGATCTAATCCAACCCCTCTTGGAATCGAATTTCTTGAAAGCGACCACGCTAGAAAATTTCTAATTTCTTTGAAGCGACTACGCTCAAAAAAATTTATTGTTTTCGTGGTAACCTATTTCGCTCTGAAACTAATCCTACTTTCTTGTTGTTTTTTCAGGATGAGTAACCTGAACAAGTTGAGCTTCGCTCCACTAGAGACAACAGGCACAGGATACCACAAGTGGGTTCGTGATGTGCGCCAGCATCTTAAGGCTGATGGGATTCTGAGTACTATCCAAGAGCCAAGTCAGGACGTGCTTATGCCTCAACAAGCTGTTGTTTTTTAAGCAAATAGAGCTACGAGAGAGGCGAATGAAGCTAAGGTCATCATTCTCATGACAAGGCACATGAATGACGCGCTCCAAAATGAGTACCTCAATGAGGAAGACCCAAGAAAACTATGGGTAGAACTCGAGCAGCGTTTTGACAACGTTCGTGACTCCTTGCTTCTAGACTTAGAAGTGAGATGACATATACTCCACTTCTGTGATTTCAAGTCTGTACTCGACTACAATTCGGAACCACTTCGTATCAAGTCTTTGATGGAATTCTGTGGGCAGAAAATCACTGATACGATGTTGATCGAGAAGAAGCTCTCTACCTTCCTCGTCTCTGCATTGATGGTAGCCAAGAACTATCGGATTGATGTCAACGCTAGACGCATCACAAAATTTCATGAGCTTATTAGTGCCATGAACGTGGCTGAAAAGCACGATAACATACTTGTGAAGAACTATAACTCTAGACCCGTGGGAGCCAAATCAATTCTAGAGTCTAATTATAGTCGCGTCCCTAAAAGAGGTCGTAAGGAGAGAAACCCGAAGGGTAGGGATAATTCTCTCCCTAAAGAGGAAGGAAACCGCCAAGATAGGCGTGCAAGGAACCGTGGTTGTAAACGTGTGAAGAGAAAGAGAGGCCAAGCCTCCGGTTATGGTGGTGATGCCACCAAGGAAAGAAACTGTCTCCAAAGCACTTCCGAAGCACCTCAATCAAGGGAACCTGACCATAAAGATGCTTGTCTTAGATGTAGACTACCTGGACATTGGGCAAGGGCATGTAAAGCATCCCAGAATGTTGCAAACGCATACAAGATGTATCGTGAAGCAAGGGAGGCAAATTACAGGGAACAAGAAGATCAAGATGGCGATCTCGATCTATGGGTGAAAGACTTCAAAGATGAAGACCCAAAAACTGGCGCTTTTGATTAAGTCCTTTTATTTTCCAAGAGATGGAGGCAATTGCCATATTATTTTTGTAGTAGATGCCAATGGTTTAATCTTTCTTCAAAGTAGGCGTACCCAATAAAAATGTGATGTCTAGGAAGGTTTTGAGATTAGTGATACTTTAGAGAGCCTTGCTCCACCGACATCTCTCTACTCACCTGGTCACATTTGCGTTGGAATTACTGAAAGAAGTTAGACGACTACCATTGTTTTGCATTAGCTAGTTTTTGGGTTAGATTTTCCCTAGTAAAAGAGACTGATGTAATCTCGTTGGCTTATTAATAAAAGTTGAGTTCTTTTCTTTATGACTCCTTTTTAATTACGAGCTTTTCTTTTAGGAATGGATTCTGGAGAACTACAATGTCTTGTGGATAGTGCGACTACGCACACCATTCTAAACCATAGGCAATTATTCTTAGAGATGTTGCCTTCATATTCCTCTGTGACTATGATGGCTGGGCCATTAGGTTTAGTTCAAGGACATGGAATGGCCCAATTCCTATTGTCAAATGGCACCTTGATTAAAGTTACAGAAGCTCTCTATGCTCCTAAGGCAAATCAAACCTTATTGAGCTTTAAAGATATAAGAGCCAATGAATTTCATGCGGAAACGCATATTGAGAACAAAAAATAGTTCATTTGCATTACCTCTAATGATTGCAGACGGAAGCGCATCTTAGAGAAGCTTATGTGTCAATCTAGTGGACTTTATATCACTACAATTCAACCAATTGAATCCAATAATGTGATAAGAGAAGATCTCTTGGATTCAGACACATACTAGCTTTGGCATGACCGACTAGGACATCCTGGTCGTGATATGATGCTCCGTATACTAAAGACTTCACATAGACATCCATTCTTCAGAGTGAGAAGAAGCAAGAATCTAAAATTGATTCTCGGACTTAGCAAGACCTCAACAATCGTAGCCTCTGGCGCTGCTGCTGTCTTGGACCGCCATAGGGCCACCCACGTCCCTTGTGACAATGCCATAAATAGCGCCCACCATGGCCATGACGCCATGGATGATTCTCCGCATGGTCATGACGCCATGGATGTCACTTTCCATGGTTCCAACGCCATAATGGGTGATCTAGTCACATATTTTGCTTCTAATAGCGCTACAAATGCTCATGACCAATCAAAATCCTCATTAGTTGCCTCTAAGGCCCCTCGCACATTTTGCAAAGCCTGTTCCTTTGGGAAATTAGGATCGAGACCATCCTATACAAAGGATCCCAAAATACTCATTTCGTTCTTACAGAGAATCCAAGGGGATATCTGTGGACCAATTCAACCATCATGCAGACCTTTTAAATACTTTATGGTATTGGTTGATGCGTCGACACGCTGGTCACATGTCGCGCTACTGTCCACACGAAATGCTGCTTATGCTAAACTCCTCGGCCAGATTATCCGTCTACAGGCTTACTACCCTGACCATCCTATTAAGTCAATTTGACTTGATAATGCTGGGGAGTTTACATCGAAAACGTTCGATGACTATTGCATGACACTAGGGATCGATGTAGAGCATCCAGTTCCCCATGTTCATACCCAAAATGGTCTCGCAGAAGCTGCTATCAAACGACTACAAATAATAGCACGGACATTGGTTATGTGCACCAATCTCCCTGTTTCTGCTTGGGGATATGCAATATTATATGCAGCGACGCTAATTCGTCTACGACCCACTGTAACCCAATCTTACTCTGCGTTACAGCTAGTGCTTGGGTACGAGCCTGATATCTCGCACTTACTCATTTTTGGGTGTGGCATTTATGTGCCTATTACGCCGCCACAACGTACTAAGATGGGTCCACAATGACTAGGGCTGTCAATGGGTCGTGTCGGGTTGGGTTCGTGTCGGGTCAAGGTATTTATCGTGTCGCAAGATACAAACTCAACCCATTTAATAATTGTGTCAAAAATTGAAACCTAAACCCAACCTATTTATTAAATGGGTTACCCATTTCTGACCCACTTAACCCATTTAATAAATAGGTTGTGTCGTGTTAGACGAAATGACCCATTTAAGGGTTAACAATGCAACTCATTTAACTAAATAAATGCATAAATTGATTAAATTCACTAAAAACTTCACAAGATGAAGAATATAAATAATTATATATAATTCATAAATAATTAAATTCAATAATTATAAAGCAAAATATTTCAAATTGTCTAATCCTTTGATCAAATACTCCCAACGTCTAAAATTTCAAGAAGAAGTATAGCATAATCAGGTTATACGGGTTCACTTCATGTAGGCGGGTTGACCCGTGGCCGACCCATTTATTAAATGGGTCATGACGGGTTGACCCACGGGCGACCCGCTTTTTAATAGTGTGGGTTCAACCCGTTTTATTTCGTGCATGTTTCGAGTCGTGTCAGAAATGATAGGCCTAACAACGACGAATGGGCATCTATGTTGGCTATGAATCTCCAACTATCGTCTGCTACCTTGAACCCTTGACAGGCGATCTCTTTACCGCTAGATTTGCGGATTATCACTTTGATGAGACAGTCTTCCCATCGTTAGAGGGAGATAAGAACACAGATGTTCAACAGGAACGACAGGAATTGTCATGATCTATCCCCACTATGTCTCATCTCGATCCCCGTACCGTACAGTCCGAACTTGAAGTGCGACAAATAATCGAGCTTCAGAACGTAGCAGATACTCTACCTGATGCTTTTTCTGATGTTGCCAAAGTGACGAGATCACACATACCTGCTGTAAACGTGCCTACAAGGATTGACGTCCCAAATACTAGATGTAACGCCACCCCTGTGACACTAGGAGACGGCGCCATTTCCTAGGGTGGTAATGATGTGGCATCTATAGCCGCAGGTCCCGCGAGGAAGCGTGGTAGACCAATTGGTTCTAATGATACTTGCCCTAGAAAGAGAGTGAATGAGGCACAAACAAATCTTTTAATCATCTATACTCAAAATCTGTCTCATGAGAATGTTCCGGGTTATGGTTATGTCCAAGAGATATCATTGAGGGACGCCTCAATGTCAGAACCTATCCCTGAGAACATAGAGATCTCTGTAAATTACACTAGTGTACATGAGACGTGGGAAAGAAGCTCCATCATCGTTGATGATGTATTCGCGTACCCCGTAGCGCGTGAGATTATTAAGACCGATGACATCGAAACACGCTCCATTGATGAATGCCAACGTAGAGCCAATTGGCCAAAATGGAAATATGCGATCCAGGCAGAACTTGATTCTCTAGCGAAAAGAAAGGTATTTGGCAAAGTTGTACCAATACCGCCCAACACCAAACCAGTTGGTCACAAATGGGTATTCGTTAGAAAACGTTATTGTTACGTCCCGTACCTCAATTTACCAGTTTACTAGTCATTTGGACGGTAAACGACAATTAATTTCACTTTTTACTTTGTTTCGATACTTTTAGTGGCCCTAAAAGTTGACTTTTTGTTCAGGTCAAAATTTGAGAAAATTTTCTTCACAAAAGTTGTAGAGGACATTAAACCAAGTCTGCGCATATGTGGTACGCTTAAATCGGAGTTCTTATGCAAAAGTTATGGCCAAAATACTAAAATTACTGTTCATAATAACTTGCTATATATAGAGAAAGTACTGTGATAAGTTTCCATATTTTTCCAGAAACTTACCGAGCTCTCCCTCTTTCTCCTCTCCACTCCCCGTCGCGTTTTTCTGGGGTCTTCTTTGTCCTGCCATATCTTCCTTCATAGGCCTCCAATCGACTTGATTCGAAGGCAATTTTTCTCACCTTGACGTCGTCTATAACTTCTCAGAAGACATCGGGGTGAAAAACGAACTGTGGAGGGTGCTAGAAGGCCGAGAAGCTGCACAGCTCGAGCTGGAAATCACCTCACTTCACCGGTTGATATCTTCCAATTCCGGCCACTTCCGGCGATAAATCTTAGTCCATTGGAAGCGCCTTGAGACGTAGATGATGCTCCCCAAAGCTTTTGCCGAGATTTGAAGCGTGGAGGAAGAATCGACGGTTTGAAGTTTGAGGTTACTATTCACGATTCGGGTTCAACCTTCCCCTTAATTGTTGAGGACGAGGTACAAACTCATCGCTTGACAAGGATCCTTAGGATACCACGTTAGCTGTATACTGAGAGTGGACTTTTGTTTTTAAATAAATGATGCATGCATTTATTTATTAAAGTATGCTTTATTTAATTATCATATTACATTTCGAGCATATGATTTAATTTCAGAGATTGATTTCGCTTTATCTCATATAATTGCTTTCGATAGTGATTTGTTTCCGAAGTTGGTTATGATTTACAATCCTATTTGACGAATTATTTATTTCCGATGTGATTTCCGGAATTATACTATTTATATTCGTCGATTTGAGATTTTTAAGAGATTTTCGAAATGAGATTTCGATGGAGTTAGTTTTCATATTTATTTATCGACTTTCGGTTTTGGCATTGGGAATGCCTTAATGATGATCTTGGAATTGGTTTTGTTTCGATTTATGGAGATTATGTTTTATTATTATTTCTCTCCTATTTATTTTTGAACTTGAGATTATCTTGGCGTGTGGGACACGTCGTTGGAAATTCATTTGTGAGAGTTGGGGAAGTTTTATGGATTTATGTGGTTTTCAGATTTTCTTTTGCCATACTTTGGGTGACTATCATCATTGCTAGCATTGATATGTCCGCCTTTGTGGCGAGGTGATGGGATCACCGAAGCCCGTTCGCCTTTGTGGCGCTGGTTACTGTCTTTGTGACAGTAATGCTGAAGCCCAGTATCCTAATCGCTACACTTAGTGGCGTGTGGGTATATAATGGGAGTATATGGGAGTACTTTAGCCTGGGAGGCTATCACCCGAGCCTGGGAGGCTCATTCGTATGGCTATTTTCTTCCCCTACATTTATATTATTACTTGACTAGCGGGGCTAGTCCGATTTCTCTTAACCAGCGGGGCTGGTATGTTTTTCACGAGTTTTTGAGTTTAAAGAAATACGTTTTATAAACGTTGCATGCATCGAGATTTTATAAAATTTAAATCTGTGGGAAAGTAATACAACTTCATTTCTTTTAAATTATTTATTTGGCTGTTTATTTTTGTCCACTCACGCTGACGTGTTTTTCAATTACTTTCCCCTGGGCCCTTCGGTTTCAAATGCCCAGTTTGCAGGCGAAATTAGTTGAGGTCGGTCGTACATGGAGTTGAGGCATAGCCAACAGCACAGCTTCCGCGTATCTATTTTATCCATGTTTTCTTTATTCACCTTTTATATAAGAATTGCTCTGATAACCTGTGGGATGAATATTATTAGATTGAGATTAGTACTTGTGAAATGGGAGATGTTGGGATTTGGGGAGCATGGTGGCTCCAGAAGAATAAGAATGGATAATTTAGAAGTGTAAATGTTTTCTACAGGTTTTGGGTAGTCCATTTTTTGGGGAAGTTCTGCCAAATTTTTGGTAGAATTTCTTCTAAGGTAGGCCCCGCAGGGCCACTTCGGATTTCGGGGTGAAATTCGGGGCGGGTCCAGTCAGTTATGAGAGAAACGAGATTGTAAAGTACAAAGCTTACCTAGTGGCACAAGGCTTCTCACAACACCCTTGAATCGACTACGAAGAGACATATTCTCCCGTAATGGACGTCATTACGTTCCGCTATCTTGTCAGTTTGGTAGTTTCTGAAAAACTGAACATACAGCTTATGGATGTGGTTACTGCGTATCTATATGGTGATCTAGATACAGAGATATACATGAAGGTCCCAGACAGACTTCAATTACCCAAATCAAGTGGCTCTAAACCACGGAGCGCATTTGCTATAAGATTGAAACGCTCACTACTTGGATTGAAACAATCCGGACGAATGTGGTATAACCGTCTAAGTGACTACTTGATTGGTAAGGGATATGTCAACAATGAACTATGCCCATGTGTGTTCATAAAAAGAACAAATTCTGGATTTTCAATAGTAGCCGTTTATGTCGATGACATGAACATAATTGGACACTTAAAGAGTTAAGGGAAACCGCTGAACACTTAAAATCTGAGTTTGAGATGAAAGATCCTGGGAGAACATGGTTTTTCTTTGGTTTAGAACTTGAGCACCGTAAAGATAGTATCCTGATTCATCAATCAACTTATACCCAAAATATGCTTAAGCATTTCAACACTGACAAGATTAAGCCTTCGAGCACCCCAATGATCATCCCCAGTCTTGATCCAAAGAAGGATCCATTCCGTCCAAAAGATGAGGATGAAGAAGTGCTAGAGGCAGAAGTGCTCTACCTAACTGCAATAGGCGCATTATTGTACTTAGCACAATGCACAAGACGAGACATTTCATTCACTGTGAACTTGCTAGCTAGATATAGTTTTGCGCCAACACGACGCCATTGGACTGGTGTTAAAGATATCTTTCGATATCTAAATGGTACGATTGATATGGGCTTGTTCTATCCCTACAGAGAAAAGATGGATTCGGACCCATCAAGTGCCAGGGACGCCATACATGGTGAACTGCGTTCCCTCTCCCCATCCCAAAATGATATAAGTATTTTGGAATGTTATAATGTCTAAGATTGAGCGGTGACCCAAATCTCGGTTAACACTGGTCCGGTGGGTTGGCGAACTGATTTGCTTGGCCCTCAGCGTTTCCCCCGCTACCGTTAGTCATGGTGATTGTTGTGGTGGGATGACATTTTGTTCAAGGATTCCCACAGACGGCACCAATGTTAATGTCTAAAATTGAGCGGTGACCCAAACCTCGGTTAACACTGGTCCGATGGGCGGACCGCTACTTGTGATGTTCTCAGAGCTTCCGCTATCTGTCAAGTAAAATACAAAGGGTATCAGAGGGAGACCGCGTTGGGCGATCTTCTCTTCTCTGATGCCTAAGTTAGTCAATGTATTTGTGTTGATAGAATAACAGTAGGTAAGTAGTAAATGCGTAATTAATGAGCAGAGATGAGAGAACCTTTTATAGGTAGGGAAGAGGCTGACCTCTTCCATGTTTTCGATGTGGGACTGATATGCTTCAGTTCCCAGCTTCTAGAGCTTCTGATGTTATCTTGGCGTGGCGCGTGGCGATGCGTCAGAGGTGATTTGGGGGTGAGCCAGGGCTCAGGCGGTAGCCTGCTTGGCTGTGTTTTCGTAGGTCACTCCGCTGGTAGGAGTTAGTACTGCTTGCGGTAGCATGAGCGTGGCTCATTATAGCTAATTATGCTTGGCAAATGCTCATGTAAGTACAGAAGGTTTTTCTTATGCTGGGTACCTCTCTGACCCACACAAAGGTCGCTCCCAAACTGGCTATGTATTCACCATGAGAAAGACCGCAATATCTTGGAGGTCTATAAAGTAGACCTTAGTTGCTACCTCTTCGAATCATGCAGAGATCATTGCTCTTCACGAAGCAGTTCGTGAATGTATTGGCTTCGATCCATAGTTACTCATATTCGAAGGAATTGTGGTCTGAAGTCTACCACAGATAAGCCAACGAGCATTTATGAGGATAATGCTGCTTGCATTGAACAAATGAAGCAAGGCTACATCAAAGGTGACAACACCAAGCATATATTGCCCAAATTCTTCTATAATCAGCAACAGCAGAAGCTTCTCAAGATCAAAGTAAACCAGGTTAGATCTGAGGACAATGTGGCAGACTTGTTTACTAAGTCATTTCCTAAATCCACGTTCGAGAAACATGTGGCAAGAATTGGCTTGCGGAAATTATCTGAACTCCTATGATCATAGTCATCAGGGGGAGGCGCAGACATCAGGGGGAGATGTCTACATGTAAATCTCAAAACTTGAAGGGTGTGTTGTGCTTTTTTTCCTCTTCGACCGAGGTTATTTTTGTCCCACTGGGTTTTTGTTACTCGGCAAGGTTTTTAGTGAGGCAACGAGAGAAGCACCTTGTTTGGGCGACACAAGGGGGAGTGTTCAGGTTTAGGTCGGGTTTTGTGTCTGGCCCAAACTCTAGGTTACTTGTCCTAGTGGTAATAGGGTTTAATTAGAAGAATCTAGATATTCCTATTCAATGTATGATTATCTTTCCTTGTGTGATTCGGATTCTATGCATTGTAATCCTCTATATAAAGAGACCCCTATTATCAACCAGAAGACACAAAGATTTCCTCTCAACTCCACAATTAACAAGACCACATATAAAATTGAAATAATAGAAAATTGAAATAATAAAATATGCTATAATAGAAATGCAAAAATATACAATTATTTGGACAAAACTGAAAATGAAATAAATTCTATGTCGTAGGTGAGTCATAGGACCACAATTAACAAAACAAATGTGTCTGGATTACACAGATTTTCTCACCTAAGGGACTGATTTGAGGGACTATGAGGAACAAATGCATCTCAACCACATGTATTAAGTATAAAAACAGAAATTATAACAACTTAAAACGGTGAATTTATTTTCAGCCGTCAGCAATCCCTTAAAAACTGTCCCTTAGGTGAGCAGGCCTTTGACTTACCATAAAGTATCAAAGATATATTCTTTTTTATTGTTAGTGCTTTTATGTTTATTACACTATGTATGATTATTATTAATGTTGCTTTGAATTTATTGTTGTTAGGGAAGAAAAACTGCAGAGAAAGGGCTTACAAGAGTGATTACTGGTTCTAGTATAATCTTTCACCATGAGCGATGCGATGGAACTGTTGTGAGTATTCTATTGTGTTTTTATAATTGAGAAACTTGCTGGGTGTGAAAACTTTGTCAGGTGTACTTGGATATTTATTGGGTATATTTAGAAAGACTCATATAAATTTTTTACAAACGAAAAGAAAAGATCAGACAACAATCAAGCAACCCCACCTCCAGGCTCCAACTATCACAACTAAAGGGAAAGAAGAGCAGACAAATATCACCTAGTAAAAATTAAAAATAAAGGGTGCTGCTGTTCACACCTCTTTTCTCTATTCACACACCCCCTCTATTTTTCTATTACTTTAATTCAAATTTTTTTTTTTTACAAATTACCCTAAAGGGTCTTTGTAATTTTGTTTCTTTTTCTTTTTTATATTTGGCAAGTCAATCATGAATCAAACATCATTATACGATAAATCAATTTTTTTACCTATAAATGAAGGGGGAAAAATACCTTCATTAAGTGAAATGAACTGTACTATTAGACAAGAAATATATTTCCTAGGTAATTATGTTCATCCAAATGAATCCAAATTGCAAAGATCTTCCAAGTAACACTAATTTTCTACAGTAAATATGGTTTTCATCTCCACACTCTGATTATTAGGTAGAAGGGTACCGGACCTAATTCAACAAATGTGAATAGAATGTCAATCCAATATCTAGTTGGTTATTTAGAGTAGTAGTTACAGTTATTGAACTAAAATGTATAGATGGTTGGTTAATGGGATAGTAGTTACATAACCATAATATATCAAATTGAATGGAATCTTGTGTAATATTTATCCTTATCTTGTGAATGTCATTGCTAATTAAGAAGAAGAGATAAAATAATAATAATAAATAAATAAATAAATTTAAAAAAAAAAACTTGATTGGCAAGACAAAATGTTATCTGTCAAAAGTCCAGCACTTAGTGTGGCAAAGTTTAGGGCTCAAATGAAAAATCACTACGTGACTAAATTTGGGAATTTAGGTATGTCATGACTGCGCTATACAGAATTGAAGAAAGGTATAAGCATATCACCTAAAATAAAGGAGATCCAAAACCTCTCACATCGATCTGCTTCAACAACGTTGATTCAAGATATCATTCTGAGTGTTTTAGCTATTGTTCCACCAGTGGAATAAAGCATTCTATCTCTAGTGATATGGCTAATTTGTTCAACTCTTAATTTAATCTATGTTTGGTGTAGCGAAAGTAGAAGACAATTATAAGAATGTATTATGCAAGGCCAGAATAATATGGTCGAACATACAATTGTCAACAATAAGGGTTTATGATTTGGGAATGATTGACTTGCTAAATAGAAAAAAGAAAAAAAAATTACAAGGGAAGGTAGTTAGGATAATTTGTAAAAAAAAAAAAAAGAATTAAAGTAATATATAAATAAAAGGGGTGTGTGAATAGAGAAAATGAGTATGTGAATAGCACCACTCAAAATAAAAGTAAGATAGGTTGCGCCCAAGGTCAAATCCAAGCCAAAAAATGGTCAAATTGAATGGGACGGCTGCAACAAGCCCGACCCACCAGAACACCACCACCAACACACTTAGGACTGAAACCCAACCAATCCATACCAAAGTAAGACCCCCGTTCCAAACACCACCACCACACATCGACCCGCATTTCCAGCCGACAATCACCGCCTCCTTCCTTACCACTCTCATAGTCTCATAGCACCACTGCCAAACAACTAGGCTGGACCATGATCATTCCAAACTAGAGCCAGACACCCGCATCAGACACCACCAACACCCATCGTCCCCTGCTCCCAAAGCAGCAATCACCACCCACCATGTCATTCAGGAACCCCCAAAGCCACCGACATCGTTTGCAAAAAAATCACCCCTCATTTTGGAAGAAAGCACACAACCTTGCCAACTAGTCAAACCACCACCATAGCAAAACGTCAAAGCATATGACAGATCAGATCTGAGCATATTTCTATTTCAAATCGCTAACTTCTCGTTAATCTGAACTAGTTGAAAGCAAGAACTCGCACCAAGAGAGGGAGCGCGTACTAGGATTTTTTAAAAGCAAAACGAAAAAATTGCTTTCATCCTTCACTTCAGCTTACATGAGTGTTGATTTTGAGATTTCCAATTCCTCTCTTTTGAAATCTATGCTCTCCCCTTTTCCTTTTTAGACCCCATCCTACCCACCTTTTCCATCCAATAATGCTAGTGAAAATAAACATGTAACTCATGCTGCTCTGGCTTATCTTGATGAC
>LYNE01000033.1:59080-92191 GCA_001662545.1 Rosa x damascena | reverse complement strand
GCCACATTGTCCTCATATCGAACCTGGTTCACTTTGATCTTGAGGAGCTTCTGTTGTTGCTGATTGTAGAAGAATTTAGGCGATATGTGCTTGGTGTTGACGCCTTTGATGTAGCATTGCTTCATTTGTTCAATGCAAGCAGCATTATCCTCATAAATGCTCGTTGTCTCATCTGTGGTAGACTTCAGACCACAATTGCTTCGAACATGCGTAACAATGGATCGAAGCCATATACATTCACAAACTGCTTCGTGAAGAGCAATAATCTTTGCATGATTCGAAGAGGTAGCGACTAAGGTCTGCTTTGTAGACCTCTAAGATATCGCGGTCTTTCCCATGGTGAAAACATAACCAATTTGAGAGCGACCTTTGTGTGGGTCAGAGAGGAACCCAGCATCAGCAAAACCTTCCAAAACACTTATATCGTTTTGGGATGGGGAGAGGGAACGCAGTCCACCATATGTGGCGTCCCTGATACTAGATGGGTCCGAATCCATCTTCTCTCTGTAGGGATAGAACAAGCCCATATCGATTGTACCACTTAGCTATCAAAAGATATCTTTAACACCAGTCCAATGGCGTCGTGTTGGCGCAGAGATATATCTAGCTAGCAAGTTCACAACGAATGAGATATCTGATCTTGTGCATTGTGCTAAGTACAATAATGCGCCTATTGCACTTAGGTAGGGCACTTCTGCCTCTAGCACTTCTTCGTCGTCATCTTTTGGACGGAATGGATCCTTCTTTGGATCAAGACTACGGATGACCATTGGGGTGCTTGAAGGCTTAATCTTGTCAGTGTTGAAACACCTAAGCATCTTTTGGATATAAGTTGATTGATGAATTAGGATACCATCTCTACGGTGCTCAAGTTCTAAACCGAGACAAAACCGTGTTTTCCCAAGATCTTTCATCTCAAACTCGGATTTCAAGTGTTCAGCGGTTTCCCTTAACTCTTTAAGGGTGCCAATTATGTTCATGTCATCGACATAAACTGCTACTATTACAAATCCGGAACTTGTCCTTTTTATGAACACACATGGGCATAGTTCATTGTTGACATATCCCTTTCCAATCAAGTAATCACTTAGACGGTTATACCACATCCGTCCGGATTGTTTCAATCCATATAGTGAGCGTTTCAATCTAATCGCAAATGCGCTCCGTGGTTTGGAGTCACTTGACTTGGTAACTGAATTCCATCTGGAATCTTCATGTTTATCTCTGTATCTAAATCCCCATATAGATATGCAGTAACCACATTCATAAGCTGCATGTTCAGTTTTTCGGAAAATACCAAACTGACAAGGTAGCGGAACGTTATGACGTCCATTACGGAAGAATAGGTCTCATCGTAGTCGATTCTAGGGCGTTGTGAGAAGCCTTGCACCACAAGACGAGCTTTTTACCTTACAATCTCGTTTCTCTCATTACGCTTTCTAACGAATACCCATTTGTGACCAACTGGTTTGGTGTTGGGTGGTATTGGTACAACTTTGCCAAATACCTTTCTTTTCGCTAGAGAATCAAGTTCTGCCTGGATCGCATCTTTCTATTTTGGCCAGTCAGCTCTACGTTGGCATTCATCAACGGAGCGTGGTTCGATGTCATCGGTCTCAATAATCTCACACGCCACTGAATACGCGAATACATCATCAATGATGATGGAGTTTCTTTCCCACGTCTCATGTACACTAGTGTAATTAACAGAGGTCTCTACGTTCTCAGGGATAGGTTCTGACATTGAGGTGTCCCCCAATGATGTCTCTTGGACATAACCATAATCCGGAACATTTTCATGAGACGGATTTTGAGTATCGATGATCAAAAGATTTGTTTGTGCCTCATTCGCTCTCTTTCTAGGGCGAGTATCCTTCGAACCAATCGGTCTACTGCTCTTCCATGCGGGACCTGCGGCTATAGATGACACATCATTGCCATGCTAGGCAATGGCACCATCTCCTGGTGTCACAGGAGTGGCGTTATGTCCATTATTTGGGACATCAATCCTTGTAGGCACGTTTGCAGCAGGTATGTGTGATCTCGTCACTTTGGCAACATCAGAAAACGCATCAGGCAGAGTGTCTGCTACGTTCTGGAGCTTGATTATTCTTCGCAGTTCAAGTTCGGACTGTGCGGTACGGGGATCAAGATGAGACATAGTGGAGATAGACCACGACAATTCTTGTCGTTCCTGTTGAACATATGTGCTCTTATCTCCCCCTAACAACAGGAAGACTATTTCATCAAAGTGACAATCCGCAAATCTAGCGGTAAAGAGATCGCTTGTTAAGGGTTCAAGATAGCGGACGATGGTTGGAGATTCATATCCAACATAAATGCCCATTCGTCGTTGTGGACCCATCTTAGTACGCTGTGGCGGCGTAATAGGCACATAAATGGCACACCCAAAAATGCGTAAGTGCTAGATATCAAGCTCGTACCCAGTCACTAGTTGTAATGCAGAGTAAGATTGGGTTGCAGTGGGTCGTAGACGAATTAGCGTCGCTGCATGCAATATTGCATATCCCCAAGCAGAAACAAGGAGATTGGGGTGCATAACCAATGTCCGGGCTATCATCTGTAGTCGTTTGATAACGGCTTCTGCGAGACCATTTTGGGTATGAACATAGGGAACTGGATGCTCTATATCAATCCCCAGTGACATGCAATATTCATCGAACGTTTTCGATGTAAACTCCCCAGCATTATCAAGTCAAATCGACTTAATAGGATGATCAGGGTAGTGAGCCTGTGGACGGATAATCTGGGCGAGGAGTTTTGCATAAGCAGCATTTCGAGTGGACAACAGCGTGACATGTGACCAGCATGTCGACGCATCAACCAATACCATAAAGTATTTAAAAGGTCCGCATGATGGTTGAATTGGTCCACAGATATCCCCTTGGATTCTCTGTAAGAACGGAATGAGTATTTTAGGATCCTTTGTGTAGGACGGTCTCAGTCCTAATTTCCTGACGGAACAGGCTTTGGAAAATGAGCGAGGGGCCTTAGAAGCAACCAATGAAGATTTTGATTGGGCCTGAGTGTCTGTAGCGCTATTAGAAGCAAAATGTGTGACTACATCTCCCATTATAGCGTTAGAGCCATGGAAATTGGTGTGTGTAGCGTCATGGCCACGAGGAGAGGCAACCTTGGCGTCATGCTCATGGTTGGCGCCATTGATGGCATCATCATATGGGACTTGGGCAGCCCTATGGCTCCCCAAGACGGCTGCAGCACCAGAAGCTGCAATTGTTGCGGTCTTGCTAAGTCCAGGAATCAATTTTCAATTCTTGCTTCTTCTCACTCTGAAGAATGGATGTCCGTGTGAAGTCTTTAGTATACGGAGCCTCATATCACGACCAGGATGCCCTAGTCGGTCATGCCAAAGCCAATATGTGTCTGAATCCAAAGGATCTTCTCTTATGACATTATTGGATTCAATTGGTCGAATTGTAGTGACATAAAGTCCACTAGATTGACACATAAGCTTCTCTAAGATGCACTTTCGTCCGCAATCATTAGAGGTAATGCAAAGGAACTCTTTTCCGTTCTCATTATGCGTTTCCGCATGGAATCCGTTGGCTCTTATATCTTTAAAGCTTAATAAGGTTCGATTTGCCTTAGGAGCGTAGAGAGTTTCAATGACTTTAATCAAGCCATTTGGCAATAGGAATTGAGCCATTCCATGTCCTAGAACTAAACCTGATGGGTCAGCCATCGTAGTCACAGAGGAATATGTAGGCAACATTCTAAGAATAATTGCATATGTCGTAGAATGGTGTGCGTAGTCGCACTATCCACAAGACATTGTAGTTCATCCATTCCTAAAAGAAAAGCTCATAATTAAAAAGGAGTCATAAAGAAAAGCACTCAACTTTTATTAATAAGCCAAACGGAATTACATCATTGTTTTTTTAACCAAAAAGAATCTAATCCAAGAAACTAGCTAATGCAAAACAATGGTAGTCGTCTAACTCCTTTTGGTAATTTCAATGCAAATGTGACCAGGTGAGTAGGGAGATGTCGGTGGAGTAAAGCTCACTTAAGTACCACTTATCTCAAAACCTTCCTAGACATCACACTTACATTGAGTACGCCTCTTTGAAGAAAGACTAATACCATTGGCATCTACTATAATAATATGGCAATTGCCTACATCTCTTGGAAAATAAAAAGACTTAATCAAAATCGCCAGTTTCTGGGTCTTGATCCTTGTAGGCTTCCACCCTTAGATCGAGATCGCCATCTTGATCTTCTTGTTCCATGTAATTTGCCTCCCATGCTTCACGATACATCTTGTTTTCTTTTGCAACGTTCTGGGATGCTTTACACGCCCTTGCCCAATGTCCAGGTAGTCCACATCTGTGACAAGCATCATTATCGTCAGGTTCCCTTGATCGAGGCGCTTTGGGAGCGCTATGAGGACGGTTATTGCCTTTAGTGGCGTCACCACCATAACCGAAGGCTTGGCCTCTCTCTCTCTTCACATGTTTACCTCCACGGTTCCGTGCACACCTATCTTGGCGATTTCCTTCCTCTTTAGGGCTAGAATATGGACAAGAACGTCCAGAATTATCTCTATTCTTAGGGTTTCGCTCCTTGCATCCTCCCTTGGAGGCGTGACTATAATTAGACTCCAGATTTGACTTGGTTCCCAAGGGTCTAGAGTTATAGTTCTTCACAAGTATGTTGTCGTGCTTTTCTGCTATGTTCATGGCACCAATTAGCTCATGAAATCTTGTGATGCGTCTAGCATTGACATCAATCCGATAGTTTTTGACTATCATCAATGCAGAGACGGGGAAGGTGGAGAGAGTCTTCTCGATCAACATCGTATCAGTGATTTTCTGTCGACAGAATTTCGTCATAGACTTGATACGAAGTGCTTCTGAATTGTAGTCAAGTACAGACTTGAAATCACATAAGCGGAGGCTATGCCATCTCACTTCTAATTCTGGAAGCAGGGAATCACGAAAGTTTCCAAAACCCTGCTCGAGTTCTACCCATAGTTTTCTTGGGTCTTCCTCATTGAGGTACTCATTTTGGAGCGTGTCATTCATGTGCCTTATCATGACAATGATGGCTTTAGCTTCATTCGCCTCTCTCTTAGCTCTATTTGCTTCAAAAGCAGCAGCTTGTTGAGGAGTAAGCACGTCCTGACTTAGCTCTTGGATCGTACTCAGGATCCCATCAGCCTTAAGATGCTGGCACACATCACGGACCCACTTGTGGTATCCTGCGCCTGTTGTCTCTAGTGGAGCAAAGCTCAACTTGTTCAGGTTACTCATCCTGAAAAACAACAAGAAAATAGGGTTAGTTTCGGAGCGAAAAGGGCTACCACGAAAAACAATAAAATTTCTGAGAGTAGTCGCTTCCAAGAAAATCCGATTCCAAGGGGGGTTTTGGATTTAGATCGAGACAATGATGTATGTGGTCGATCGTTTTTCTTCTCAACAAATATTAAGTTTGGAGGACTCTACAAGCTCCAAGCTTGGAGTGAGCATGAACCCCCACAGTTCGGCTATTGGTCTCCCCTATGAAGAAGAAAGGGGGGGTAGAAGAAGGGATGTTGGAAGTCCTCGAGAAAAAGAAGAGTAAAGTAATAAAAACTTCAAAAACGGGAACTTTTAGAAAAGTTTACCTTGAAAAATTGCCGGAAATCTTGACCGGAAAATTTTGCCTGAAAAAGGTTGACCGGCGTTGACTGATGTTGACTGGGGTGCTAACGTGGTGGTCGGTTGCTGACGTGGCAGTCTGATGCTGACGTGGCAGGCTGACTGTGTGCTGACTGGATACTGACATTGCAGGCTGAGGCCAGTGGGCTGCTTCTCTGGGCCGAGCCTTCTCCTTCTGGTACTGGGCCGATATACTTCCTTCTGGGCTTAGGGCTTCGTCTGACTCTGGGCTGGGCTTCACAGGGCTTAAGGTAGAGGCTGGAGATGCAGACGGCGGTTCAAAGGTGCAGCGGATTCAGGCGGGCGGTTCGGGCGTTTCTAGGGCTGTTCCGATGACGATTTTTCTGGTTCCCGGAATCTAGGGACGAGATGCAGCTTTTGAGTAAAGGTGGCAGTGAAGAGTGGACGGGAAGATGGAGAACCAAGCAGAAGATTTTCAGATTCTTCTTGGAGGCCAGTTTGGTCACTTCCGGTGGCCAGTTCAGGTTGATTCCGGCCGATTCTGGGGGTAGCGCCGCCGGTTCTGGGCTTCTGGAGGTGAAAGCTTCAAGGTGGGCGGCGGAGGTTTATGGGATTTGAAGGCTACGAATTTAGGGTTTCAGGGTTAGAACTTCGTGTTGATAACGTGTTTTAGGGAATCAGAAATTGAGAGAAATTCGCTGTGTATTCTCATTGATAATTGGGGCCTCTTTATGTAGAGGATTACAATGCATAGAATCTCAATCATACAAGGAAAGTAATCGTATATTGAATAGGAATCTAGATCCTTCTAATTTAACCCTATTACCACTAGAGCAAGTAACCTAGAATTTAGGCCAAACACAAATTAGGGTTTAGTTGAACAAAAACAAAAAATAGATGGTGTTCAAGTAAATCCAGATTATGTGTCTTGCCCAAACTATAGGTTACTTGACCTAAAGGTAATAAGGTTAGAATTAGAGATAATATCGGAGAATCTTAGATATATCCAATCAATGTAATATTACGTTTCCTTGTACAACTATGATTCTATGCCTTGTAATCCTCTATATAAAGATCCCCCTATTATCAATGAAAGTACGACTCAATTCTCTCCCAATTTCAGTTTTCCTTAAACACGTTATCAGCACGAAGCCCTAACCCTGAAAGCCTAATTTCGTAGCCTTCAATTCCTAGCAACCACCATCACATATATTGAAGCCCTCGATCCCAGAAGCCTAGAACAGGCGGTGCCATCCCAAGAACCGGCCGGAATCACCCTAAACCGGCCGTCGAAAGTTACTGAACCGGGAAAATTAGTCTCGCTTGCCTCTACCGAGACCTGCCGCACCCCTGTGCCTGCGTTGCACGCATCTGCCAAAAGTCCCAGCAGGCACCTGCTGAGCCCCTGTCGAAATCTGCTGACAGATCCCGCAAGCTAGCCTCGCCAGCCCTCGACAGCCTTTGCCTGCCTCGCGCACGCCCTTGCTCTCGGCAGCTCAGCGCACAGGCCCTGCAACCCTTATTGACATCTGCCGACAGGTCTCGCACACCCCTCGCCCAAGTATCGACAGCTGCCGGCAGCCCCCTGTACAAGCCTCGGCAGCCTCTGTACAAGTCTTGCACAGCCCAAGCTAGCACATCCCCTGCACAAACCTCACTAGCAGCCCTGCTAGCGTCTACTGCAGCCACCGTCAGCCAAGCTCCAACCACCGCCGGCCACCAAATTCTGGCGATCTTTTTCCGACGACTTTTTCCTACAATTTTTTGAAACCTTTTTCGAGGTATGTTTTACTAAAAGTTCCCGTTTTTTTAGTTTTTATTCTTTTTCTCTTCTTTTCTTGGGGACTTGCAAACTTCTTTCTTCTACCCCCCTTCTTCTTTATAGGAGAGACCAAAAGCCGAATTGTGGGGGGTTCGTGCTCACTCCAAGCTTGGAGCTTATTTGCACAAACACGTCGTTGTTTCGATCTAATCCAATGCCTCTTGAAATCGCATTTCTTGGAAGCGACTACGCTCATAAATCCCTAATTTCTTGAAAGCGATTACGCTCGGAAATTCATAATTTCTTGGGAGAGACTACGCTCAGAAATTTTATATGTTTTTAGTGGTAGCCTTTTACGCTCCGAAACTAACCCTAATTTATTGTTCTCTTTCAGGATGAGTAACCTCAATAAACTGGACTTCACTACATTGGGAACAACTAGCTCTGGATATCACAAGTGGGTTCATGATATTGGCCAGCATCTCAAGGCCGATGGAATCCTGGATACGATTCTTGAGCCTAGCCAGGACGTGTTAACTGTTGAGCAAGCTCAAGCTTTGGAAGTAAATAGAGTAGCCTTGGAGACAAATAAGGTGAAAGTCATCATCCTAATGACTTGTCATATGGATGATTCACTCCAGTAAGAGTATTTGAACGAAAAAGACCATAGAAGGCTGTAGGTGTCACTCAAAAAAAAATTTGACAACGTCCGTGACTCCCTGCTTCCTGACCTAGAAGTGACATGGCATAGCCTCCGTTTCTGTGATTTCAAGTCAGTTCTTGACTATAACTCGGAAGCACTTCACAATAAATCCTTAATGAAATTCTGTGGTAAAGAGATCACAAATGCGATGTTGATTGAGAAGACTCTCTCTACCTTCTCTATCTCTACATTGATGGTTTCTAAGAACTATCGAATCGATGTTACTACAGGATGGATCACAAGGTTTCATCATCTCATTAGAGCTATGAATGTCGCTGAAAAGCATGACAACATCCTTGTGAAGAACTATAATTCGAGATTCATGGAAACAAAGCATATTCTGGAGTCCAATTATAGTCGCACCCCTAAGAGAGGATACCAAGAGCGAAACCCTAATTTGAGGGATACTTCTGGACGTTCTGGTCCATATAACCGCTCTACTAAGGAAGGTAACCGCCGAAATAGGCGAACACATAATCGAAGAGGTCAAAGTGGAAAGAGAGAGAGAGGCAACGCCTCTGGCCATATTGGTGGCACCACTAACACTAAGAGCCATCCTTATGACGCTTTCAGAGCGCCTCAATCAATGGAGTCTGTGCACAGAGATGTACGTTCTCAATTTGGAGTGCCCGATCATTGGGCACACATTTGTAGAGCTCGTGAAGAAATTGTCACCGCCTACAAAGCATATTGTGAAGCAAGAGAAGTTCACTATATGGAACAAGAAGATCAAGATGACGACCTCGCTCTAAGGGTTGAAAACTTCAAAGGCCAAGATCCAGAGACTGGCGATTTTGATTAAGTCATTTTATTTTCTAAGAGATGTAATAGGAAATTTCCATATATTTTTGTAGTAGATGCCAATGGTTTAGTCTTTCTTCAAACTAGGCTCACCCAAAGTAAGTGTGATGTCAAGGAAGGTTTTGAGATTAGTGGTACTTAAGTGAGCCTTGCTCCACCGACATCTCTCTACTCACCTGGTCACATTTATTTTGGAGTTACTAAAAGAAGTTAGACGACTACCATTGTTTTGCACTAGATAGCATTTTGGATTAGATTTTCTTTAGTCAAAGAAACAATGATGTAACTCCTTTGGCTTATGAATAAAATTTCGAGTTCTTTTCATTATGACTTCTTTTTTATTCTGAGCATATTACTTTGTGACTACGATGGCTGGGCCATGAATATTAGTTCAAGGACATGGAATAGCCCAAGTTCCCCTTGCCAAATGGCACCTTGATTAATGTCACAAAATTTTCCACGCTCCTAGGGCAAAATGCACCCTATTGAGCTATTCGAGCCAATGGATTCCATGCAAAAGTGCATGCAGAGAACAGAAAAGAGTTTCGTTGCACTACCTCTAATGATTGCAGACAAAGGGGCATCTTTAGAGAAGTTTATGTGTCTCTCTAGTGGACTCTATGTCACTATTCGAGCTATTAAATCCAAATTATGAGAGAAGAACTCTTGGATTTAGACAAATATTGGCTTTGTCACGATATGATAGGTCATCCTAGTCTTGATATAATGATCCGTCTACTAAAGACTTCACACGGACATCTATTCTTTCGAGTGAAATAAAGCAAGAATCAAAGATTGATTCCCTGACTAAGTGTGACCGCCGACAGCGACACCAAACCTAGGGCCACCATTGTCCCCTTGACAACGCCATAGAAGGCGTCACCTATGGCCATGACGCCATGGAAGTCAATCCCCATGGCTATGGCGCCATAGATGACACTTCCCATTGTCATAACGCCATGATGGGTGATGTAGTCACAAATTTTTCTTCGAATAGCGCTTCAGACGCTCAGGCCCAACTAAAATCTTCATTGGTTGCTTCTAAGGCCTCTCGCTCATTTTACAAAGCCTGTTCCTTAGGAAAATTAGGATTGAGATAGTCCTATGCAAAGGATATGAAAATACTCTTTCTGTTCTTACATAAAATCCATGGGGATTCTGTGGACTGATTCAACCAACTTGCGAACGTTTAAATATCTCATGATGTTGGTTGACACGCAAATATGCTGGTCACATGTTGTGCCATTGTCCACTTGTAAATGCTGCTTATGCCACACTCGTAGTACATATTATATGACAATGGGCTCACTCCCTGGATCATCCTATTCAGTCAATTGGATGGACTTGACAATGCTAAAGAGTTTACATCGTAGACTTTTGATGGTTATTGCAATGAGACTGATGTTGAACATCATATTCCCATGTACACACCCAAATGGTCTCGCAGAAACGACTATGATGGTAGTTTGAAAATTGGTAATGTGCACCAATCTCCTTATATCCGCTTGGGGTGATGTAATATCGCAAGCAGTTATGATAATTTGTCTACGACCCACTGCCACTCAATCTACCTCTGCGTTACAGCTAGTGGCTGGGTACCAGTATCTCATACTAACGCATATTTGAGTGTGCCAATTTATGATGGGTCCTTACAGATGAATGGGCAACTATGTTGGATTTGAGACTCCAACAATCGTCCGCCACTTAATGCCCTTGCTAGGCGATCTCCTTACCGCTAGATTTGCTGATTGTCGCTTTGATGAGACAGTTTTCCCTTTGTTAGGAGGAGATAAGAACACGGATGTTCAGCAGGAACGACAAGAATTATCGTGGCATGTCCCCATTATGTCTCATCTGGATCCTCGCTATAGTGACGAGATCAAGCATATCTGCTGCAAACATGCCTACAAGGATGGACGTCCCTACGAAAGGACGTAAGCGCCACCCTACACAAAGGTACGCATGGTGCCAATGCCATAGATAGTAGCACTCTAGCGTTACAGGTCATGGCCCCAACTAGGATGCATGGGAGGCCCGTGCGTTCGAATGATACTTTGGCACAACACCCAATCCTTTGATCATCGACACTTAAAATCCATCTCAGGAGAATCTTCTGGATTATGGTTAACATTGGGGGATGCCTCAACGTCAGAACCTATTCTTGAGAATATAGAGCTCTATAAAAATTACACTAGTGTACATGAGACGTGGGATAGAAAATCCATCATAATTGATGCTGTAGTTGCGCATTTCGTTGCTCATGAGTTTGTTGAGTCTAATGTTATTGAACCACGCTCCGTTGATGAATGAGTGCCAACGTAGAGAAAATTGACCAAAATGGAAATATGCGATCCAAGTTAAGTTGGATTCTCTAACGAAGAAGAAGGTTTTCGAGCCAATGATGCCAACACCTCTGATTTGAGTGCTTAAATGCAACTTACGTGCAATAAGGGCACGGTCAGCAAAGAAAGGGAAAATATTTGAACCCGAAATTATCGTACCACGGGGATTGAAAAGCTAACTTCAATCCTTGGTTATGCCAATTACTAAGTCACCAACAATTTAACAAACAAAACCTAGAAAAATAGCACCAAGCTATTTACATGCCCGGCTCGGAACAACCAAGCCTAAAATTGGTCAAGAGAACCACAAATAAATGCGGAAACTCACAACCAAATGGTATGGACAATGAAAGTGGTTTGTGAAATTTGATTTTTTTAATTGCGAAGAAAATAAAATTAACAGTTGAAAATTAATATTAAAATTAAAAATAAAGATAATAGAAACTAATCAAGAAATGGAAATTAGGTCACTAGGGTATCCTCCTAGCCAAATCTAATGCATAAATATATTCCGACAATGGTCGTTCAATTCATAGTGGCATCAAGAACCGTACCCAAGGCTTTTCAACGCTCATGGGTCAATAGATTCCTTAAAGGGTATTCCTACTCCGGATCAAGGGTCGTAGAAACTCAATTGGGACAATCTAGAGCCTTGTTAGGGCCTCTAGTTGCACCAAAAGGCGAAGTGTCCTAGAATCAAGGTTCCCAAGCTAGCCAATACGGCAATCGAAATTGGTATTGTAACTAACCATGTTCTAAACAAGTGTCCTAGCCATAAATTAGAGAAGTGATTAGGTCCCCTAATTTTTCTAGACATGCTCATCTACACATTCAAGAGTTAATCAAGCTCCTAAGCATGCATCTAAGCCAAATATTATAGAATAGAACATATGTCAAACACGAAATTGAAAACCATTAAATCAAAACATATTTATTACATTAAATCCATGCTAGGGCTCAAACCCTAGCTTCCTAAATAGACTACTCACAACCCATCAATAAATCAACAAAAATATACATCAATTAAAGAGAAAAAGGTGAAGAGGAGTGAGAAGCAACAAGAACAAGTCACAAATTGCTATGGAGCAAGTATGACAAGCCTTGATTTATGATTTCCCACTTTTACCCAATCTCAAATATTGATGCTCCTTGAAATCCCTTGAGAAATTGATTAGGATTTGATGTAGAGTAGTGAAGATTAAAAGAAAATATAAAGTGGGTATGGATGGTGGTGTGGTGTTTTGAGGAAGAAGAGAGGAGTGATAGGTGGTGTGCGGCTGAAGGGTGAGAGAGAGAGAGAGAGTAATGGGATCTGGTGGTGTGTGCGGCAGAAAAAGAAGAGTGGGTTAGGTTGCTATATATATATATATATATATATATATATCAAGAGACAAGAGAGAATGGTTTGGATATGTGGCTGGTCGTGAGAGAAAGGAAGAAGAGAGGGACATGTGGCAACATGGGATAGGAGAGAGGAAAAAGAAAAGAAAAAGAAAAAAAATAAAATAATAAAGAAAGAAGAAGAGGCAGCACGTGGGGAGAGGGGGGAAGAAATCTGATGCTGACGTCATCATGACGTCAGCAAAGTAATTATTTTTTTTATTTTTTCCCTTTTCTTTTCTCTTTTTCTTGTCTTTTCTTTTTTCTTTTTTCTTTTCTTCTTCCTTCTTTTTGCTTTTTTCTTCTCTTTTCTTAATGCACTTCCGCATATGTTATCAGAGACAATTGGATTCCACTCCCTTGATGGCGTTGACCATGTTGACCCGCATTAACTATTTCGTCCTTTTGTCGGAAACTCCATTTTGCTCAATTTTTCCGTCATTTTCTTTCGATTTCCGCAACTCCGCTAATTTCCTACAAGTAAATAGAAATAGATTAATTACATATTAATTGACATGGGGATTTGCTTATTTATAGTGTTTTAGATATAATTACACGCATATAAATGCATGTAATAAACCTCCTAACATAAAACCTATTGACTAATGGGTCTTTGTTAGAAAACGTGATGAGAAAAAGATATGGTAATCTCTCCTTATGGCGCAAGGCTTCTCACAGAACGCCATGGAATCTACTACGATTAGACATATTCTCTCGTAATGGATGTCATTGCACTCCACTACCCTGTCAGTTTGATAGTTTTTGAATAAATGAACATGCAGCTTACAAATGCGGTCACTACGTATCTCTATGGGGATCTAGATACGGAATATACATGAAGGTTCATGGTGAACTTCATTTACCCAAGCCAAGTGGCTCTAGACCACGAAGCGCGTTTACAATGAGGTTGAAACGCTCACTAAAATGACTACTTGATTGGGAAGGGATATGCCTGCGCATTTCCATAACAAGTTTTGGATTCTATCGCGGTTCATGTTGGACATGGTCTTCATTGGAAGCCCATAAAGAGTTAAGGTAAACCGCTAAACACTTGAAATTCGAGTTTGAGATGACAGATCTTGGGAAAACACGATTATGTCTCAGTTTGGAACTTGAGCATCGTGTTGATAGATGCTTAGGCATTTTGACAAGGTCAAACCTTCAAGCACATCCATGATCGTTCGTAGTCTTGATCCTGAAAAGGATCCTCTTCGTCCAAAGGATGATGACGAAGATGTGCTAGAGGCAGAAGTGTCTTACTTAAGTATAATAGGCGCATTATTGTACTTAGCTCAATGCACAAGACTGAACATCTCATTTACCGTGAACTTGTTAGCTAGATATAGCTTTGCGCCAACGCTACGACATTGGATTGGTGTAAAAGATATCTTTCGGTACTTGAGATGTACGATTGATATGAGCTTGTTCTATCCCTACAGAGAGACGATAGATTTAGACCCATCACACACTAGGAATGCCGCCAACACTGGCCTGTGCCCACTATCCCCATCCCAAAACGACATGTGTTTTGAAAAGTTTTGCTCATGTTGGGTTTCTCTCTGACCCACACAAAGGTCATTCCCAAACTGTTTAAGTGTTCACCATAGGTAAGACCGCGATATCTTGAAGGTCTACAGAACAGACCCTAGTCGCTATATCTTCGAACCATGCAGAGATTATTGCTCTTTACGAAGTGGTTAGTGAATGTATATGGATTGGATCCATAATTACGCATGTTCGAACAATTGTGGTTTGAAGTCTACCATAGATGAGCCTACGAGCATTTAGAATAATACTGCTTGTTTTGAACAAATGAAGCAAGGCTACATCAAAAGCGATAACACCAAGCATAATCAGCAAGAACAGACTCTCCTCAAGATCAAAGCGAACTAGGTTCGATCTAAGGACAGTATGGCAGACTTGCTCACTAAGTCATTGCCTAAATTCCACTTTCAAGAAACATGTTGGTAGCATCGTTTGCGGAAGTTATCCGAACTCCCGTAGTCATCAGGGGGAGATGCAGACATCAGGGGAAGATATCTACATGTATGGTCTCGAAACGTGAAGGGTGTGTTGTGCTCTTTTTCCCCTTCGACCGAGGTTATTTTTGTCCCACAGGGTTTTTGTTACTCGGCAAGATTTTTAATGAGGTAACGAGAGGAGCACCACGTTTGGGCGACATAAGGGGGAGTGTTCAAGTAAATCTAGAATATGTATCTGGCTCAAACTTTAGGTTACTTGATCTAGTGATAATAGGGTTAGAATTAGAGATAATATCAGAGAATCTTAGAGATATCCAATCAATGTAATATTATGTTTCCTTGTACAACTCTGATTCTATGCCTTGTAATCCTCTATATAAAGAGGCCCCTATTATCAATGAAAGTACGACTCAATTCTCTCCAAATTTCAGTTTTCCTTAAACATGTGGTTAATTTTTCTTTTTTCCTCTCATGTAGAAGTATGAAGTTAACTTGCACATGGTAAAATTGTTAGAGAATTTTTATCTTGTGGTAATTTGCTATAATATTTATTAACTGCGGCCAATGCAAGTCTTCTCCTTCGAGAGAGGATTTGCATTTTGTTAGTTATGTGCTTTCGTTCTTTTTATTCCTCCCATTATATGGGCTCTATGATCTCACCCCCAAAAAAATTCTTCTGGGAAAGGAAATGGGGACTCGGCCATTTGAATTATATATCCACACTTTTATTTGTTAGCTAAAAGAAGCATTGAGTCATGATCTTATGTTACACAAAGAGAAGTCATAATTTGAATTATATATATATTTTTATTGGAGTCTTTACTTGACTTTGTAGGAATTAGATCAAGGATGGGATATTTCATTTTTGTCTCGTTTAGAGACAACCTAGCTTGATTCAATTTTTTTTTTTTATCAAATTGAGACATACCAATAGTATGCTCCGTTCATAGATTAAGAAATAGTACAAAGACTACTCCAATAAAACAATTATGCTCTGAGTAATCTATGCCACATACAAATACCTCGCCTTGCAGGCAATCTATTCTACCTAGTCTCACACACTGAGAATGCAATTGTGGTACGCTAAAACTAAGTACTTCCATAAGACTCATAGAGGCATCTCTACCAGCATAGACAATAGTAACTAGCATCAGCCTATCAAACAACTATTGGCTCCTTACCCTTTGATGGGTTGGAACCATGAACTGCCTCCACCATAGTGAATTCTGGTAGTCCATTCACCAGTTTCTCCTCCTTCCTAGGAGTCTTGAGCTTCTTTGCCGGTGACTTCTTCATTGGTGAAGCATGCACAACCTTAAATTCCTTTGCCTTATTCTTTGCCCCCTTTGGCCTTCCTAGCCTCTTCTTGTATACTTCTTTCACAGCTTTCACAAAACAAAATCCCATTGTCATAGCATCCAAGTTTGTCCTGCCCACTGCTAGACTCAACCGTAGCTTCTTTGGAGAGATACCTTCTTCATCTACACGTTTCCTACGCATACCACAACTAGGCACTGGCTGTTACGTCCCGAACCTAGATTTATCGATTTGCTCACCATTTAGACGGTAAAGGTCGACTATTACCAATTTCTACTTTTACCGATACTTTAGTGGCCATAAAAGGTTGACTTTTGTTCGGGTCAATTTATGAGAAAATTTCCTTCATGAAAGTTGTAGAGGCCTTTAAACTGAGCACGTGTATATGTGGTACGTAAAAATTGGGGTTCGTATGTGAAAGTTGTGAGTAGAATACGAAAGTTACTGTTCATGGTGAAAATTGGGTATAAATGAGGGATTTTACTGTGGTAGGTTTCCAAAACCGGAACCCACCCTCTTCTCTCTCTTCTCCCCCGAACTCTCTCTTTCCCTTTCGGTCACTTCGCCTCCCCCTCGATTTCTAGCCGTCCGGCCACCAACCGGCGTGCAGCCGGCCACCACAGGAGCGCCTCCCTCCTCTCTGCACCCTAGTGGCCTTAGATTGTGGCGATTTGGCCGAGGAACCTTGGATCGAAGCAAAGTTCTTCATAGCTACAGTTTGGGGTTTTTATCGATTTCCGGCGATTCCGGCCATCTCCGGTCACCAAACTGGCGTCGAAGGTTCGGTTTTTGCCAAAGATCATTTCCCCTAAGGTCTTTCATTTCAATTTGCAGTGTGGAGGTCGAATTAACGATTGCATTTTCTAGGGTTCTTGAGTTTTCTGGGTTTTTCTTCACCGGCCGGTTTCGACTGTTTCAAGGTAAAATTGGGATGTGTTGTAGTTGAGAAAAATGATCAGTGTGTCGAGTTGTTGTTGTACATGAAATTTGGCAGCTGGTTGTGGGGGTTGTTACCGGCGCGTGGGCGCCACTCGCCGCCACTATGGGTGGCGCGTGGGATGGTGTAGGGCAGGTTTTTAACTTCTGTTGTTTAGCTAGATAATCACTCGTGCATTGTAGTTTCCAAATTTGCGTCTTTGGGTAGAATTGGAGAAGAGTGAGTATGGATTTCGATATATTGTTCCAATGGTGGAATTTGTTAATTTAATTACGAGGAATCCATCCATCGGATTTCCTTGATTCTGCCCTAGAGCCCTTAAATTAAGGGAATGACGTTAGTGGAGAAGATTTGGAGGTTTTGGGCATATAAAGACAATGTTGGGGTTCGGTTTTTATTTATCGTAATTTAATTTTCCATCCAGTAATTATTGGTTTATGAACGTTATATTGTACAGGACGTGAGGAGGATTCCCTCGAGGAGGGTTCGGATCGACAGCAGGCTTAGCCGTGCACTGTGAGTGGACTTTTGTTTTCTAAATAATGATGTATATTTATTTAAACATTTGTCTATTTATGAGTGTGACGGAGTTGTATATTTTGGAGGAAGTAGAAAGATTTGACTTGCTGGGTTGTAATTTATATAAGTGGTTATGTTTTTGTATTACGGTGTTTATCCTTGGAAATTTGCGAATTGTTTCTGGGAAGCAGGGTGGCTTCAGGAATTGAAATTGAGTTGAACCTAGAAGTTTGTGCATTTTCAACAGGTTTTGGGTTGTCCACTTTTAGGGGAAGTTCTGTCGAATTTTCTCGAAAAGTGGGCCCCGCAAGTCCATCTTGGAGTTAGGGGTAATTCTGGGGTGGGTCCTGACAGTTGGTATCAGAGCATTAGGTTTTCCGTTTCCTGTCAATTATACTACCTTATATATTTGATGACGTCTAGTATCTTCCGAGTGATGGCCCGATCGCGGCGGATCCCCATCGTGTACTCTTCGATGCTAGTATGTTCTTCAAGTGTATAAGGTAGTTGTCTTAGTACCTTTGATGTGAGTCATCTAATTCATTTTCAATCTCAGGTGCTATGCCGCCTAGACGCCGGAATCGTGGGGAGACCCCTCCCACTTCAGGAGATGAGAATGCTCCTGGAGGATTAGCGGAAGCTTTGGGACGTATTGTTCAGCAGTTGACTGCAGCGCTTCCGGGCTCCAGAACCGATTTTACCATGGAGCGAGCGAAGAGACATGGAGCTTATAGCTTCTCCCATGCTCTGGATGCTATGGATGCTCAGAATTGGCTGAACAAAATGGAGAGGGTCTTTACTCAGATTAATTGCCTAGAGGACCGAAAAGTGTCATTAGCAGTGGATTTTCTTGATGGTGTGGCTTATGACTGGTGGGATATGACTAGCAAGGAATCAGGGAATGATGGCCCGATCACTTGGGAATAGTTTTAAGGAACATTTTAATAGGCGGTATTATGGTACAGCTATCCGTGACAGGATGAAGTATGAGTTCTTACATTTAGAGAAAGGGGACAAGACTGTGACCACGGAGTTTGAACAGCGGTTCACCCAGCTAGCCCAGTTTGTGCCTGATTTGGTAGGCACTGAGGAAGAGCGGATCTACAGGTTTATTGCAGGATTGGGGGGTGATTATCGTTTGCAGTTGACAACGGTACCATTTTATACTTACCCTGAGGCAGTTAATGCTGCTCTGAGACTTGAGACCATGTATTTGTCTGGTGTCCGACCTCGAGATTTGGGTGGCCCCAGTCAGGGTCCATCCAAGAAGGCTGCTTCCACCTCTGGGTCTGGATCCTCAGTAGGCAGTGGACAGAGTAGTGGATCTAGTGCCAGATCTCGTTTTAGACGCGGGGGGCGTAGCAGGAGATTCACTCGGGGACAGTTTGGTGGACGCCAGTTTGGGCAGAGCAAGGCTGGTTCTAGTAGTCAGCACAGGGCTCCAGCTAGTCAGCCAGCCCGATATGGGCAATACCAGTCAGTTGGGTGCTTTGAGTGTGGACAGCAGGACCACTTTAGGAGGGATTGCCCTCTATTGACCCAAAGAGTTGCATCTACCTCTTTTCAGGCAACTGGTCAGTCATCTGCTGGTACTTCTACTGGTGGTACCGTTGCTTCTACTAGCAGTGCCCGTATCAGTTCAGCAGCTCGTGATAGCCCGCAGCGGGGTAGGGGTCAAAGAGGACATCCCACAACTCATGCTAGGTTGCATGCTATGACCCAGCAGGAGGGCCACGACTCACCTGATGTTATCATTGGTACGTTGTCTGTGTTTGGTCAGCCTGCTTATACTTTAATTGATCCTGGTGCTTCACATTCTTTTATGTCGAGTAGATTTGCATGTTTTGCAAATGTGCCATCATCGCTCCTTATCGGTGAGTGGTATGTATCTTTGCCTGTCGGAGCATCGCTTAAGATAGAGTGGGTTTTTAGAGGTTGTGGCGTATTGATTGAGGGTGTTAATTTGGAAGTTGATTTAATTCCTTTAGATCTTGTTGAATTTGACATAATCTTAGAGATGGAGTTTTTAGCGACTCACGGGCCAATATTGATTGCTTCCGTAAGATTGTGGTTTTTCAAAGTCCAGGGAAGCCAATAATTACCTTTCAGGGTGATCGGAATGTTCTATCTTCTTGTATGATTTCAGCTTTGACCGCTGAAAAGCTTTTGAACAAGGGTTGTCAGGCTTATTTGGCGCATATGGTGGATACCAACAGAGAGGAGTTAAGTATTGGAGACATACCGGTGGTTAGGAAATTTCCAGATGTATTTCCTGATGAATTACTTGATTTATCCCCTGTAAGGGAGATAGACTTTACTATTGATTTGCTCCCTGGAACCACACCCATATCTCAGGCACCCTACCGGATGGCCCCAGCTGAATTAAAAGAGTTGAAGACTCAGCTACAAGAACTAGTGGATAAAGGATTCATCCAATTTAGTGTGTCTCCTTGGGGTGCCCCGGTTTTATTTGTTAAGAAGAAGGATGGCTCTTTGAGGTTGTGCATTGATTATCGGAAGTTGAATAGGGTTACCGTGAAGAATAAATACCCTTTGCCTCGTATTGACGATCTGTTTGATCAATTGAGGGGAGCTAAGGTCTTTTCTAAAATCGATTTGAGATCGGGTTATCATCAGTTGCGGATAAGGGAGTCTGATATACCCAAGACCGCTTTTCGATCACGTTATGGCCACTATGAATTCAGAGTAATGCCGTTTGGGTTAACCAATGCTCCTGCAGCTTTTATGGACCTCATGAATCGAGTGTTCCGTCCTTACCTTGATCGTTTCGTGATTGTGTTTATCGATGATATCCTGGTATACTCTAAGAACGATAGCCAACATGCCAAACATCTGAGAGTTGTATTGCGAACCTTGAGGGAGGCCCAGTTGTATGCGAAGTTCAATAAATGTGAATTTTGGCTCAACAGTATAGGATTCTTAGGTCATATTGTTTCTGCAGAAGGTATTAGTGTGGACCCTCAGAAGGTAGAAGCGGTGTTAAATTGGGAAAGACCTACTACAGTGACAGAGATTCGCAGTTTCTTGGGTTTGGCAGGTTATTACCGGCGATTCGTACAAGATTTTTCAAGGATTGCAGCTCCTCTTACTAGGTTGACTAGGAAGGGTGTGAAGTTTATTTGGTTAGAGGAGTGTGAGCAAAGTTTCCAAGAGCTCAAGAGACGTTTAACTAGTGCCCCGGTTCTAGCTTTGCCTGACGATAGTGGGGAATATGTGGTGTACAGTGACGCCTCAAGGCAAGGCTTGGGTTGTGTTTTGATGCAACATGGAAACATGATTGCCTATGCCTCTAGACAGTTGAAGCCACATGAGTTAAATTACCCGACACATGACCTTGAATTAGCTGCGGTAGTACTTGCACTTAAACTATGGAGACACTATTTATATGGAGCTCGATGTCAAATCTTCACGGACCACAAGAGTCTTCAACATCTACTTACGCAAAGAGAGATAAATCTGAGGCAAAGAAGATGGTTGGAGTTGATTAAAGATTATGATTGCACGATCGAGTACCATCCAGGAAGGGCCAATGTAGTAGCTGATGCTCTTAGTAGGAAATCCTATCCTTCCATGTTACCCTCCCCTTCCTTGTCGCATTTGAGAACAATCCGGGTTCCACTTCTTTATGAATTATGAGCTACAGGAGTTAATTTGGGAGTGACTAAAGAATCTGCAGCCTTAATAGCCAGTTTCCATGTGAGACCAATCCTTATTGACAAAGTACGAGAGGCGCAATTTCACGATGAATCCCTAGAAGAATTGAGAGGGGCAATGGAGAGTGGTGCTAGAGTAGACTTTACTATCAGAGGGGATGGAGCTTTGATGTTCGAGAATAGAATCTGTGTACCTGACCAGGATGATCTTAAACAAGAAATACTAGAGGAGGCCCATAGTTCTGCTTATGCCATGCATCCTGGCGGAACCAAAATGTACCGGACTCTTAAGGAATACTACTGGTGGTCTAATATGAAGAGGGAAATTGCAGCTTACGTAAGAAGATGTCTAGTGTGTCAACAAGTGAAAGCAGAAAGATAAAAGCCCTCAGGTTTATTACAGTCATTACCCTTACCAGAATGGAAGTGGGAGCACCTTACTATGGACTTTGTATCAGGGTTACCATGTACTCGTAATGGTCATGATGGCATTTGGGTAATTGTGGACCGACTTACCAAATCCGCACATTTCTTACCCATCAACAAGACTTATAAAATGGATAAATATGCAGAGTTATACATGAATGAGATAGTGAAACTCCACGACACACCTGTCTCTATTACTTCTGACCGAGATCCTCGTTTCACTTCAAAGTTTTGGCATGAGCTAATGGAGGCTTTGGGCACTCAATCTTAGTTTAGTACCACATTTCACCCGCAAACGGATGGACAAACGGAGAGGACTATTCAAACTCTAGAAGACATGTTGAGAGCTTGTGTTTTGCAGTTCAAAAGGAATTGGGATAATCATGTGGCATTGATAGAGTTTGCGTATAATAACAGTTATCATTCCAGCATTGGCATGGCTCCTTATGAAGCCCTTTATGGCAAACAATGTCGTACTCCTCTGTGTTGGAATGAAGTAGGAGAAAGGAAACTTATTGGTCCAGAAATGGTACAGATTACTACTGAAAAGGTTAAAGTGATCAAGGAAAAACTTAAAGTGGCTCAGAGTAGACAAAAGAGTTATGCAGATAACAGGAGGAAAGAATTGGAGTTTCAAGTAGGTGATTGGGTATTCTTGAAGCTATCTCCGTGGAAGGGTATTGTAAGATTCGGAAAATGCGGAAAGCTTAGCCCCAGATACATCGGACCGTATGAAATCACGGAGTGGATTGGTTTGGTTGCTTATCGACTAGCACTACCTCCAAGATTATCCAGAGTACATGATGTCTTCCATGTCTCCATGCTTCGCAAGTATGTTGCTGATCCCTCTCATGTTCTACAAGAGCAACCTATCCGATTGCGGGAAGACTTGACATATGAAGAAAAACCGGTTCAAATACTTGATAGGAGGGAGCAGGTACTCAGGAACAAAACAATACCCTTAGTTAAGGTGCTTTGGAGTAATCATATGGTGGAAGAGGCTACTTGGGAACCGGAAGAGCAAATGAGACAGCAGTATCCCCACCTTTTCTAGCAGGTATGTTAATTTCGAGGACGAAATTTTTTTTAAGGGGGGGAGATTGTTACGTCACGAACCTAGATTTATCGATTTGCTCACCATTTAGACGGTAAAGGTCGACTATTATCAATTTCTACTTTTACCGATACTTTAGTGGCCCTAAAAGGTTGACTTTTGTTCGGGTCAATTTATGAGAAAATTTCCTTCATGAAAGTTGTAGAGGCCTTTAAACTGAGCACGTGTATATGTGGTACGTAAAAATTAGGGTTCGTATGTGAAATTTGTGAGTAGAATACGAAAGTTACTGTTCATGGTGAAAATTGGGTATAAATGAGGGATTTTACTGTGGTAGGTTTCCAAAACCGGAAACCCACCCTCTTCTCTTTCTTCTCCCCCGAACCCTCTCTTTCCCTTTCGGTCACTTCACCTCCCCCTCGATTTCTCACAGTCCGGCCACCAACTGGCGTGGAGCCGGCCACCACAGGAGCGCCTCCCTCCTCTCTGCACCCTAGTGGCCTTAGATTGTGGCTATTTGGCCGAGGAACCTTGGATCGAAGCAAAGTTCTTCATAGCTGCAGTTTGGGGTTTTTATCGATTTCCGGCGATTCCGGCCATCTCCGGTCACCAAACTGGCGTCGAAGGTTCGGTTTTTGCCAAAGATCATTTCCCTAAAGGTCTTTCATTTCAATTTGCAGTGTGGAGGTCGAATTATTGATTGCATTTTCTAGGGTTCTTGAGTTTTCTGGGTTTTTCTTCACCGGCCGGTTTCGACTGTTTCAAGGTAAAATTGGGATGTGTTGTAGTTGAGAAAAATGATCAGTGTGTCGAGTTGTTATTGTACATGAAATTTGGCAGCCGGTTGTGGGGGTTGTTACAGGCGCGTGGGCGCCACTCGCCGCCACTGTGGGTGGCGCGTGGGATGGTGTAGGGCAGGTTTTTAACTTCTGTTGTTTAGCTAGATAATCACTCGTGCATTGTAGTTTCCATATTTGCGTCTTTGGGTAGAATTGGAGAAGAGTGAGTATGGATTTCGATATATTGTTCCAAGGGTGGAATTTGTTAATTTAATTACGAGGAATCCATCCATCGGATTTCCTTGATTATGCTCTAGAGCCCTTAAATTAAGGGAATGACATTAGTGGAGAAGATTTGGAGGTTTTGGTCATATAAAGACAATGTTGGGGTTCGGTTTTTATTTATCGTAATTTAATTTTCCATCCGGTAATTATTGGTTTACGAACGTTATATTGTACAGGACGTGAGGAGGATTCCCTCGAGGAGGGTTCGGATCGACGGTAGGCTTAGCCGTGCACTGTGAGTGGACTTTTGTTTTCTAAATAATGATGCATGCAATTGTTTTTCCGAAATAAGTATTTATTTTATCTAATGATCATATTATTATTATAATTCACTTTCGGAAAAATTGATATTGATTCATTTTGATTTTGATTTCGGAAATGGATTAGCGAATCAAATTATTGTTTTAAGTTATCAAATATAATATTTGGATTGGAGTATTCTTCACCATCGATTGGAATTTCAAATTGAATTTGTTATGCTGGATTAGAAGTGGTGAATTTTGTGATATTTTCTTTGATGAGGTAATTTCTGGAATTTACTTTTAACCTCGCATATTGGTTTATGAATTCGAGAATGTTTTGGCGTGCGGGGCCACGTCATTAGAATATTATTTACTTCTTGTGAAATATTGGGGAAGCTCTTCTGTTTTTTATTTTTCGTGGTTTTAACCCACCATACCTGGGTCGCTATATTATATTGCTAGCTAGCCTATTAGTACTCCTCCTCACTTACTATGTGTTTGTGGGTGAGTAGAGCAGACCATGGGATGCTCAAGAGTGTGGGACACTCCGACCCGAGCCTGGGAGGCTCCCTTTTATACGTATGGTGAAAATGCTTTCCCCATACTTTTTATTTATCTTTGACTAGCAGGGCTAGTCCAGTTTTCACTCTTACCAGCGGGGCTGGCTTGGTTTTACAGAATGCTTATTTGTTTTAAGATAATTGTCTTTACTCTCATTGCATGCATCGGTTTTTAATGAAATAAACGTGGGAAAGTATAAACTCTTTTTCCGTTGTGATTATTTATTTTGTCCACTCACGCTAACGTGTTTTAAATTACTTTTCCCTGGGCCCTTCGGTTTCAATTGCCCAGATCGCAGTGTTGCTGTCCGGCTTAGGAGTTGAGGTCTAGCACCAACATTGCCATCTATCCTCAGTAGGTTATCTATTAACCTACCTTATGTATCATGTTTTATTTGTTTCCTATAGATTGCTCTGATGACCCAGGGAGGATTTATTTAAACATTTGTATATTTATGAGTGTGACGGAGTTGTATATTTTGGAGGAAGTAGAAAGATTTGACTTGCTGGGTTGTAATTTATATAAGTAGTTATGTTTTTGTATTACGGTGTTTATCCTTGGAAATTTGCGGATTGTTTCTGGGAAGCAGGGTGGCTTCAGGAATTGAAATTGAGTTAAACCTAGAAGTTTGTGCATTTTCAACAGGTTTTGGGTTGTCCACTTTTAGGGGAAGTTCTGTCGAATTTTCTACAAAAGTGGGCCCCGCAGGTCCATCTTGGAGTTAGGGGGTAATTCTGGGGTGGGTCCTGACATTGCCTCCATCAACTCCTTCTCAGAAGAATTGCCACTCCCAATCAGCTTCTGCCCTAAACCTCCTGTAGATGTTTCATTACCATTCTCCACCTGCTCGTTCAAAGGTGCAATGTGCACCCCAGAACTTCCTTCAAGACCACCGGTATCAAGCTTATGCCTTATTTCCTTCCTCCCCTTTGGCTTAGCTACCGACAGGAATATCTCCAGCTCGACCTGTGGACTGGTTTGGGCTCCAAACACCATCGGTGATTCAATATGAGGAGACAACTCCACACGGTTCAACACCCTTTCAAGATTTCATCGTGCCGGCGCTTGTTCAATCTTGGCCTCTGCCAGGAGCGACATCCCAACACATGGTAAGCCCACATGAGTAATCAAACCATACTCCTGACATCTGCCGTAGAGATTTTCAAAGAAAAAGTCCAGATCCACATCAACCCCATCATCCATCGTGAAGCTCGGTCCAAAAATCACAGGCTGTAGAAGATCCATCTCAACTCGGATCCAAATCCTTCCTTCTCCAAACTCTATTGTGTCTTTCTGCACATGCCACCCCAAGGCGCTGCCAATTCTTCTCAAGCAACGATCAGTATGGAAATCTGGTGGCAAACCACGTACCTTGATCCAGAAAGCTAAGGTAGAGAGCAGAACATCCTTGATCGCTCCCACCCCATCATACGATGCTAGAACGACCGAAGCTCTATCAAAACCCCAAGGACCACCTTGAAGGATCCGGTTACGATATGTTGGATCCGTCAAGGTGAACAGAAAACGATCTCCATGTTCCTGAGCAGTGTATCTTCCATTCAACGTCCACGCACGCCGAAACATGCCCATGAATGATCTTTTGTTGAAAGCCCTAGCCGTCAACAACTTCCCCACCAAATACGTCTGAGAACAACGCAAACCCTCTCCATGAGCCGGACGAAGATCCACCGGCTTGCGAACATCTGCCAGTCCAAGAGAAGCAGCCAATCGAACAGCGCGCCATCTCATCCACCTCCTCCACTCCGTCAAACTTAGAGGTTTTCGAAGCTAGGTTTTTCTTCCCTCTCTCTCGCGTCAGCGGCTAGGGTTTTTGTTAATTTTTATCTAGAGACAATCTTGATTCAATTGCAGATAATCAAACTTGTGTTTAAGGAAAACTGAATTGGGAGAGAATTGAGTCGTACTTTTATTGATAATAGGGGCCTCTTTATATAGAGGATTACAAGCATAGAGATAGAGTTGTACATGGAAACATAATCGTACATTGATTGGATATATCATAAGATTCTCCGAGAATATCTCTAATATAAACCCTATTTCAACTAGAGCAAGTAACCTCGAGTTTGGGCCAGACACATATTCTGGATTTACTTGAACACTCCCCCTTGTGTCGCCCAAACGTGGTGCTCCTCGCGTTGCTTCATTAAAAACCTTGCCGAGTAACAAAAACCCTATGGGACAAAAAGAACCTCGGTCGAAGGGGAAAAAGAGCACAACACACCCTTCACATTTCGAGACCATACATGTAGACATCTCCCCCTGATGTCTGCATCCCCCCCTGATGACAACGGTCATGGGAGTTAGGATAACTTCCTCAAAAGATGCTACCAATATGTTTCTCGAAAGTGGAATGTAGGCAATAACTTAGTGAGCAAGTCTGCCACACTTTCCTCAGATCGAAACTAGTTCACTTTGATCTTGAGGAGAGTCTGTTGTTGCTAATTATGCTTGGTGTTGTCGCTTTTGATGTAGCATTTGCTTCTTTATTCAAAACAAGCAGCATTATCTTAAATGCTCGTAGGCTCATATGTGGTAGACTTCAAACCACAATTGTTCGAACATGCGTAATTATGGATCCAATCCATATACATTCACGAACCACTTTGTGAAGAGCAATAATCTCTGCATTGTTCGAAGATGTAGCGACTAGGGTCTATTTCTGTAGACCTCCAAGATATAACGGTCTTTACCCATGGTGAACACTTAACCATTTTGGGAATGACCTTTATATGGGTTAGAGAGATACCCAACATCAGCAAAACCTTCCAAAACACATGTCGTTTTGGGATGGGGATAGTGGACGCAGGCCAGTGTTGGAGGCGTTCCTGGTGTGTGATGGGTCTGAATCCATCATCTCTCTATAAGGCTAGAACGAGCCCATATCAATCGTACATCTCAAGTACCGAAAGATATCTTTTACACCAATCAAATGGTGTCGCGTTGGCGCAGAGCTATACCTTAACTAACAAGTTCACTGCAAATGAGATGTTCGGTCTTGTGCATTGAGCTAAGTACAATAATGCGCCTATTGTACTCAAGTAAGGCACTTCTGCCTCTAGCACATCTTCGTCATCATCCTTCAGACGAAGAGGATCTTTTTCAGGATCAAGACTACGGACGATCACGGGGGTGCTTGAAGGTTTGACCTTGTCAAAATGCCTAAGCATCTATCGACACGATGCTCAAGTTCCAAACCGAGACATAATCGTGTTCTCCCATAATCCTTCATCTCAAAATCGGATTTCAAGTGTTCAGCGGTTTCCCTTAACTCTTTAAGGGCTTCCAATGTAGATCATGTCCAACATGAATAGCGATAGAATCTGAAACTTGTTATGGAAACACGTTGGCATATCCCTTCCCAATCAAGTAGTCACTTTAGTGAGCGTTTCAACCTTTTTGTAAACGCGCTCCATGGTCTAGGGCCACTTGACTTGGGTAAATGAAGTTCATCATGAACCTTCATGCATATTTCATATCTAGATCCCCATATAGATACGTAGTGACCACATTTGTAAGCTGCATGTTCAGTTCTTTGGAAACTACCAAACTGACAGGGTAGTGGAGTGCAATGACATCCATTACGAGAGAATATGTCTCATCGTAGTATTTTCAGGGCGTTTTGTGAGAAGCCTTGCGCCATAAGGCGAGATTGCCATCTCTTTTTCTCATCACGCTTTCTAACGAAGACCCATTAGTCAACAGGTTTTATGTTAGGAGGTGTTGGCATCACTAGCTCGAAAACCTTCCTCTTCGTTAGAGAATCCATCTTAACCTGGATCGCATCTTTCCATTTAAGTCAAATCTCTCTACGTTGGCATTCATTCATCAACGGAGTGTGGTTCGATATCATCGGACTCAACAAACTCACGCGCAACAAAATGCGCAACTACATCAACAATTATGATGGAGTTTCTATCCCACATCTCATGTACACTAGTGTAATTTTGATAGAGCTCTATATTCTCAGGAATATGTTCTAATGTTGAGGCATCCCCCAACGATAACCATAACCCGAAAGATACTCATGAGATGGATTTTGAGTCTTGATGCTCAAAGCATTGGGTTGTGCCAAAGTATCCTTCGAACTAACGGGCCTCCCACGCATCCTAGCTGGGGCCATGGCCTGTAACGCCAGAGTGCCACTCTCTTTGGCGTTGGCGCCATGCCTACCTCCATGTAGAGTGGCGCTACGTCCTGCTGAACATCCGTGTTCTTATCTCCCCCTAACAACGGGAAGATTGTCTCATCAAAGTGACAATCCTCAAATCTAGCGGTAAGGAGATCACCTTGCAAGGCATTAAGTGTCGAACGATTGTTAGAGTCTCAAATCCAATGTAGTCGCCCATTTGTTTGTGAAGACCCATCATAAAGCGCTGTGGCGGCGCAATTGGCACATAAATGGCATACTCAAAATATGTGTAAGTACGATACTTGTACCCAGTCACTAGCTGTAACGCAGAGATAGATTGAGTGGCGGTGGGTCGTAGACGAATTAACATAACTGCATGCGATATTGCATCACCCCAAGCGGATATAAGGAAATTAGTGCGCATCACTAATGTCCGGACTACCATCGTAGTCGTTTCCGCGAGACCAATTGGGTGTGTTTATGGTAATATAATGTCCAACATTAGTCTCAATGCAATAACCATCGAAAGTCTTCGATGTAAACTCTCTAGCATTGTCAAGTCCAATTGACGGAAGAGGATGATCCGGGGAGTGAGCCCGTTGTCATATGATATGTGCTAGGAGTGTAGCATAAGTAGCATTTACAGGTGGACAATGGCACAACACATGACTAGTGTGTTTGCGTATCAACCAATATCATGAGATATTTAAACGTCCGCAAGTTGGTTGAATCAGTCCATAGAATCCCCATGGATTCTATGTAAGAACATAATGAGTATTTTCATATCCTTTGCATAGGGCAGTCTCAGTCCTAATTTTCCTAAGGAACGGCTTTTGTAAAGCGAGCAAGAGGCTTTAGAAGCAACCAATGAGAATTTTAGTTAGGCCTGAGCGTCTGAAACGCTATGTGAAGCAAGTTGGTGATTGCAACATCACCTGGGGCGCCATCACTACGATGGACGCTATCCATGGTGTCATGGATAGGGACTGTGCCAGCCCCAGGCTGGTGGTGGACGGAGACGGTGCCCTAGGCAGCAGCGTCGGTCACACTTAGTCCAAAAATCAACTTTTGATTCATGCTTCATTTCACTCGAAAGAAAAGATGTCCATGTGAAGTCTTTAGTAGACGAATCATCATATCATGACCAAGATGACCTATCCTGTCGTGACAAAGCCAATATGTGTCTAAATCCAAGAGATCTTAAATCCCAGAGATCTTCTCTCGTAACTTTATTGGATTAATAGCTCGAATAGTGACATAAAGTCCACTAGAGAGACACATAAACTTCTCTAAGATGTGTCTTTGTTCGCAATCATTAGAGGTATTGCAAAGGAACTCATTTCCGTTCTCTACATGCGTTTTCGCATGGAATCCGTAGGCTATTCATAGGTGTGATTCGCCCTAGAAGCGTAGAGAGTTTCTGTGACAGTAATTAAGGTGCCATTTGGCAAGTGGAACTTGGGCTATTCCATGTCCTTGAATTAATACTGATGGCCCAGCCATTGTAGTCACAAAAGTCATATGCTCAGAATCAAAATTGAGTCATAAAGAACCCGAAATTTTATTCATAAGTCAACGGAGTTACATCATTGTCTCTTTGACTAAACAAAATCTAATCCAAAATGATAGCTAATGCAAAACAATGGTAGTCATCTAACTTCTTTCGGTAATTCCAAAATAAATGTGACCAGGTGAGTAGAGAGATGTCGGTGGAGTAAGGCTCGCTTAAGTGCCACTAATCTCATAACCTTCCTAGACATCACACTTACTTTGAGTGAGCCTAATTTGAAGAAAAGCTAAACCATTGGCATTTACTACAAAAATATATGGCAATTGCCTATTACATCTCTTGGAAGAATAAAGACTTAAACATAATTGGCGATCTATTGATCCCATCCAGATTTGTAGTCTTCAACCCTTCACTCTAGATCATCTTCTTGATCTTCTCGTTCCATATAGTGAGCTTCTCTTGCTTCACAATATGCTTTGTAGGCGGTGACAATTCCTTCACGAGCTCTACAAATGTGTGTCCAATGATCAGACACTCCACATCGAGAACATACATCTCTTTGCTCAAACTCCATTGATTGAGGTGCTTTGAAAGCGTCATTTAGATGGCTCTTAGTGTTGGTGGCGCCACCAACATGGCCAGAGGCGTTGCCTCCCTCTCTCTTTCCACGTTGACCTCTTCGGTTCCGTGTTCGCCTATTTTGGCGATTACCTTCCCAAGTAGAGCGATTATATGGACCAGAACGTCCAAATGTATTCCTAAGATTAGAGTTTCGCTCTTGGCGCCCTCTCTTTGGGGCGCGACTATAATTGGATTCCAGAATATGCTATGTTCCTAAGGATCTCGAATTATAGTTCTTCACAAGGATGTTGTCATGCGTTTCAGCGACATTCATAGCTCCAATAAGCTCATGAAACCTTGTGATTCGTCTTACAGTAACATCGATTCGTTAGTTCTTAGCAACCATTAATGCAGAGACGAGGAAAGTAGAGAGAGTCTTCTCAATCAACATCGCATTTGTGATCTCTTTACCACAGAATTCCATTAAGGATTTGATGCGAAGTGCTTCCGAGTTGTAGTCAAGAACTGACTTGAAATCATAGAAGCGGAGGCTATGCCATCTCACTTCTAGGTCAGGAAGCAGGGAGTCACGGACGTTGCCAAATCTATCTTCGAGTGAGACCCACAGCCTTCTGGGGTCTTCTTCATTCATACACTCGTACTTGAGCGAATCATCCATATGACAAGTCATTAGGATGATGGCTTTTGCCTTATTTGCCTCTAAGGCTGCTCTATTTGCTTCCAAAGCTTGAGCTTGCTCAACAGTTAGCACATCCTAGCTAGGCTCGAGAATCGTATCCAAGATTCCATCGGCCTTGAGATGCTGGCAGATATCACGAACCCACCTGTGATATTCAGAGCCAGTTGTTCCCAATGGAGCAAAGTCCAATTTGTTCAGGTTACTCATCCTGAAAGAGAACAAGAAATTAGGGTTAGTTTCGGAGCGAAAAAGGCTACCACGAAAACAAATAAAATTTCTGAGGTAGTCGCTTCCAAGAAATTCAATTCCAAGAGGGGTTGGATTAGATCGAAACAATGATGTTCGCGGTCGATCGTTTTATCTCAACAAACTCTAAGTTTGGAGAACTCTACAAGCTCCAAGCTTAGAGAGAGCACGAACCCCCACAGTTCGGCTTAATTCGGTCTCCCCTATGATAAAGAAACGGGGGTAGAAGAAGGGAGGTTGCAAGTCCCCGAAAAAGAAGAGAAATTGAATTTAAAAACTCTAAAAAAAGGGGGAACGTTTAGTAAAAAATACCTCGAAATAGGTCGCCGGAAAATTTGATCGGAAAAAGTCGCCGAAAATTGGCCGGAAAAGTTGCCGGAGGTCATTGACCGTTGACCAAGCTGACAGCTGACCGGCGTTGACTGCTGACGTGGCAATGGGGTCCAGTGATGACGTGGCTGATGACTGTGCTGCTGATGTGGCTTGTCTGTGGGCTCAGCTTGATCTTGGCTTGGGCTCGGCATGGGCCTCTAGGCTGCAGCTTCTCCTTCCTCCTTTTTTTTTTCTTTTCCTTCTGCCAAACTTTCAGTCGACCGGTTTGGCAAGTTTTTGGTTGGTTTTTGTGATATTTCTTCCGGTTCCTAAACCTTCAGGTGTGGAGGTCCGGAAGATGGTGAACCGGTGGAATATTTGCTGCAAGTTGTATGGAGCTTCCGGTGGCCGGTTCGGTGGGTTTCCGGCCGGTTCTTGGGGTGGGGCCGCCGGTTCTGGACTCCTAGGATCGAGTTCTTCAATATGTGAGGTGGAGGCAGAAAAGGCTTCAAGGTTTTGTATTCGGATTCAAGGTTTTTAGCTTCTTGAATCAGGGTTTGGCTATTTGTTTCAGGGTTAGAGCTTCGTGCTGATAACGTGTTTAAGGAAAACTGAATTGGGAGAGAATTGAGTCGTACTTTTATTGATAATAAGGGCCTCTTTATATAGAGGATTACAAGCATAGAGATAGAGTTGTACATGGAAACATAATCGTACATTGATTAGATATATCATAATATTCTCCGAGAATATCTCTAATATAAATCCTATTTCAACTAGAGCAAGTAACCTCGAGTTTGGGCCAGACACATATTCTGGATTTACTTGAACAACTTGATAATTGTATTTTAAGTTAAACGAAATTATGGTCAATTAAAGCAATACCACGTGCTTGATCTACTGCTTCAGATATTTTCATCCAATTATAGAACATAAATGCAAAGAACTCACACGATTGTGCTTTTATGTCTACAATCGGTACAGAGAAAGATGTCCGATGAGATGGAAACAAAAGAAAGAAAAAACTAATACAACGCTCCATAGAATGTAAAATTCTCTACAATACTTGGCCGACATAACATGGAAAAATAGACGGGGTTGATAGTGTGATTATTTAGGGTTAAAGAACTTTGAGTCGAGTCAATCAGGTAGTCGTGTTAAACCATATGGTTCTTTAACCAAACACGTGTACGAAATCTCATACTAGCACCAAATTGAGCTCTTTC
>LYNE01000033.1:45393-57430 GCA_001662545.1 Rosa x damascena | reverse complement strand
CAGAATCATCTTTTTTCATTTCAAAAGACAACAGAACATTATAAAATAGAAAGCACAAAATCTGAAGGCACAGCCGCACAGGCAGTAATTTTGAAATCATACTAGTCCGGCCAGCAAGAACAGTACTGATTTTACACTAACATTGAACTCGAACCATAATCTACGAATCGGAGCTAAACAACCAAGCAATTGTGCAATCAACAAGAAGGAGGAATCAATTACATTATACTAGCTAATTTTATGCAAAATTACAAGAACCTAAGAAAATTTTGGAGGAAAATAATCGTGACCGATCGAGAAATGCAAGAAGCGAAGGGCGACTGGATTAGAAATCGAACTGATTGTCTCGACTGCGGAATCCAAAACCCTAAGCATTACGAAATGATTAGTACCGAGAAGACTTACAGATTTCGAAGCCGGCTACGAGAGAGATTGCAGAAGATGGAGAGAAGAGATTAGAGAGAGAGAGAGAAGGGGCTTGCCTTTCGCTGTGAACGAACTCAGTGTGTGCGTTTTGACTATTTATACCGGAGGGATATAGATCAGCGCGCTCTTTCTAAAGCTAATCAAATACATTTGGGCTTGAGGGTAGCGGGTCACTCTATTTGGGCCCAAAATTGGAAACCCGGCCTGCCCCCCTTCTCGCGCCAATTCTAGAATCTAGACAGCCAATCAATTTTGAAAGAGAAAATGATGAGGATAGCACAAACGAAGCGGAAAACAACAGAAAGAGAAGGAGGAGATAAAGATGCCTCCGGTTTAGGCCGAAACCCATGCAAAATTGCCCATAATAAACATTGAAATTTGCACCAACTCTCAACTCGACATAGAGGAAAACCAGAGCAAAGAATATTCTATAGACTGAAAAGCGATATTGGAAAGCTCAAGTTCAAACTTTGAGTTCCTCCCTGTGTTACCTAAAATTGGTGAATATATAAACTAAAGTGAAGATTCTTGTTCAAGCACATATGATAAATACGTGCTTATTGTAATGAAGAGATTCCCGCAGCAATATGCTCATATCAAAATCTCAACTAGTTCAACTCAAACTCGGTAGTCAGTTAATGTCTTGGTTATATCTTAACAACTGCTATTCCTCACTCTAAGATAAGAACTATACATATTTTGAAAGGGATTTGGAACTTAGAATAACTATACATATTTACCAAAAAAAGAAAGCTATGTATGTGAGGCTTGTATGTTGAAAGTTGTAAGTTTCCTGTCAAAAATAAAGAATTGGATTGTAACTCGTAAAGGAAGACTTAAATATAAGCAGGCTTAAATTTTTTTACAAAGAATAAACATAAGCATTACCAACCGGGTGATGGCTCTAAACCTGTGAATGAAGTACATGTGCTCATGTCCACTCCGCCTCCCAAATAGTGAATACGCTTGAAAATTTAGGATATGAATCGTTATCACTCATCAGCAGTGTCTTGTAATGAACCAAAAACAGTACAACACAACTTAAAAGGCTGGAGTTCTTTTTTATTTTTTTGAAAAAAATTAATAGAAAATTACTCATAAGTGTCATTTTGAAATTTAAATTAGCAATAAGGCCACCTAACATTTTTTTGTCTTGATAAGGCCACTAGAATTCTCAAATTTTACCATACCTGACGATCCTGCCCTTCTACATAAGAAAACCAACTTGATATTAGATTAATCATTCTCTCTCTCTCTCTCTCTCTCTCTCTCTCTCTCTCTCTCTCTCTACGACTCCTCGAAGGAAGCCCTCTCTCTAACTCTTCGTCCTCCGACGAACCGATCATCGCTTTTGTTTCTCTGGCTTCCAGCAACGGCGGCCAAGACGACTACGACCTTCATCAAACCTAGCTACGACCTAAACGATGAGAGATCTCGACATTCCAAGCACGGCAGCGGCAGTTGTCAAATTGAAGCATTTCGATGTCCCTCTGACGTCGCCGGCGACCAATTCTCTGGTCAATTGCTCTGCCTCCAACGGGATCTACGTTACACCATCGGCCGGAGCTCTCTCTCATGCTCGTCTGAATCAAACTGAATTGAGTTCGATTATCGGCGAGAGGAGGAAAAAGAAGATGTTTAGGATACACAGGAATAGGCCGATGAGGTTAGGTAAGAGATTCAATTTCAAGTTCACTCAGTTTAAGGCCCCTCTTTTATGCTCGTCGCAATTGAATTGAATTGATTTTGATTCTCAACACTGAGCATATATGTATGATTGCGCTCTGTTTCATAATTTGCTTCAATCTCTGTATATGGACAAGTTGAATGCATTTTTATTCATTCTTGTGACAATTTTTATGTAGGAGAGGTTAAACTGTATCAGAAGAAGCTACAACGTTTCATAGATTTGAGCAAAGGTATACATACTCTTCTGTATTTGTTGTCAAATTTCAGATTTCAAATTTTGTTCATAATTTCAAATGGCAGGACATAATTAGAGTACTGTAATTTTAAAACAGATTCATACTTTCTTGTATAATGTCGTGTGTATTATATTCAATTGAAATAATGTATATTGTAATATCAGAGAGCATATTGATCAACCATTTGTATCTTTCTACAAGGTTTGCTAAGAAATAAAGACAGTCTAATTGTTAAGAGTTTAGTTGTGGACGTGTATGTTTTGATGCTTATGCAATAATAAGTGTGGAAATTTTGTGTGATTAATTAATGAGGAATTTATGGGGAGGATTTTCTGGTTTGGTTAGTGTGATGGTGATGTCTGTGATTATAGGTGCTGAGAGAATGGGACAAGCTATTTGTGTCCATTATGTATGTGGAAATTGGGAAGACGATTGCTAAGTTGAGCAAAGCAGCGGTGTGAAATGGGAATTGTCAATGGAGTGAGGCACTTTCAAAGTCTATATGAGATGGAAAATTGTTTCTTAAGCTGGTGGTTGCCATGGTATTGTTATTGTTAGGTTTTTCATTTTGATTGATTTCGAGTCTGTAACTCTCTATAACTATTATAGTGGCTTTTCAATACAGTGATGGTAGCTTTTTATGTTTATGTTAGTATTTTTTCAAGTTGATGTTAGAAACTATGTTTTCATTTTGATTGATTTCAAGTCAGTAGCTCTTTATAATTATTATAGTGGTTTTTCAACACAGTGATAGTAGCTATCTATGTCTATGCTAATATCTTTTCAAACTGAATGAAATTCAATTTTCTTCTTGTTGTGATTTCGTATCTCTAGCATTTCTTGTTTGGAATTTGTGTTACATTATCAACATGTATAATCAATATTTATGTCAGTAGCTTTTTATTACTGGTCCAGTAGCTTTTGTTTTTGTTGCTAGTGACAGTAGCTTTTGTTTCTGGTTACAGTAGTTTTTGTTGTTGGTGACAATAGCTTTTGTTTCTGGTGACAGTAGTTTTTGTTGCTGATGATAGTAGTTTTTCGTTTCTGGTGGCAGTAGCTTTTGTTTCTGGTGACAGTAGTTTTCTGATGTTGGTGACAATAGTTTTTGTTGTTAGCAGGAGTAGCTTTTAGTGTTGCTGAGAGTAGTTCTTATTGCTGGTGACAGTAACTTTTATTGCTGATGACAGTAGTTTTTGTATCTCGCCAGAGAACTCATTAGAATAGCTTTTGTTGCTGGTGACAGTAATATTTGTTGTTGGTGGGAGTAGCTTTTAGTGTTGGTGACAGTAACTTTTGTGACCTCATAGAAGGTCTCAGAAATTTCATCAGAGTAGCTTTTATTGTTGGTAACAGTAGCTTTTGTGGCATCGCCGGAGGTTTCCGGAAATCTCATCTGAATAGTTTTTCTTGCTAGCGACAGTAGCTTTTGTTATTGGTGACAGTAGCTTTTGTGGTCGACGGAGACCCGCCGGAGTTCGCCTGAGGTCGGCCAGAGTTGACCGAAGACCTTGCAGGAGAGAAGAGAGAGAATGGTTGTTGACTTTTTACTCTAGTGGCATTTTTATAAATATGTTGGTTTTTATATCTAAAATATAACACTATTTTTAATCTAGTGGCTTTATGAGAAAAAAATTAGTTGGTGGACTTATGACTAAAAAAACATTTAAATATGCACGCCAAAGCACTCATAACGGACACAAAAATAGTGCACTCAAAATCATAAGCGTATAATATATAATATAGTAACATATCATCAATAATATATTTATCATGGTTCCAGAGCAAACAATAGTTACTTACCTCAACTAACCAAGCTATACAAGCAACTGGTACAGCATCCTAAGTTGCAGTTTCTCGGCCTAAAGCAAACAAAAACTCAAAATGAGACACGAACTAGAACCTTATAACCTGCGGTAAAAGCAATCTGGCAGGGCCTATGTCCTAAGGAAAAATCTCACTTACTAAAGTCGTTAATCAAATTCCTTAAAAATTTACAACATTACACTAGACAAGCTCAAGTATCTACTATAAAAATATCAAGTCAAAAGAATACTAAAAACTTATCCAAATAATTTTCTAAAACCGACATCCGTTGCTGTCAGGAAACGAAACCTTCACCAATCACCAACATTGACTCTTCCAAAAATTCTACAGGATTCAATAGAAATTAAAACTTGTTGAAATTTGGTAAGTATATTTAAGACTCAATATTTAGTATATGATAAAAATTTGGAAACGAAATCAGTTTTTCTAGAACCCCAAAATCTGTCTTCAAAACAGAACCCAAAATAAGCCTCTCGACCTAAACAGCTAGGTTCAGATGGTTAACAAATTTTATAAAAATAATTATGAACGATAAATTCACTAAAATTTTACCCCAGAAAATAGACATAAAGAGAAATGTTCCAGAAAAATTTTATGTCTAAAACAAAGCATTTGGCTCTTCAAACAATGACTGTAACACGTTCCTAACTTCTGTCAGCAGGAAACCTGTTTTCACTATGTCAACTTTGAAAAAAACACCATAAATTCAATTCTTAATGTTTTTCTGTGAAATCAACTCCAAAATAACCCTTGATAAGTCTAATTTTAAGTAAAGAACCATAATCGTTTAAGTAAAAGTACCTGATCGAAATTGAAACAAAAACAGCTAATCTCAGACTTGATATTGTGGTCAGCGCAACCTAACCTATTTTCTCCTTTCTCTATCCTTGCACACGGACGTTTTTCTCTCTTCTTTTTCAAGCTTAAACACGTCTAAAAGAATTTTCTTCTCTCTTAAAACTCATAGGTTCAGTTAACTTATTAGAAAATATCTGATAAGTTTCAGACTTCTAAGTAAACACAACCTCTTTGTAACAGCTACTTTAAAATTCCTATTTTCCTTTTTACTAAAATAACTAATTAACCTTAAAACTAACTCTACAAAATAAATAAATAAATAATCAAAGTCTCTCAAAAATATAATATGATCCAACAACAAAATAGTTCACAATACCGAAATAAATAAGGTCTGCAAACAACAAGGTCACAAACCAAACCAAGTAAATTGGTGCACATCACAATCTCGCTTGTCGATTGGTATGCCTGCTCTTTTTTTACGGTTACTTTGGATAGACGCTTCGTTTGACAGCTCCCGACACGTGTCTGTCATTCATTGGGTTGGCGTGTGGGTGTACGTCTTCTCAGCACGCCCGTCTCTTAGCCATTAATGTGACTAAATATCATTTTTGTAACCGAGGCGATACCTTGGTTAATCCGGATAGTGAGTACGATCGTGGGGCACGTGTACGGTTCTCGTGTGATGTCATTTTTTAGCGTACGACCTAGATTTGGTTGATGTTGACATAAAAGAGGGGGAACTTGGAAGGATTCGACATTTTCTCTGAACTTCAAAACTGAGTCGTCGTCTCAAGCCCTATTCTGTGAGAGTTTTGGAGAGGTCGATTTCTGCAAGTGAAGAGTGAGTTTTGGAGAGAGACTACACCAGAGGCAGAACTGAGCATCCTTAAGCGCACAAAAATCACGTACTTCAGGTTGGTGCTCTAGCCTCCGTTTTTCACTACTTGTTTGTATGTGGTGTATCTCGATACTTTTGCCTTTCGAAGTACTTGTTATCATTCTGTGATGTGTCTGAGGGTCTGGAATGGTTTATGAATTAGTTTAGGCGGTTTTTTGGCAGAAGGTTGATGGTTATGGGTTTGCTAGATGGTCGAATTTGGGTTCGAGTGGTATACGTGTTGTTTTCTTATTTTGGTATTTTTTTGGGTTTTCTAGGTAACTGTTCTTGGTGTTCTTGGTTAAAATCTGATGTAGGGATAGTTTAGATCCACTTGGAACTAACTGACTTGGGTTTTCAGGTGTTTGTGATGGCTAGCGTTGTAGAAATCTCGAGTAGTGAGGATTCCGAGTCTGGCGTGTCGCTCAGCGGTGTGAATAGGATTTTTATTGATTCGTTGCGTCCTTCTGCCCCTGTAGGAACCTCATTGCCGGAAGAGCTAGACATCGAACTGCTACAAACGATATTGTGGGAAGTAGCTATGGCTCGTGCTGGGCGCCTCGAAACCGCGACGACGAGAGCGGAAACAGCCGCTCGTAAGCAGCGTGAGGAGAGGTTGGCTAACAACAGTGCTACTAGCGGTTCCACTAACGGGAACGACACCGGCGGGGAAGAAGTGGAATCAAGCTGGGTCCTCCATGACGGTACCCCTGTTGATGAGGTGGGGGGTCCGATGATTGTTTCGGCTATTAACCGGCTGAAGCAGGTGTTTCGCCTCCCTAGCGTGGTGAAGTTGCGTCCGCCAACAAGGGATGAGAAAGAGTCAATTCTGCCAGTAGGGTACGCCGTCGTTCACAAGGCCATCTTCCTCCAGGGGGTGACTTTTTCGCTACTGCCAAATCTTCAGATTTTGGTTTGCGAGTTCGACCTTGCTTTTGGGTAGATTTTCCCCAACATGTGGCAGTTGTTGTTGGCGCTAAACTCTCTTTGGCAGTTGTCCAGCTACGAAGGTCCAATTGTGGCCGACCTCTTGCACTTTTACGAACTCGTCTATGTGAGGCGCCAAGGTTGCAGCGGACAAGTGAATCTTACTCGTCGTCAGGGGGTGCCTAAGTAGATTGAGAACTTGAAGGATTCAATGTGCCCTTAGCAGTCGACCTTCTGTGTTGCGACCGAGGGATGGGAGTATGACGCGGGGGTGAACGAGCAGGCGCCGACATTTAGGATTAAGTCAGAGTTCCAACCTATCCCAGGTTGTCGCTAGTCTCCGCTGACCAAATTTTTGTTTGTGGTTTTCTCTATATAATAAAAAAAATTTTTTGTGCAGCGGGATTGCGGTTCACGTTGACGCGAGAAGAGCGGTGTCGCATAGCCAGGATTACAGGTTGCTGGAGGAACCGCAATCTTATTGACCTTCGCTTGCTCATCGGTTGGGAGTTGTTGGTCGACTTGAAATTGACTCATGCCCCTGGTAAGTGTCTCCTGCAAACTTGTGCCTTGGCTACCTTGCCTTACGCTAAATTGTTTTGTTTGCTTGTTTGTTCAGATCCCGTTCCCGGTAACAAGGCCAGCCGCGACGCGTTTGACAAAGCCATGAATCACGTGGAACTGCAGAACTTTCTTGAAGGCATGTATGCCGCTGGGCTGAGCGCTCGGTAAACAGTTGTTGATCCTCAAACTCAGGCGTTGAGCCAATCAGAGGTTGACGTGGTGATGTCGATGCCCCATCATTCCCATCTTGCCGCCGCTTGTCAGACCGTGGTACAGCCCGAGTCTCGTGCAGACCGTGGGGCTGCCGGTGGGAGCAAGGCCAATACTGCTCTAGAGAAGACCCAGGAGAGAGTGGCCGCCCAGCGGCGTGGGCTCCAGAGGGAGAGGGTGGTGTCACCGAAGGAGCCTGTTATTATTGCAGGTTTGGAGCCTCAAGAGCCGCCGAGGGCCACTATTGTGGATGCCACTCAGGGTCCTCTTCAAAAGAAATGGTGGCAAAATGACCTCGATGAAGGTGGCGAGGTGGAGGATTCGATGCCAATTGGGGTTCGTCAACAAAAGAGGGCTAAGCAAAGGTCTCAGTCGGTGACGGTGGCCGCTAGCGGGGAGGTACCGACGAGCGGTCTGGAATCGTTTCCTTGTACGCCGAGTTCCTGACCGATCCCGAGCGGGAGTTTCTCTTCCATTTGTGCGAGCGGCTCGAGTTCGGCGGGATGGACGGGACGATGCGTCCGACAGTTCTCCAACGATAGTCGTTTAGCTCGGCCTTTGGGCACCTATCGGTCGGGCTGCACAAGCTGTTCCTGGAGGCGTTGAAGTCGTCACATGTTGAGCGGAAACTGCGTAAGGAAGTTGAAAGTCTCTGAAAGGAGTTGGGGGAGACATCCAAGAAGCTGGCGTACACCGAGCGCCTCCAGTCCAAGGCAGACTGTGACTTGGTAGATGTTCGGGGCAAGTTGAATGTCTCCATCGATAGGGATGTGGAGCGGAACAACCGGGTGGCGCAGCTGGAGCACGATATGGCTCTACTGCATGAGCAAGTGGGAGCTAAGGGCCGCACGTTTTGAGATTCTTCAGCGCTAGATCACCGCCTAGACTGCGGAGCTGAAGAAGTTGGAGGGCGAGGTTGCCCGACTGGGAGCTGAGAGAGGCCGTGCAGATGCCGCTGACGTAGAGGCCTACAAGCAGTCTCCAGCATTCAAGCATACCCTGACAGAGGCGGTGAAGGCTGGTGCCATTGCCAACTTTGATATGTTAGATAAGAAGGGCGTCATTGACTGGAGTAAAGCGCCTCGGCCAACTGGATCGTCAGGCCAACAGGAACCGCTTGCAAGTGAGTCACCCCCTAATCAACCTGAAGGTGCCCGTTCTAGCAGTGGTGAGAGTGGTCAGCGTCCGGCGGATGGCCCTCCACGGACTCCGATTGCTACTCCCTCTGATGTGTCTCGTGCCAATTTTCTAGCTACTCACACACGAGCGGATGGCACCATAGTGACCCCGAGCCCTACCGCTCCTGGTTCCGATCAGACAACCCGCCTGGTCGTCCAGCCCTTATAGGTCGATGGTGAGATTAGCACCTCTCCAAGCAACCCGTGAATATGTTGCCTTAGTCCCCCTTGTTTTTTGTTATTGCCGCTGAGGTGTTTTTGTATCTGTAACTGGACGGAATTTTTGGTTGGGGAGTCCCAACCTGGATTTATAATGAAATGCCATTTCCTTTGAAATTTTCCAAGTGTGAATTCCGCTAATAATATGTTGGCATTGTTTGAATGTTAGTATACTGCTAGTTTTTTTACTTGTGTTTTTGTTAATCAATGAAACATTAAAGGAATTAAAATTGTTCCAAGTGCACGATGTAGCGGACGTGGTCCGCTGAATGTTGTTGGCATTGCCAGTTAACTTGTGCTATGGAGAACAATGGTTTGAATAATTCCTCGTTTCATTGATAGATGAGAGATTAGTGTTTACAAAAGAGGGAGAGTACCCGTTGGGTAGCTTCCCTTAGCTAAATATTGTACAAAGGCTTAGCTAAGTCAAGATGCTCTTGGGTATCAGTATAGTTACTTGTAGTAATACCGGAGGTGTTCGGTATTCCAAGGGTGGGTCGTTGTGATGCCATCCTTGTCCATTAAGTAGAAAGTGCTGGGGCTGACAACTTCAACTATTTTGTATGGTCCTTCCCAAGTAGGACGGAGTGCCGTTGGTGGTGGGATGACTTCCTTCATTACCCAGTCCCCAAGTTGGAGGTTCCGGGCTTTGACTCTGGCGTTGTACAAATGCGATACCCGTTACTTGTTTTGTAAGTTGTGTGAGGAGATCCTTGTCGAGGTTGATGCCTTAGCCGTTGGTCTCGAATCAGTAGCAATCGACCCTAGCGGTAGTTTGGGTGGCCTCTATGGGTAAGACGGTCTTAGTCCCGAACATCATGCAAAATGGTGTTTCACCGTTAGCGGATGTTGGGGTTATCCTGATGGCCCACAGAACTTCCGGTATCTTCTCCGCCCACAAACCCTTGGCATCATCGAGTTTCTTTTTGAGCAGTTTCTTGATTATCTTGTTTGCCACTTCAACCTGTCCGTTGGTTTAGGGGTGAGCCACATATGCAAAACGCATCTTGGTGCCCAGATTGGCGGTGAAAGATATGATCTCCTCGTTGTTGAACTGTGCTCCATTGTCTATGTTGATGGTATGGGGGACGCCGTACCGGCAGTAGATGCTCTTCCAAAGGAAGTGGGTTACCTTGGCGATAGTGATTGCCGTCAGCGGCTCTGCTTCTATCCACTTGCTATTGTAGTTTATGGTGACATGTACTTGAACTGGGCCCTAGCGGTTGGTAACTTGCTGACTAGGTCGAGGTCCCAAGTGGAGTGAATCCATGGCCCGAGGATTATCAAGAAGGGCTCTGCCGAGGCATGAGGGAGATCAGCGTATTGTTGACACTTGTGGCAGGACTTGGAGACTTCTCTGGCGTAGTCATCGAGCGTAGGCCAAAAGTACCCCTGCCACATGGTGCGATTTGCCAGAGACCTGGCACCTAAATGATTTCCGCACTCCCCGGCATGTATCATTGCTAGAACGACCTTTCCCTCTTCTGGGGTCAGACACCGGAGGTTGGGATGGGTGAATCCTTGCCGATAAAGCTTGCCATTCTGTATATTATAGCGGGTTGCTCTCCGCTTGAGTTGTCGTGCTTCGACCTTGTCAGTTGGCAATGTTTCATTGCGCTTGTACTCGATTATTTCATCCATCCAGTTAGGGTTTACTTCAATTTTGAAAATTTCCGCTAGGGTTTTGGTGATGCTTGGTTTGTCAAGGCATTCGACCCTTGTGTCCGCTGGACTTTAGTGTGGTTGAGCGGTTGCTAATCTTTCCAGGGAGTTAGCTTTGGCGTTCTTTTCCGTGGAGATTTGTGTGATAGTGTGGAATTTGAATTTCCTGAGGAGAGTCTTGACGTATCCCAAGTATGCCGTCAGCTGTTTGTCTTTGGCTTGGAAATTGTCGTTGAATATGTTGACTCTGTCAGCGCTTGAGTCGATGGTAAGGAGCAAGCCTGTGATGAGTGCTTCACACTCCACCATGTTGTTTGAGGCTGTGAAATTGAACTTCAATGGGTACTCCACGTTCAGTTCCCCTGGTCCTGTTAATATAACTCCGGCGCCGCAAGCCTAGACGCAGGCAGAGCCATCCACATGGAGGTTCCAGTCTGACTGTTATTTGAGTGTTGGTTCCTCAGCGGTTATCATTGTCGTGTTGCCTTCTTCTGCCCTGAGGCTAGGCTCATCTTGACGCTCAGTGAGCTCAACGATGAAGTCCGCTACCGCCTGGCCATTCATGGAGGTTCGTGGCTTGTACTCAATATCGAACTCACTGAGCTCAATAGCCCATTTGCTGAGGCGTCTCAAGTGTTCAGGGTTCTGTATAACCTGCTTTAGTGGTTGATTTGTCAAGACATGGATTGTGTGGGCTTGGAAGTACTGGCAGAGACGTCTAGCGACAACGATGAGAGCGAGGGCGAGCTGCTCTAGGGGGTGTACCTAGTTTCATTGCCATTCATACCTCTACCGGCGTAGAACACCGGGAGCTCATCCTGTCTCTCCCTTTGTAAGATTCCACAGTTGACCGCTGATGGGGATACCGCTAGATATATGTGGAGTATCTCACCCTATATAGGAATGGAGAGAAGTGGGATTGCTGTAAATATTCCTTCAAACTTTGGAATGCCGCCTCACAGTCCGGGGTCCAGTCAATTTCCTTCTTGTGGGTCCTCTTCATGGTTTTGAAGAATGGAAGACATCTGTAGGTGAGTTTAGAAATGAACCGAGAAAGGGCGGTTTGATAGGAGCAAAAATGCGACGAATATAGTGTGAAATCCCTTACACTTTTCTTAGTTAATTCCTTTAAAAAGTCAGTTTTAACTTTGTTTTCTTTTTAGGTAGTTCGTGGAGTGATTCAAGAGAAATAAAAGCTGAAAGGGAGCAACGAAGCCATGGATCATGAAGTACTGATGCAAAGGACCAATTTTGATCAACCATTTGGCCAGAAATTACAAGGGAAGTCCACGGAATTCATTGTGCAAAACAGTTGCTGCACAGCAGAAAACTGCAGTTTCAGAATCAGCTTTCTGGGAACGGTTTTGAGGAGCAATTCTTGCATCATTCCATCTGCATATATGAAGAAAGGACCAGCGATACTTGAA
>LYNE01000033.1:1085-24013 GCA_001662545.1 Rosa x damascena | reverse complement strand
GACTCGGAGCTTTTACTAGTAGCCCTCACCACAACAGCAACACGGTTCTGCCGCTCTGTAATGTAGAAGTTATGCACAAATATGAGATTGAGAGAGGAATGCATCAATGCATGGAATAAATAAAAAAACCATGTCAGATTCCACCTTCAAAACCTTTGAATAACACTTAGACTTGGTATTCTGGATTCAACTACTTACTTCCACGAATTCAAAACAGATTCTCAAGTCTATCAGTTGGCAAAGACCACTGTACTTGCTTCTGTTACTAGTACCACAAATTGATATCTGATATTCCTTAAGCTACTTTGATTGAGTTTTCCGGAACCATATACCCGCACAGTTGTTTTTCTTTCAATCCGTTCGAATCATTTGGCCAAATACCATAATTAAATAAACTTTCCCTCCTGGTAAGTACCTTGAAAATAGATAAATGCCGAAAACCCACAATCCTTAAACACATTACTATGTTCAAATTTGAAGAACTGAAAAAACAGTGGGATTGAAGATATACGGGCATTGTGCCATACAAAGATCTTACAGAAATTTTGTCTGAAACCTTTTTCTGTGGATTACATTACAGTTTTCACAAAGACACGTATTTCATTAACTTGGTTCACCTAAGAACTGAACTCTAGATAATTTAACGAAAGAACAGAGGTATCTTGACCTATTTGTCCCAATTAGCTGAGCTTCAACTTCAAACTTGACTCAAAGTTACACAAAGAAATACTCTTGAACGTACAAATCCAATACATTTCTACCTCCAACTCATCAAGTCAACCAATCTTTCTAACATAAGCAAACAAACAAAGCTAGATTAGGAATAAAAGTTGTTTACAGAAAGAAACAGAAACGTATGAGACCCAAAAGAGGAAAAACCCAGAACAGCTGCAAGCTCACCTTTAAAGGAACACACTGGTAGTTTTGGGAGAGCTGTCAGTAAGGTGTTTCTTCTATTTTGGGCCAACAATGGGGGAGGCAAGCTTGCAATAATAGAAGCCATGTAGTTCAAAATTTGGAGGAGCAAGAGAGCCGGAGAAGAGAAAAAGATGGTCCTCTAGTCAATGCTAGAGCCTTTTTATGCTTATGCACCACACAATTTAACGTTTTTTTTTTTTTTTTTTTTTTTAAATCTCATTAATATGTCATACTCAAACTAGATTTTCCTTATTGGCCAGAACAATTAAGTTTCTATCCAAAATCTTGAGCACTACCCTTATCCATTAAAAATGGCATTCATTTGTAAAATTATTCGATCACAAAAGTATCAATTTTATAAGTTTTGAACGTTTTGATAAGTTATACTTTATGACAATGTGACGGATTTCAAAGAAAAAATTACATTCAGATAACATTTAGATAACCTTTATTCTTATAAAATGTAGATTATAAAACCAAGGAAATAACATTTAGATTAAAAACACGTCTGCGCATTATTTCTTTCCTTTGATAAAACAAGGAAGTTTACCAGATAATTTTACCAATTTTACATTAATACTGATAATTAATCAGGCCATTCAGCCCTATTCTACATAGATTTTAGTCCATTTAGATAAAGACAAATCTTATCCCTGATAGATTTAGCCCACCCTATTAGGATTTCTGGTTTTGCCCTTGGTCTGGATACAGAAACCTTCATCGTGTAAAAGATATAGAGGCTCTGAAAATAACCATTGTGAACTAGTGGCGGTGATGAGATGCAGCTGATGGCGAATAATGGCTCGCAGAACTTTAACACAGGTTCTAATATAAGTTCACTACCACTTGAGGTCTATCAAAAGTCCACTACAATTGTTAATCAGAACTTGAACATCTTACAGAAATACGTCAATGCACTTGCTATATGGTAAATACGGTTCTAGATATTAGCAAGTCAAAACTGGTTTTCCCTGATGAAACTCTCTGCAGTGGACAAACAAAGTACCATCATCCATCAATCAATTAGTCACTCGCGCTTTTTCTTGCGGGAACATCGACAGCAACATAATGTAGCAAGCCAGATCAGACCCATCATAGCGAGGACCAATCCTGCAACATTGGATGTAAATGTTGAGAGGTAGATTGAAAACAATAGATCAACTTTCCAGGTTTGGTTACATTGATGATAATTCTTGTCCACTTCGTGATAATGATAATGAAACTATTAATCATTTGTTTGGCTATTGTGAATTTACTAGTGAAGTTTGGAGACTAGCTCAAGTTTAGGTCCCAATTGACTGGGAGGAAGGCTATTTTAAGGTCTTTCAAGAGATGATTGTTAATCAACCATATGGTAGTGGGAAGTTTGCTAAGATGCTAATAATTTGTTGGCGAATTTGGAAAGCTATAAATAAAACTTGCTTTAGAGGAGCTATTAGCTTCCTAAATGCAGTTTAGCAGCCTTAGCTGCTGTTCTTAATGATATCAAAGAAACGATATATCCAAATGGGGGGAAGACTACGCAAAACCTTCCGGCCACTATTCTGTGGCAAACTCCTCCAAGAAATTATGTTAAAATTAACTTTAATGGATCTGGACAGAGAAATTCTACTGCAGGAGGCTTCATCATCAGGGATACTTCCGGTAAACAGCTTTATGCAACTGCAAAATGATTTGGGAGTACCATAGTTCCGATAGCATAATCAACAGCTCTATGAAATAGCTTCATCAGTGCACAACAACAAGGCTTTTCGAAATGTTAATGTCTAAGATTCAGTGGTAGCTAAATCTCAGTTAACGCTGGTTCGAAGAGCAAACCGCTACTTGTGATATTGTTGTTAATGTTCCCGCTGCCTGTCAAATGAAATACAAAGGGCGTTAGAGGGAGACTGCGCTTGGCGGTCTTCTCTTCTCCAATGCCTAAGTTAGTCAATGTATTTATGTTGATAGAATAACAGTAGGTAAGTAGTAAATGCATAATTAATGAGGAGAGAGGAGTGGACCTTTTATAGGTGGGGAAGAGATTGATCTCTTCCTTGTTTTCGATGTGGGACTGATATACTTCAGTTCCCAGCTTCTGATGCTTCAGCGAGGCGATCTTGGCTCTGCGCATGGCGGCGCGTCAGCGATGATCTGGGGGTGAGTCGGGGCTCAGGTGATAGCCTGCTTGGCTATGTTTCCGTAGGTCACATCGTTGGTGGTTGTTGGTACTGCTGGCGGTAGTAAGAACGTGGCCGATTATAACTAATTATGCTTGGGAAATGCTCATGTAAGTACAAGTCCCTAGTCAAGAAGGGCAATCTTGGTTGGGGAGTTGTCTAGCGGTTTGAAGCGTTACTCCTGCTAGACTTGCGAAAGCATAATTAGCGTTAGTGCATTGTCAACCATGGATTTGTTTTAAGCAAATGCTTTATACCCTTTCGGGTGGGCCCCTGCTAGGCTCCCGAGGGAGTCCCCCACTCCCCGGCTATGATAGGCCTCTGTTTGGCCGGCATATTGTTTGTTGAGGGGGATCTGCGCTGAGCAGAGGGTGTTGGGTAGTGAGCTCAATCTTTGATACCCGAGTGGCGGGGGTCAATGTGCCTGATCAAGGTTGTCAAAGACTGTGTTGACATGTCCCCTTACTTGACTTGGAGGAACATAGCTTGATTGCAACGCCGCGTGGCGATCGTTGTCAGAATGAGGCGTTGCCTGGGGAATCGCCTCTGGCTGAAGTCCCTCCGCTAATAGTAAGCGGTAAAAAGTGTCGCGGGGACCCTCTTGCTTGCGAGATGGAGAAGCTTCGCAAGTGATGTTGCACTCAGTGGAGACTAGGTCACTTGAAATGGATAAGTCCCGCTAGCGGTGTTGCGCTTAGAGGAGACTGTCTTGCTTGCAAGACAAAAGGGAGAAGTCCCGCTAGCGGTGTTGCACTTAGCAGAGACTATCTTGCTTGCTAGACGAAATGGAGAAGTCCCGCTAGCGATGTTGTGCTTAGCGTAGACTGTCTTGCTTGCTAGATGAAAGGGAGAAGTCCCGCTAGCGGTGTTGGTATACGTCTTCTCAGCACGCCTGTCTCTTCGCCATTAATGCGAGTAAATATCATTTTTGTAACTGAGGCAATGCCTCAGTTAATCCAGATAGTGAATGCGATCGTGGGGCACGTGTACGGTTCTCGTGTGATGCAGTTTTTTAGCAGACGACCTGGATCTGATTGATGTTGACATAAAAAAGAGGGAAACCAAGGGGGTTTCAATATTTTCTGCACTTCAAAACCCAACTCGTTTGTCTTCAAGATTTGTTTTCTAAAAGTTGAGGAGGACGGTCTACAAATCGAGTGAAGTTGTTGAGTTTTGAAGAAAAGAAAAATTTGTCGATGCATACTCAAGCGTACAGAGATCCTATTTTCAGGTTGGTGATCGGAGCCTCGTGTTTCCTTGCTTGCTTTGTTGTTTCTGACACTTGATATTTCTAGGTTTCTAGTGTGTTCTTGCCACTATGCGAACATGTTCTGAGAGTCTAGAAGTGCTTGTGGGTTTGGTTAGGCATTTTTGGTAGAGGGTTGCTGGTTATGGGTTTGCTAGATGGTCGAATCTGGGTTTTGATTGTATATACACTGTTCTTGTTTTGGTGTTTTCTGGGTATGGTTGTTCTTGGTTGAAATCTGACATAGGGATAGTTTAGATCGTTTTCAAACTGACTGACTTGGGTTTTAGGGTGTTTGCAATGGTTAGCGTCATAGAGATCTAGAGCAGTGAGGATTCTGAGTCTGACGTGTAGCTCAGCGGTTCTGATAGGATTTTTATTGACACGTTGTGTCCGTCTGCCCTTGACTGAACCTCACTGCTGGAACCGCTAGACGTCGAACCGCTTCAAAATGTTTCTTGGGAAGTAGCCATTGCTCGTGCTGGGCACCCAGAAACATCAACGGTGAGAAAAGAAAATGTCGTCCGCAAGCGACGTGAGGATAAGCTAGCTAGCCACAGTGTTGCGAGTGGCTCCGTGCATGGGGATGACGCCATTTAAGAGGATATAGAGTCGGCGTGGGTTCTCCGCGACAGTACCCCAGTTGACTAGGCGGGACAACTGATGCCTCCATCCTCGATCGCCAAGCTAAAACGGGTGTTCCGCCTCCCTAGCGTGGTGAAACTGCATTCACCGAAGAGAGACGAGAGGGCGTCGTTTCTGCCGGCGGGTTATGCCGCTGTGCACGAGGCCGTGTTCCACTAGGGTGTAACGTTTTCACTGCTACCCAACCTTCATATTCTACTATGCGAGTTTGACCTCACTTTTGGGCAAATTTGCCCTAACATGTGGAGGATGCTGATGGCGCTGAATTCCCTCTGGCGGTTGTTTGGGTGCGAAGGGCCTACCGTGGTGAAGGTTCTTCATTTTTATGAGCTCGTAAACATGAAGCGTCAAGGTTGTAGCGGCCAAGTGAATCTGACCAGACGTCAGGGGGAGCCGAAGTTGATTGAGAACTTAAAGGACTCCATGTCCCCTTGGAGGTCGACTTTCTGTGTTGCGACCGAGGGCTGGGAGTTCGATGCGGGGGTGAACGAGTAAGCGCCGACGTTTAGGATTAAATCGGAGTTCCAACCTATCTGAGGTTGTCGCTAGTTTCTGCTAAGCAAAGAAAATTTGTATAATAATTTTTTTTTTTTTTTGACATCGTCTCTGTTTTCTTCTTTGTGCAACGGGATTGCGGTTCACGTTGACACGCGAGGAGCGGTGTCATATAGCTCGGATTACGGGTTGCTGGAAGAACCATAATCTTCTTGACCTTTGCTTGCTCATCGGCTGGGAGCTGTTAATAGACTTGAAATTGACTCGCGCCCCCGGTAAGTGTCTCCCGCCAACTTGTTCCTTCGCTAACCTGTTCGACGCTAATTTGTTTTGTTTGCTTGTTTGTTTGTTCAGATCCTATTCCCGGTAACAAGGCCAACCGCGACGCTTTTGACAAAGCCATGGACTGCGCGGACCTGCAGAACTTTATTGAGGGCAGGTATGCCACTGGGCTTAGCGCGAAGCAGACCGTTGTGGATCCTCAAACTCAGGCGCTGAGCCAATCGGAGATTAAGGTGGTGATGTCGATGCCCCATCATTCCCATCTTGCCGCTGCTGGCCAGACTGTCGTGCAGCCAAATCTCGTGCCGAGCGAGGGGCTGCTGGGGGGAGTAAGGCCAATGCTGCTCCTGAGAAGACTAAGGAGAGAGTGCCCGCCCAGCGGCATAAGCCCCAAAGGGAGAGGGTGGTGCAGACGAAGGAGCCCGTTACTATTACGAGTTTGGAGCCTCAAGAGCCGCCGAGGGTGCTGCTCAGGGTCCCATCCTTCTGAAAAAACGTCAGAACAATGTCGATGAAAATGACCCAGCGGACGACACAGTGCCGATTGGGGTTGGCCAGTAGCAGAAGAAGGTGAGGCAGGCTCCACAAACGGTGACCGCCGCTGCCACCGGGGAGGTACCAACGTGCGGGTTGGATTCCTTTGCCGCATACGCGGAATTTCTAACTGATCCCGAGCGGAAGTTCCTCTTCCACCTCTGCGAGCGGCTAGGGTTTGGCTGAATGGATGGGACTGTCTGCCCTACGGCCGTTCAGCAATCGCCGTTCAGCTCGGCCTTTGGGCCGTTCAATAATTACAACTAAGGGTAGTAAAAGATTGTGTAACTGCCACTAAGGATAAGTAGGGAATTGATTGCAAGTCTATATGAATATGCAAGTACATTATGAAAATGGATCATTACTATTGAGGATCAGTAGGAACAGAGTAATTGTATTGGAGGTCAGTAGCATCAGGCTGAAATCTATTATGGGTCAGTAGAGATTCAATAGATAATCTAGAAATCTTAAGAAATTTACTGTCTATATATGTAATGGTAGCAAATTGTGTTATATAAAGATAACTCAAGTACCCAATACAAATTAAGAATCCTACCAAGAAGAATTCTTGAATTAACCAGCTACTTCATCAAAACAGAATTGTGAAAACCCAAACACCACACAACAGCAATAGTTTTCCAACGAATAAGCAAATCAAATGTATTATGTAGAAAAAAAATTATACATATCAGCTAGCACTTGATGAGAACACCATAAACATAATCAAAAATTGAATGTACAAATGTGTAAAAGGGGAAGGAAAAAAAATTCTCCACATACAGAACAACAAATTATGAATTTCAACAGAAATGGAAGTGAGAAACAAAGTACATAAAAACATAGCCTCAAATCATTAAATTTACAAATCAAACTTCATTTTTGAATATGAATTTCAGATTCGTTGCCTCAATACATCTCGATCTTGATACAAACCTAGATATCGATCTAGATCTCTTCTCCCTCTTGCTTTCTCTCATTTACTATTCAAACTTCCAGTTTGAATGAGAATTTCAAATTCATCATCTTGATTGTTTATCTTCCTCTATGAGTGTATTTAGGGGCATTTTTGTCAGAAAATAGGCCCACGAGGTTTGGGCCTTGCGCATGGGTAAAGAACAGTACCGCAAGGGGAATAAAAAAAACAGTTCTGCTAATGATAAATACTGGGCTAAAAATGTAGCTAGTGATAATGCGCTAAAAAAATAATTAATAAATAAAAATTATAACACATACATAGGGCCCTTTCATTAAGAGAATATTTTTTTTTTGGTCATTTTAGGGGATCGCTTGTGAGATTCATATTTTGATCACATCTCGAAAAATCGACCTTTGGTTTTTTGGTTTGCATGAGTAGATCACTTTTACAAGTTTTCAGCCAAATTGAAAATAGTCTCGGCATTCATAACCACAAGACTCATTATGAACATCAGTGGTTAAGTTTGTACAAATTTGGTTCGTTCTTTGATTTGATCTAGTTCGATACTTTAAAGATTTCTGATATGGTTGAAAGTTTGCAAAGTGATATACTCATGGTGATGGTGCCCCAGGTGATGTTGCAATCACCAACTTTGCTTCAAATAGCGTTTCAGACGCTCAGGCCCGACCACAATCCTCATTGGTTGCTTCTAAGGCTTATCACTCAATTTACAAAGCCTGTTTTTTAGGGAAATTAGGAGTGAGACCGTCCTATGCGAAGGAAATGAACATACTCATTCTGTTCTTACATAGAATCCATGGGGATTCTGTGGACTGATTCAACCAACTTACGGACGCTTAAATATTTCATGACACTTAAATATAATGCTGCTTATATTACACTCCCAGCAAATATCACATGACAATTGACTCACTCCCTGCATCATCATATTCCGTCAATTGGACTTGACAATGCTAGAGAGTTCACATCGAAGACTTTCGATGGTTATTGCAATTGGACTGATATTGGATATCATATTCCCATGTACACACCCAAATAGTCTCGTGGAAACGACTACGATGGTAATAAAAAAAAATTATATAAATTTTTTTTAATAAAAAAAATTGATGATAATTATGAAAATAAAATAATAAAATATTAATTTTTTTTTATAAAAAATAATTATTAATTTTTTAATAATTATGAAAATAAAATATTTAATTTTAAAAAAATTTATGATAATTATGAAAATAAAATAATAAAATAATAAAATATTAATTTTTTTAATTAGTAAAATCTAATAATTATGATAATTTTTTTTAAAAATAAAAAATTAAATTAATTTAAAATTAATTTTTTTTTTACGGACATTGGTAATGCGCACCAATCTCCTTATATCCGCTTGGGGTGATGCAACTATGCTAATTCGTCTACGACCCACCACCACTCAATCTACCTCTGCGTTGCAGCTAGTGGCTGTCTGACTGGATACAAGTATTGTCTTTACGCACATTTGAGTGAGCCATTTATGTACCAATTGCGCCGCCACAGCGCACTATGACAGGTCATTACAGACGAATGGGCAACTACGTTAGATTTGAGATTCTAAAAATCGTCCGCTACTTAATGTCATTGCTAGGCGATCTCTTTACCGCATGTCTTGCGGATTGTCACTTTGATGAGACAGTCTTCCTGTCGTTAGGGGGAGATAAGAATACGAATATTTAGCAGGAACGACAGGAATTGTTGTGGTCTGTCCCCACTATGTCTCATCTCGATCCCTATTAAAGTAACGAGATCACACATCTGCTACAGGAAGGACGTCCCTACGAAAGGACGTAGCGCCACCCTACACAGAAGTAGGCATGGCGCCAACGCCAAATAGAGTGGCACTCTGGCGTTACAGGCCAGGGCCCCAGCTAGGATGCGTGGGAGGCCCGTGGGTTCGAATGATACTTTGGCACATTCCAATCCTTTGATCATCAAGACTCAAAATCCATCTCATGAGAACCTTCCGGATTATGGTTATCGTTGGGGGACGCCTCAATGTCAGAACCTATTCTTGAGAATATAGAGCTCCATGAAACTTACACTAGTGTACATGAGACGTGAGATAGAAACTCCATCATAATTGATGATGTAGTTGCGCATGAGTTTGTTGTGTCCGATGATATCGAACCACGCTCCGTTAATGAATGAATGCCAACGTAGAGAAATTTGGCCTAAATGGAAAGATGCAATCTAAGTTAAGTTGGATTCTCTAACGAAGAGGAAGGTTTTCAAGCCAGTGATGCCAACACGTCCTAACATAAAACCTATTGACTAATGGGTCTTCGTTAGAAAGCGTGTTGAGAAAAAGATATGGTAATCTCGCCTTATAGCGCAAGGCTTCTCGCAAAACACCCTGGAATCGACTACGATGAGACATATTCTCTCATAATGGATGTCATTGCACTCCACTACCCTGTCAGTTTGGTAGTTTTCGAATAACTGATCATGCAGCTTACGAATGTGGTTACTATGTATCTCTATGGGGATCTAGATACGGAATGTACATGAAGGTTCATGGTGAACTTCATTTACCCAAGTCAAATGGTTCTAAACCACGGAGCGCGTTTATAATAAGGTTGAAACGCTCACTAAAGTAACTACTTGATTGGGAAGGGATATGCCCACGCGTTTCCATAACAAGTTTCGGATTCTATCACTATTCATGTTGGACATGAGCTCCGTTGGAAGCCCTTAAAGAGTTAAGGGGAATTGCTGAACACTTGAAATCCTATTTTGAGATGAATAATTTTGGGAGAACACGATTATGTCGCGATTTGGAACTTGAGCATCATGTTGATAGATGCTTAGGCATTTTGACAAGGTCAAGCCTTCAAGCACCCCCATGATCCTCCGTAGTCCTAATCCTGAAAAGGATCCTCTTCGTACAAAGGATGATGACGAAGATGTGCTAGAGGTAGGAGTGTCTTACTTAAGTACAATAGGCGCATTATTGTACATAGCTCAATGCATAAGACCGGACATCTCACATGTTGTGAACTTGTTATCTAGATATAGCTCTGCGCCAATGCGACGCCATTGGATTAGTGTAAAAACTATTTTTCGGTACTTGAGACGTACAATTGATATGGGCTCGTTCTATTCCTACAGAGAGATGATGGATTCGGACCCATCACACACCAAGAACGCCGCCAACACTGGCCTGTGTCCTCTATCCCCATCCCAAAACAACATGTAGTGTTTTGGAAGGTTTTACTGATATTGGGTATCTCTCTGACCCACACAAAAGTCATTCCCAAACTGGTTAAGTGTTCATGATGTGCTCATATTATCCCATATTTCTATGCCTCTTAATCTTAGTTTTTATGTTTAGTTCTCTTTATTTATAATTCATTTACATGTTTTAGTGTTTTTGTAGGTTTGTTTTGTAGAAAGAAGAAAAGAAGCTAGAATGTGCTAGTTAGGATTGAAAGGCGACTGTAATCCCACGTCCCAGAATCTGCCTGCGCAAAACATCCAACTTCGCCGAATTACTGGGAAATTCTCAGATTGAATCAAACAATGAGCCTTATATACTGGAAAGCTACGAATGTCTACTTTCTGTAGAATTTTACGGATCTTGATTTCAATACTTCTGGAGAAAGTTATGATTATTTGAGTGAAAATAGGTCAAACAGGAAATCAGCTCGGGAATTTACAACCATTCGTGGAGAACTCAAGTGCCGTGGCACAAGATCGTCAATCCCAATATTTCAAGGAAGTTAATTCAAATGAGGATTAAAAGATGAACATATTCCTACTTCTACAAGAGATATTTCAAGGTTTTCCCATTCCAAATGAAGAAAGGAATCTAAACCCAAGTTTTACAAGGAAACATGAAGCCAAAGATGAGCAAAAATCTTCCCTATATGAAAACACCTGATGGAACAGTAACTCTATGTATTTGAATAACAACCAAGGCTTTGTGAATAAACAACACAATTAAGAAGACCTCAACAATTGCTGACGCAGTGTAAACCTCACCACTGAGGAAACTTCACTGCGTGTCTTTTAACGTAGCCAACACGAGGAACAACTCCACTATTAAATCAAATTGTTACAGATCACAAGTCGTAGTATTCAACACAACTACGTTACTAACTTGTATACAATTTGAAAAGCCTATACTGCAAACTCAAATCTCTCAATGTCTGGTCAGCTTCAACGAATCAATCTTTCCCTTTCTCCTTGTATCAAGGACTCATTGATCTCAAGTAAGATATGTGAGAAAGAATGCAGTGAACAGGGAAATTAAATATGAAAGAGAGTTTTTCCACAAATCAGTTTGTGAAGACTATGCAACACATAAAACAATCAAAGATGCCTAACTCTAAAAACTCTGCCTTCACAATGCAGTTAAAGGGACCTTTTATAGAGGAGCAAAACTTCCCCTCAAACAAATCTCTTCTTGTCACCAAAATGAAATAAACATGGAAATGTTTTAAAACTATTTTGAATATGCAATCGAATCTTTTCTAACCATAATAAGTCAATATCTCAAATTGATATGCATGTTGAAAAACCTTTTAATGCAGATGAGAATATCAAATCAATCTAACCGATATGCATATCAATTTAGAATCATGCAAAATGATATGGAATGAATACCATCTTTAACTTAAGATCAGTGAGGCGGTTCTCCTTGATCTTCTCTCCATGATCCGATTCTGCAATCTTCCTCTTTATTTCCTTGAACCACCAGGAAGGCAGGAGAATTATTCTCCCAATCCACTGCACCTTTTGTTCTCCTTGTGACCATGGGAAAGCATGTGTTGAATGGTAATAGCCCAATATACCTACAATCTCCCCCTTTGGGCATTCCCATTCAACACATGATTTTTCATCTTTTTACCCTACATGTTAGTTTTCATATAGAGACACTAATCACTAACCAAAAGGTGCTACTTGGATTTAAGAATCAATTTCCATCCTTTTCCAGATCCAAGTCACCACAACAAATATCAAATAAATAAAATAGTAATAAGCATCCCAGTAGTTTGTGCTTATGCACTTACAATCCAAAATAAAGTAATTTTTGTCCAACAGGAATTAAAATGTAGAAACAGAAATAAAATTAAAAAAAGATGAAAATTCTTTTACTTCTCCCCCTTTGAATGGGGAGGCACATCAAACTCCTCCATCAGCTTGGTCACGTTGTCCTGAAACTCCTTGCTATCCGTGGAAGCAGTGCTGTCCTCTGGTGCATCTTCTTCCTTGACAGCAGTGGACGGACCAAGAGCACCAAACCCAGGAGGGTAGCGCTGCATGTTCCGGACTTCCTTGAGGAGGTTGGTCAGAGTGTGGTTGGTGCGGACCAGGAGGGAGTGCATATCATCCATATCATTTGTGAGGCAAGCGATCCGCCAGTCAGCCACCAGGACCATGTCACGAAGACTGTCCAGAGAGACTGGAGAAGGCAAGGCAGAGGAAGATGCTTCAGGAGGAAGATGAGAAGGCTGACGAGAGAGAGGAGGAGGACTCCTGCTTCGTTTGCGATACATGCCAGGATGGAGGACGTCGGCTCTGGAAGCGGCCTGGCGTCCCTCCTCTGGAGGAGGAAGACGCCGATGTTCACCAATGCGCGAGGTGATCTTCTTGCGAACCATGATGAGATAGTTTGAAAAGCCTGCACACTTAGACAAACCAGAGTGAAATCCAAGAGAGGTATGATAAAAGGGATTTATATCGAACCAGTAGGGTTAGAGAAAGCGAAGAGACAGGGCAGTTGGAGATAGCGTTTCCAAGAAGGAGAGGAATTATTACAAGTTATGATTCTGAGATACATGTATGCAAATAACGTCTCCCCCTCAACTTAGGCCTAATCAGTAAGGAAATTAAGTGCAACCAGATGGCAGTCAAATATGGAGAGTCCAAGAGAAATATAGATTCTCAGTATCTGCAATTATATCACACAATATATGCCGCTGCCAAGTATCGAAGCAATGAATGCATTTGTCATAATGGAAGGAGAAAATATAGCATAGTCGAAACACAGAGAGCACAAATCAATTAGTGAAAGGAACATATTTCAAAGCATCAACCATGATGTATTCTATCAACAAATAGAATTGGTACTCAATATTAGACCTTAAGGAGTAAACCTGTGACAAATGTGAGGATAAACAGTACGTGGGGCTTAGAGACAGGTTTAGTGAAAGAGAGGAGAAGTGAAGGAGAAGAATGAACATATAAACGGAGCTCAGGAGGGCTCCTAGGAGAAGTAGGGAACATTGTGCCCAGGTACTTATTTTAGTTGAGTCAGAGACTTCTTTATTTTGTAACGACAAGAACTCATGTAACAAGACTTAACTCCCAGACCAGATGATCTTAGGGTACTAAGCATAACAAGGATGCTCCATGGAGAGAGTCTCGAGTTGTTGTTTGTAATTTCACAACTTACGTACATAGGTCACCTACCAACTCGTTTCTTGCAAACCCTAGAAAGTTCACCACAACTAGGGCCTGATTACTTTGAGAGGAGGACTACATTTATCCATTCTCATTTCTTACAAATCCTAGAAAGTTTACCACAACTAGGACCTGATTACTTTGAGAAGGAGAAATGAAACATCAGAGCATTTTGGGCAGTTCTCCGACTTCACTGATACTCTCTTGACAGTAAACAAGAAGCATGCCACCACGTAGGCTATAAGTGAGAGTGCATAAGAAATTTAACTAATTAAGATACTAAATATGAGTACACAATTTTTGTCCAGAATAAGGCATGGCAATAATGGATACATAACTGAATATATGTGCATTTCACTAGTGACAGTGGTCAAAGTACACTAAGATCACAATTTTCTCACTCAACAGTGGACAGAAATTCTGGTGCCTCAATACTTGGAACAGATCCCCAGTGCATTTCTCAATAATTCAAACCTTGCAATGTCCAATGGTTTTGTGAACAGATTAGCAAGTTGACTATCAGTGGGCACAAAACTTAACTCAAGTATATTCTGCTCAACCAAATCCCGAATAAAGTGATAGCGAAGATCAATGTGCTTTGTTCTAGAGTGTTGAACAGGATTTTTTGTGATGTTAATAGCACTTGTGTTGTCACAGAAGATAGACAACTTACCTTGAGCGATGCCATAATCATGAAGCATTTGCTTCATCCAAAGCATTTATGTGCAGCAACTCCCAGCTCCAACATACTCAGCCTCTACAGTAGATAGGGAAATGCAATTTTGTTTCTTGCTGTGCCAAGCCACAAGATTGTTCCCAATAAAGAAACAGCCTCCAGAAGTGCTTTTTCTATCCTTTAAGTTTCCTCCCCAGTCAGCATCAGAATACCCTGCAATTTCCACGTTAGTGTCGAAGGTATAGAAAATACCACAGTTAACTATACTTGAAATATATCGGATGATTCTTTTGATAGCTTCCAAGTGTGAATCTTTGGGATTTGCTTGAAATCGAGCACACACTCCCACACTGTAGGAAATATCAGGTCGACTGGCAGTGAGATACAGCAAGCTTCCAATCATGCTTCTATAGAGAGTGGAATCGATTGATTTTCCATGCAGATCTTTGCTCAGCTTAGTAGTGGTGCTCATGGGATTGTTAACCACTTTCTTGGATTCAAGGCCAAATTTCTTGATGAGATTCTCAGCATATTTGGTTTGAGAGAGAAAGATACCTGCATCAAGTTGCTTTGCTTGCAGTCCAAGGAAAAAGGTTAGCTCACCACACATGCTCATTTCAAATTCACTTTCCATGACAGATTGAAATTCATTGACAAGATATTTAGATGTAGAACCAAAAACAATGTCATCAACATACACCTGAGCAATGATCAGCTCATTTTGCACTTGTTTTACAAATAATGTTTTATCAATTGAACCTCTCGTGTACCCTTTTCCCACAAGATGAGTGGAAAGTCTTTCATACCAGGCTCGTGGAGCATGCTTCAATCCATACAAGGCTTTCTTAAGTCTGTATACATGGTCCAGGTTATGTGGATCTTTGAAACCTTGAGGTTATTCCACATAAACTTATTCCTGCAATATCCCATTTAGAAAGGCAGTTTTGACATCCATTTGAAACAGTTTGAACCTGAGATGGCAAGCCATAGACAAAACTATTCTCACAGATTCCAATCGTGCAATAGGAGCAAAAGTTTCATCAAAATCAAGACACTCGACCTGTGAATATCCCTGTGCAACCAGCCTAGCTTTGTTTCTAATGACATTCCCTTTTTCATCACTTTTATTTCTGAAAATCCATTTAGTCCCTATGACATTGCAATTACTAGGTCTTGGTACTAAGTACCACACATCATTCCTAGTAAACTGATTCAATTCTTCTTGCATAGCACTAATCCATTGATCATCCAATAAGGCTTCCCTAGCATTTTTTGGTTCAACCAATGACACACAACCAAACTGGGATATTACATTTATGTTCATCAGATTTTCAGAAATAAAACAAAGTAATACATTGTCATGGCTTACCTGATCTTGATTTACCTGTGCGGTAGCTTGACTTCTAGTCCTTAGGCCATCTGAAACTCTCCCAATGATGTCTTGACTAGAATGATCCTATTGAACTTGTTTGAAACCTTATCTCATTGTCGGAGCAGGTTCAAAAATGTTGTCAGTTATTTCCTCTTCCTCATCATTGTTTGACTTAGATTCTGCCAGTGTGTTTGAGGTTGAAGAAGTATCTGCATATGACTCTTCCTGCTTGACAAGCTGATCATCAATAGAGACATTGATGGATTCCATCACCATATGAGTTCTCTTGTTGTAAACTCGATAAGCCCTACTATTCAAGGAGTAACCTAGGAACACACCTTCATCACTCCTTGCATCAAATTTCCCAAGATGTTCTCGATCCCTTAAAATGTAGCAGATACTTCCAAAAACATGAAAGTGTCATACATTTGGTTTTTTACCTTTCCAAAGTTCATATGCTGTTTTGTTAGTGCCCGGTCTGAGAAAGACTTGATTTATGGTGTAGCAAGCAGTGCTTATAGCTTCAGCCCAAAAGTTGGTGTTAAGACTTGCATCATGTAGCATGACCCTGGCCATATCCAACAGGACTCTGTTCTTCCTCTCAATAATTCCATTTTGCTGAGGAGTGATTGGGGCTGAAAACTCATGGGAAACACCAAGCTCATTGAAATAGTTAGTAAAAGCAGCATTTTTAAACTCAGTTCCATTATCAGATCTGACTCTTACCATACATAGATTAGATGATTGCTTCTCTATCAACATTTTCTGACTTAGGCTTTTAAAGGATTCAAATGTTTCAGCTTTGTCTTTCAGAAAATTTACCCAAGTAAATCTTGAGAAATCATCTACCACTACCAACATATAGATTTTACCTCCAATACTTTCGGTTTGAGCTGGTCCCATAAGATCCATGTGGAGCAGTTCCATAACTTTTGTGGTTGTAGCTGAATTCACCACTTTGTGAGGAGTCTTGATCTGCTTCCCAATTCTGCAACCTCCACACATTTTATCTGTCTTGCCTTTTAGGGATGGCAAGCCTCTGACACATTGCTTGGAAGATAATTTTAACATATCTTGATAGTTCACATGTCCAAGTCTCCTGTGCCATAATTCAAACGTCTCCTCTGTGGATCGCACTGAAAGACAAGACTGCGCAAAAGAAGATTCATTAGCTTTAATATGGTAAAAGTTATCAAAGGATCTCTTACCTCCCATGATGCCTTCCCCTCTGTGATATAACACTAGACATCGTTGTTTATTGAACCACACATCTTCATAGTCATCAGCCAAGTGACTGACACTAATTAAATTTGTTGTCAGTCCTTCAACATAGAGTACATTCTTGAGATTTGGAATGCCAGGTGTATTGACAATGCCTCGTGCTAGTATGCTTGCTTTTCTCCGGTCACCAAAGGTGACAGATCCTGTTGTGCATTCATCCTCAAAGGAAGAGAACCATGCTTTGTCTCCAGTCATGTGTCGAGAACAACCACTATCAACATACCAGAAATCTTTGCGTTTGTCCTCCAAAGCAGTTAGAGCAACTAGACAGGTGGCCTCAATATGTGTCAATTTTTCACCTGGTTTCACACATGTGATGTGACAAGTAGCATCAGTGTGAGCAAGAGAACTGCTTTTCCTAGTCCAGACAGGTTTATCTTGGGAAATTTTTAAGTTGCTTTTAGAAAATAAATCAGTCAGCTTATTGATAAGCTCCTTTTGCTCTCTAAGTTCAATTTGAAGTGATTCCACACTACACCTTCCTTGAACAGGTTGTGCCCTAACAATTCTCTCGTTACATCTAGGTCTAATATGTCCTATCTTACCACAGTAATGACAGGTAGGGATAAAATTCTTAGAATTGAGATACCTGTTTTGACCAGTCGCAGTTCCTTGGCCAACCTTTACATGTTGAGCATATTTATGCTCCTTGATCCTTTTGACAAGTTCGGTGGCTGGATTCGTCATTCTTAACAGTTTGTCGAGATTCTTTTACAAACTTTGTACTTTTGGAACTTTCACCAGAGTAGCCAAGTCCAAAAGTGTCATGTGGGGCTTTACCTGATGCAAACAGTTTGGATACAGCTCCTGAACTGATGTCGAACTTGGTAAATTTTTCTTGTGTGATTTTTAGTTCATCCTGCAAGGAATCAATTTCTGTTAGTAAATTTAAGTTCAAAGCATGTTGCCCTTTTACCTCAAGTTCCAACACTTTGATTTTTTTGTTGAGTTCCAGACGCTCATTCTTCCATGCTGACACTTCTTTGTCATTTGACACATTTGTTAATTCATCAGTGAACCTATTCCGTTCTTGATCCAACAAGGTCTGAGATTCCTTTAACAGGTGCTGCATCTCTCCTTTTTCAGCCTTTAACATCTCAACTTCTCTTTCCAATTCCATGTTCTTGAACAATGTGACTTTTGATGCCTTATAGAGTTGCTTGCAGCGGATAGTAGTTTCATCATCTGAGAATATCTCATCACTCTCAGAGTCAACTAATAACGATGATACAAATGCCACATTTTCACTTTCCTGAGTTTCATCATCACTCCATGTTGAGAGTAGCGACTTATTTTGACTGTTTCCATGTTTTCTATTTCCACAGTCAGTGGAAATATGACCATAACCTCCACATTCATAACACTTGGTTTTTCCTGAATGAGTTCCTTTGAAGCTACTTTTCCCATTCTTCCCACTGTAATAACTATTTCCATTACTGCTACTGTGAAAATTTTTCCGGGGAGCACTGGGATTCCTCATGGAGTTTTTGCTTTTGAGAAACTTCTTGAACTCCTTTGTTAAGAGAGCAAGGTCAAGTGTTTCTTCTTCTTCTTCTACCTCTTTTACTGCCTTGAAAGCTACACCCTTAGATTTCTTCTCAGGCTTTAACCTCATTTCATAGGTTTTGAGATTTCCGATGAGCTCATCGAGTGGATACTCATCAATATCAAATGAGTCCTCTATACTAGTGACTTTTGAATGAAACTTTTCAGGCAAGGCCCTGAGTATCTTTTTGACTATCTTATCTTCATCAAAGGGTGCCCCCAGACTACAACACTGACCGAAAATTTTAAGAATTCTACCATAAAAATCATCCACGGTTTCATCATCTCTCATAGTCATAGTTTCGAACTCAAAGATCAATGCTTGTAATTTCTATGCACATACCTTTTTATTTCCTTCGTATGTAGTCTGTAGAAGATCCAATGCCTGCTTGGCAGTGTCACAATGACTGATCCTTAGTTTTTCCCATTCAGAGAGGGTTGTGAAAATGCTATTCTTAGCCTTGAAATCTACTTGCAAATCACGAACTTCTTCCTCAGTCCAGTCCTTCCTTGGTTTGGGAGTGACAGTAGAGGAGCTTTCTCCTTTTGCTTTTACCACTGGTATCTTCCAGCCATTTTCTACAATATTCCACACATGTTCATCTTGAGCATAGAGATATGATTTCATGTATATCTTCCACTGGGTATATTTTTCACATCCACCATCGAACCATGGAGGACTATTTACAGATCCACCAGCAGCCCTATCACGTGAATGTTCCATCATTCCCGGGATCATTAGAAAGTTCTAGAACCCGCTCTGATACCAATTGAAAACACCTGATGGAACAGTAACTCTATGTATTTGAATAACAACCAAGGCTTTGTGAATAAACAACACAATTAAGAAGACCTCAACAATTGCTGACGCATTGTAAACCTCACCACTGAGGAAACTTCACTGCGTGGCTTTTAAAGTAGCCAACACGAGGAACAAATCCACTATTAAATCAAATTGTTACGGATCACAAGTCGTAGTATTCAACACAACTACGTTACTAGCAACACAGCTAACTTGTATACAATTTGAAAAGCCTATACTACAAACTCAAATCTCTCAATGTCTGGTAAGCTTCAACGAATCAATCTTTCCCTTTCTCCTTATATCAAGGACTCATTGATCTCAAGTATGATATGTGAGAAAGAATGCAGTGAACAGGGAAATTAAATATGAAAGAGAATTTTTCCAGAAATCAGTTTGTGAAGACTATGCAACACATGAAACAATCAAAGATGCCTAACGCTAAAAACTCTGCCTTCACAATGCAGTTTAAGGGACCTTTTATAGAGGAGCAAAACTCCCCCTCAAACAAATCTCTTGTCACCAAAACGAAATAAACATGGAAATGTTTTTAAACTGTTTTGAATATGCAATCGAATCTTTTCTAACCATAATCAGTCAATATCTCAAATTGATATGCATGTTGAAAAACCTTTTAATGCAGATGAGAATATCAAATCAATCTAACCGATATGCATATCAATTTAGAATCATGCAAAATGATATGGAATGAATACCATCTTTAACTTAAGATTAGTGAGGCGGTTCTCCTTGATCTTCTCTCCATGATCCGATTCTGCAATCTTCCTCTTTATTTCCTTGAACCACCGGGAAGGCAGGAGAATTATTCTCCCAATCCACTGCACCTTCTGTTCTCCTTGTGACCATGGGAAAGCATGTGTTGAATGGTAATAGCCCAATATACTTACACTATATAAGGGAGCACGAATTTACATGAGAAGGAGAGTCTCGGAGCACATTGAAGATGCCTAAGGAGAGGAGACGACTCATCCAAATTTCATTTATTTTCCTTTCCATTCTTTTTATGTTTTTTTCTATGTTTTACGTAGTTGTCTTTTGTTAAACCTTTTCTAGGGTTAGAATGATGCCCTATCATGATTGTTTATGTATTTTGATGTTTTATTGATGGATCTATAGTTTCTTTATGATGAATGCTTAATCACTATTTGAATTGATGCTTTATGTTTAAGTTCTTTGATTGATCACCTTAGGGCTTTGCATATAGTAATTAATTGGAAGACAAATTTGAGGTAGAGATGCAATATAATTTGATTAGCTTCTTGTGATTAAGTGTGGTAAATTACATTATTACTTTAGAAAGACTAATGGTTTGCTTGATTCCCTTGTTTTCTAAAGCGTAATGAGTCTTGTATTTTAAATTTATACCTGAGAAGGATAAACTGCATAGTTTGGATATAAGATCTTTAGCCGAGAGGGAGAGCATCATACACTTAAGGAAAACTATGGTCTAGAGTACCTGAGAAGGACTTAGATACCGGAATTATCATCTAGAGAAATAAAAGAATCTGTTAGTTGCATTGAAACATAAATAGAATTGTTAGTGGTTGATTCTGAAACCCTAGGTTTTATCATTGTACATACAGGGGAGTCTCAACAAGGTTTAGCACTAGCCTCTGAGCCCCCTCGGTACTCCTAGGTACTGCGCCATGCCCCGGGGTCACGACCCACCATGGCGGGCCTCACATGCAATGCCACCCTGGACACCCAGGGCCCGGGGCAAGGCCAGCACGGCCCATCCATTATACGCAACAAGAGAGCTGATATGGCATCAAGAGAGGAAGCTGTGTCCCACATCGAGGATAGGGGAGACTCCCTTCCCACGCCTGAGTATAAAGACATTAGCACAACCACCTCTCACGAGTAAGGACTCCTAGATACTTAAAGTGATCTCTACTTCTATTAGCTTCTCACTCAGACATCGGAGAGGTATAAACCGTCTGGTACGGTTTATCCCTCTGACGTCGTGTTCTTAATACAGGATTGAGGAGGTGATCGGTATCCCAGGCGATATAGCATTCTGTGAGAGGTACCCGGAGAAAGCCACCAGAAACATTGGCGCGCCAGATAGGGGTCTCGGATCATGGATGAGCCAGGAATGGCCGGAGAGGGTAGAAGTGTCGCCCGGGCACTGATATTCACTCCGGGAACCTCTTCAGCAGAAGCGCCGAGTGTTCAAGGGTCAATGCTTGGTCTTGGATCCTTGGACCCCACAGTCCCAGAAGAGGTAACTCCGGTATCGGAGGTGGAATCTATGCGAGCTGAGATCGCGGCCTTCAGGGAACAATCCCGGATCGATAAAGAACAAAGGAGTACCGATAGAGAAACAAACCGTCTTGCACAACAGAGAATGCAGGATTTAGAAGATGAAAACACGGCGCTGGCCCGAGCACTGGATAGGAGGCACCAGCACAATGAGGCACTCACTCAGGCCCTGGTTAGAGCATCCTCGCTAATAGGCTTGAACACCGCACCACCAACAGGAGGCCCCACCTCCACCCCAGCACCTTCTGCGGAAGGCGGACATCGGATAATCCAAGTACCGGTAGACTTGTTCCCGGAAGGCTTGAGGCACCTACCACCGCCGCCGTTACCACAGCCAGTTCACAATATCCCACCGGTAGCCGACGCAAACACGGCTCTACTCGTACAGATGAGTAACTCCTTACATGCCCTGCAGGCAAGGGTACAGGCCACAGAAAATAGGGACACCTGGAGAGCTATAAACAGTTACGAGGACCGCCCGGGACCTTTCACCCAACAGGTTAGAGGAGCCATTCGAGCGAATACATCGAAACCATTGAAGATTGACTATACGGGAGTTGGAGACCCCTACCAGCATCTCCAAGCTTTCCGATCACAAACAAGCGCCAAGGGATATACGGATGAAGTATGTTGTAATATGTTCCAGGAGACCTTGTCAGGGGAGGCTTTGAGTTGGTTCTACAAACTGCCGGTCGGTTCTGTAGGGAGTTTTAAGGAGCTGGCTGACAAATTTGTCGCTCGATTCATCTTACGCACCGATGGGATACACACACCGAAGGGGCTATTAAAAGTCCAGTAGGGGGAAGATGAAACTTTGAAGTCTTTTGTAAATCGCTGGCAGGCGGCTACCGCTAAGTGCCGGGACCTTAATAAGGAACTGGCTGAGCTAGCTTTCAGGAGGGGCTTAAGGCGAGGAGAATTTCTCTACGGGATCAACCATAATCCTCCAGCTAGCTACAACGAGCTGATGGCCACTGCCATCAGACACGCCCAGGCAGAATTCGAGACTTACGGGGACAACCCCAGTCCGGAGCTAAGATTCTCCTCACCAACCTCGACTACCAGGGATGAAACACGAAAGAGGGAGTGGGTCCATAATCATGATAAGTCACCCCATACCTCGAACAAAAAGGGCAAAGAGTCCTCATCCAGGTCAAACAGTTACGGGACCACCCACCCTCACCGGGAGCCGAGGGCACAGCAGGCCCCACTGACACCACCACCACCCCGGTATGAGGTGTTCACAATTCTCAACGCTTCATACGAGACTATTTGGAACGAAAGCAAGGACGAGATACCGGGACCACCCCCAAGGAAG
>LYNE01000032.1:252507-282066 GCA_001662545.1 Rosa x damascena | reverse complement strand
CGGTGGCCGCTGTCAACCGAGTGAAGCGGGTGTTTTGCCTGCCTGGCGTTGTGAAACTGCGACCGCCGCTGAAGGATGAGAGAGCGTTGTTCCTGCCAGCGGGGCATGCTGCCGTGCACGAGGCGATCTTCCGCCAGGGAGTGACATTCCCGCTGTTGCCAAACCTCCATATTTTAGTTTGTGAATTTGGCATCGTTTTTGAACAGATTTGCCCTAATATGTGGCGGTTGCTGATGGAGCTCAACTCACTTTGGCGTCTGTCCGGTTGTGAGGGTCCAACCGTGGCGGAGGTGCTGTACTTTTACTAGTTGGTGTACGTGAAGCGCCAAGGATGCAGCGGACAAGTGAATCTGAGTCGCCACCAGGGGGCGCCTAAGCTAATTGAGAACTTGAAGGACTCCATGTCACCCTGGCAGGGGACCTTCTGCATTGCTACCACCGGTTGGGAATATCAAGCGGGGTCGAACGATGGATAGCCGACCTTCAGGATTAAGTCAGAATTCCAACCTATCCGAGGTTGTCGGTCTGCCGCCGCTTAGTGTTGATTTTTGTTGTGTAAGACTTCTCTGTTGTAATGACCGCTTCATTGTTTTTTTTTTTTTTGTGTAGCGGGCCTGCGCTATAGCTTGACGAGCGACGAAGAGTGCCGCTTGGCAAGGATCCGCGGCTGTTGGCAGAACCGCAATTTGCTAGATCTTCGCTTACTTACAGGCTGGGAGCTGCTGGTCGATAAGCAATTGACACGAGCCCTTGGTAAGTACCTTCTGTTGATGTGTCCCCTAGTTCGATTGCCGTCCAGCTAACCCATTGTTTTGGTACAGATTCTCTACTTGTAAACAGAGCAAGCCGCGAGGCGTTTGGAAAAGCCATGGATTGCGCTGAGATAAACAATTTCCTGGACAGTATGTATGCCTCTGGGCTAGAGGCCCAAAAGACCACCGTCGACCCTCAGACACTGGCGCTGAGCCCATCTGTGGTTCCCATGGTGCTGCCAATGCCGCATCATTGCCATCTCGGCCCCGATGGCTCGCTAGTGGTGCAGGATGGAACTGGCGGAGGCAGTGTCCCTGCTGCGCCAGTGCAGCAGAAAGAGAGGGTGCCTGCCATTAGGCGTGGGTCGAAGGAGAGGGCGGCGGCCGTAAAGGGGCCAGTGACCATTGCGGGGCTGGAGCCGCAGACGTGAGCATTCCCCGTCGCCGCTGGTGTGACTCGGGTGGTACACCAGGGGAAGAGGCAAGAAAACGATCCGGTCGACGAGGTTGACGTGGATGATGTGGAGACCATTGGGGTCCATCAGCGGAAGAAGGCAAGGCAGGCCCCCTTGAAGGCGACATTGACCGCTAGGCCAGAGGTGCCGACGAGCGACCTAGACTCGTTTGCCGCATATGCTGAATTTTTGACTGAGCCTGAGTGGGAGTTTATTTTCCACCTCTGCGAGCGGCTCGAGTTTGGCGGCATGGAGGGGATTGTGCGCTCAACCGCCGTTAACCAATCGTTCTTCTGCTCGGCCTTTGGACATCTCTCGGTTGGGTTGCACGAATTGTTCCTGGGGGCATCGGCACAGCCCCAGGTTGAGCGGGAGCTCAGGGAGGAGATCAAGGCCTCCAGAGGGAGGTGGGGGAGGCCAAGGACAGACTGGTGGATGTGGAGCGGCGCCTGGCCAAAGCAGTTTGTGATGCAGCGGATGCCCATGGTAAATTGGCTATCGCCGTTGACTGGAACATGGAGCAGAATGACCTTGTCTCCAAGCTAGAGCAAGATATAGCCTTGCTGCGAGATCGCGTGGTGGCTAAGGATAAGAAAGTTGAGATTCTTCAGCAGGAAACCGCCGCCAGGTCCGCTGAGGTGAAGAAGCTGGAAAGCGAGGTTGCTCGCATGGGAGCTGAAGGGGAACGTGCGTCGGTCGCTGCTGTGGCGACGTTTAAGCAGTCAGCCGAATACAAAAAAGCCATGACCGAGGCTGCAAATGCCTGTGCCATGGCCAATATGGAACTGTTGAACCAGAAGGGCGCCATCGATTGGGTCAAGGCATCTCAGCCTGAAGGGCCATCAGGTCAGAATGCGCCGCCTGCGAGGGATATGGTTCCTGTGGAGGTTGAGGGTGCCTGCTCAGGTAGCTGTGAGAGCGGTATGCGTCCGGCGGACGATTCTCAGCGAACCCCACCTCCTACTCAGTCTGAGGTTTCCTGTACTGGCTTTCTGGCCGCCCACACCCACGCTGATGGTACCATTATAATGCCGAGCCCTACCGCTTGTGGGTCTAATCAGACAAGCCGTCAGTCCGAGCAACAACCATTGCCAGAGGGCGAGGCTGCCGCTGATGCCCCTCAGCCATGAAGATGGCTCCAGCACCTGAAGTAGTGCCGCTGAGGCTTTTGTCTTCTTCTTTTTTGAGCCGCTAAGGCCTATTATAACTGAACAATATTCTTGGGCGGGGAGTCCCGACCCTTAATATAAAGTTGGTGTTTTGCTTGAGATTTTTTCAAGTATGGATGCCTTTGCTGATTGTATTGTTTGAATACTTATGAACCGCTAGAGTTTTGACTGTTGTTTTGCGACTCAATGAAACATTAAAGGGATTAAAATTGTTCCAAGTGCACGATGTAGCGGACGTAGTCCACCGAATATTGTTGGCGTTGCTTGTTGATTCTTGTGCTTAGGCTTGGTGACAATGGTTTGAATATTTCCTCGTTTCATTGATAGTTGATATGTCAGCGTTTACAAAAAGCGGGGTTGTACCCATTGGGTAGCTTCCCTTAGCTAAATATTGAGTCAAAAATTTAGCGAAGCCAAGATGCTCTAGGGTAGCGGTATGACTACTTGTAGTAATATCGAAGGTGTTCGGTATTCCAAGGGTGGTTCGTTGTGACGTCATCCTTGTCCATCAGGTAGAAGGTGCCGGGGCTAGTGACTTCCACAATTTTGTATGGACCTTCCCAAGTTAGGCGGAGTGTCGTTGGCGGTGGAATGACTTCCTTCATTACCCAGTCCCCCAGTTAGAGGTTTCGGGCCTTGACCCTGGCGTTGTAGAAACGTGATACCCGTTGCTTGTTTTGCAGATTGTGCAAATGGGCCTTGTGTCGTTTTTCCTCTAGGACGTCCCTGTCGAGGTTGACGCCCTCGATATTGGTCTCGGGGCAGTAGCCCTCGACCCTAGCGGTAGGTTGGGTTACCTCAATAGGTAGGACGGCCGCAGTTCCGAACATCATGCAGAATGGTGTTTCCCCAGTTGGAAGTTGGGGTAGTTCTGATGGCCCATAGAACTTCTGGAAGCTTCTCTGCCCATAAACCCTTGGCGTAGTCGAGTTTCTTTTTGAGCAGTTTTTTTGATTATCTTATTTGCTGCTTCTACTTGGTCGTTGGTTTGGGGGTGAGCGACACATGCAAAACTCATCTTGGTGCCCAAGTTAGTAGTGAAAGATATGAGTTCCTTGTTGTTGAACTGCGTGCCATTATCTGTGATGATGGTGTGGGGGGACACCATAGCGGCAATAGATGTTCTTCCAGAGGAAATGAGTTACCTTGGAGGTGGTTATTGCCGTTAGTGGTTCTGCCTCAATCCACTTGCTATTGTAATCAATGGCAACAATGATGTACTTGAACTGGCCTTTGGGGATTTGGAATTTGCCCATTAAGTCAAGGCCCCACGTTGAGTGAATCCATGGGCCAATGATGATCGACAGTAGTTCCGCCGGGGCATGTGGGAGATCAACATATTGTTGACATTTGTGGCAAGATCTTGATATCCTCCTAGCATCGTCTCCTAGCGTGGGCCAAAAGTAGCCTTCTCGCATTGTATGGTTGGCCAGGACCTGGCGCCTGAGTGGTTGCCATATTCTCCGCCATGTATCATTGCCAGAACGGCCTTCCCCTCTACTGGGGTTAGACACCGGAGGCTGGGGTGGGTGAACCCCTGGCGGTAAAGCTTGCCATTCTGGATGTTGTAGCGGGTTGCTCTCCGCTTGAGCTGTCGTGCTTCGACTTTGTCCTCTGGCAATGTTCCATTACGCTTGTATTTGATTATCTCGTTCATCCAACTGGGATTGACCTCTATGTTGAAGATCTCCGCTAGGGTTTTTGTGATGCTAGGCCTGTCAAGACATTCCACCCTTGTGTCCGCTGGACTTTGGTGTGGTTGAGCGGTTGCTAGTCTTGCCAGGAAATCAGCCTTGGCGTTCTTTTCCCTGGGGATCTGAGTGATGGTGTGAAATTTGAATTTTTTTAGGAGCGTCTTGTCGTACCTCAAGTATGCCGCCAACTGTTGGTCTTTGGCCTGGAAACTGTCGTTGACCTGGTTGACGACTAATTGGGAGTCGCTGAATATGTTGACGTTGTCAGCTTCTGAGTCGATGGCGAGGAGTAAGCCGACAATGAGCGATTCATATTCCGCCATGTTGTTTGAGGTTTTGAAATTGAACTTCAACGCGTATTCCACGTTCAGTCCCCCTGGCCCTGTCAAGATGACTCTGGTGCAGCTGGCCTTGGCACAAGCGGAGCCGTCCACGTGCAAGTTCCAGTCTGATTGTTGGGGGGCTGGTTCCTCGACGGTTATCATTGCTGTGCTGGGCTCTGCCTCTATGTTGGGTTCATCCTGACGCTCAGTGAGCTCAACTATGAAGTCCACCACCGCCTAGCCCTTCATGGCTGTTCTTGGTTTGTAATCGATGTCGAACTCGCTGAGCTCGATGGCCCATTTGCTGAGACTCCCCGAGTGCTCAGGGTTCTGCATTACTTGCCTCAGCGGTTGATTCGTTAAGACATGAATTGTGTGGGCCTGAAAGTACTAGCGGAGGCACATAGCGGTGACGATGAGTGCGAGAGCGAGCTGTTCCAGGGGTGGATATCTTGTTTCGGCCCCCTTCATGCCTCTGCCAGCATAGAATATAGGGAGCTCATCCTGGTCCTCCCGCCGGACAATGGCGCAGTTTACTGCTGTCTGTGATACCGCTAGGTATATATATAATGTCTCCCCCTGCAAAGGAATAAAGAGGAGTGGAACTGCTGCCAAGTATTCTTTCAGGCTCTGGAACGCCGCCTCACATTCTGGGTTCGAGTCGATGACTTTCTTGTGGGTAGTTTTCAGGACTTTGAAAAATAGGAGACATCTGTCAGTGAGTCTAGAGATAAACTGAGAGAGGGTGGTTAGTTTGCCCTGAAGACTCTGAACGTGCTTCTTCCATTCTGAGGCCTTCATGTTGAGGATGGCTTGCACCTTGTCAGGGTTGGCCTCTATGCCCCGTTCACTGACTATGTAGCCTAGGAATTTGCTGGCGGTGACGCCGAAGAAGCATTTTTCTGGATTAAGGCGCATACCGTAGGCCAAGAGAATGACGAATATTATCCTAAGGTTTGCCACGTGTCCGCTGGCCTTTATGTTTTTTACCAACATATCGTCCACGTAGACCTCGATGATTTTTCCCAGATGTTCAGCGAACATAGCATTCATTAGCCACTGGTAAGTTGCACCGGCATTCTTCAAACCGAACGGCATGACATTGTAGCAGTATAGGCCCTTGTCGGTGGTGAAGGAGGTGCACTCCTAGTCACCGGGGTGCATCTTGATCTGGTTGTAGTCAGAGAAGGCATCCATCATGCTGAGTAGCTCGTGCCCAGCGGTTGCATCGACCAGTTGGTCTATGCGAGGTAGTGGGAAACTATCCTTGGGGCTTGCTTTGTTGAGGCCTTTGAAGTCGACACACATTCGCCACTTTCCTCTGGGTTTTTTGACCATGACCAAGTTGGAAATCCACTGAGGGTAATTTACCTGGCGGATGAATCCAATGCTCTGGAGCTTGGCAACCTCCTCTCCTATAGCACGGTATATCTCCTCATCAAAGGCCCTCTGCCGCTGCTTGGTAGGGTAGGTGGATGGTTTGATACTTAATTTGTGAGTGATGATCTAGGGGATATGCCTGGCATGTCAGCGTAGGACCATACAAAGACGGCGGCGTTGTCACGTTGAAACTGGGTGAGTTCAGCCGCTACCTCTGGGTCTAGCTGAGCGTCGATGTGGACTGTCCGCTTAGGGTTCTTATCAGAGATGCTGATAACCCTTAAGGATGTCTCCGAGTTGACGGGCTCCTTTTTGACATACTTTTTCTCGACATCTCTAGGGTCTTCGAAGATATCTAGTGCGCTGCATGATTTCTCACTGTTAGGATTTCATGGCGGCGTGCTGATTGCTCCACGATTGTGGAATAGCACTCTCGTGCCAGTTGTTGGCTTCCCCTCACACAGCCTGTTTCGTTGGGAGTGGGGAACTTCATGAGGAGCATGTACCCGGCGATGATGCACTTTAGTTTGTTAAGTGCTGGTCGACCGATGATGGCATTGTATGAACTAAAACAGTCCACAATGATGAATTCCGTGTGGATCTCCGTCGTTTGTGGACTAGCGCCGATAACTAGTAGCATATAATCAGAGCCCAATGGCTGTGTGACGTCACCGAAGAAGCTAAGCAATGGCTCATGATCCTGCAGTAGTTTTCTGTTCCGCCGGAGTTTGTAGTAGCACTTGTTGAAGATGACATTTACAGCGGACCCGCTGTCGACAAGGATCCTTCCCACTGACCATTTATCGAGAACGGCGTCGATCAAGAATGGATTATCGGGGGGTAGATGTACTCCGCGCTCTTCCTCCTCTGAAAAGGTAATAGGCCCCCATCCAGATTTGGGGAGCTTAGCAGATATTACACACCTCCTTGGGGTGGTTGGCACGTGTATAGCGCTTCTTTGCTCTGTGAGACATATTGGTGATTAGAGCGTCACTGTCGATGGTGTTGATGCGGCCCAAGGGCTCAATGCTTGCGATCATGGGCGGTGGTTGGTGCACCTTGAATTGTTCCATCTTTCTGTCTCAGTATAATGTCCCGATGGCTGTTCTGAGGGCGTTGCAATTGTTGGTGTTGTGGATGCTGTCCTCGTGATATTTGCACCACTTGCCGGTGTTTCTGGGCTTTCCCACCCATGGGTATTTTCTTGGGGGTAGTGGCAGGATCTGGTCTTTGTACTGATCATATATTTCCTCGTATGACGCCTTGAGGACAGTGAACACTGAGTACTGCTGGGATGACTCCGTTGGTTTATTACGGTGATCTCCCTGGAATGAGCTGTTATCCTTGGTGTAATGTTGATCCTTCTGCCACTTGCTCTGGTGGCTGCTCTGTTGCCACTCTCTCTTCTTATCAGTTGGTGGAGCAGCAGAGGTTTTGCTAGCGGTTTCCTGATGGCTGGCGGATGGTTGGGTGGATTTTACAGGTGTTGGTGGTGATGGGGGGGGGGGGGGGGTTTCTCCATATGTTATGAATTCTGCCTGTGCATGGATGACAGTTTAGCTCATGACATGGTCGTAAGCGGCGTTTGGATGGTTGTAATTGAGGTGATAGAGAAATGGTCCCTTGAGGAGTCCCTGCTTCAAAGCTACCAGCGCCATTGTCTTATAGAGATCGCGGCACTGGGATGTTGCTGCTCGCCACCTGGTGACAAACGGCTTCAATGTCTCCTCTGCTTCCTGCTTGAGGTTGAATAGTTGAGATGTATTGTGGTGTCCGGCGAATAGGATAAACTGAGAGAGGAAAGCATTTGATAGTGCATTGAACGAGTCGATGGACCATGGCGGACACTCAAAAAACCAACTCATTGCCTCACTATCTAGTGTTTCGCTGAACAAATGGCAGAGGGTAGCGTCATTAAAGCCCTTGTTATTGGTGACTTTTTTGAAGGTGTCCATATGGACAAAGGGGTCAGTCATGCCGCCGTAATGTGACATCTTTGGTGTTTTTGCATGTGTCGGGCGGATGGCATGCAGGATCCTGGCGGTGAGTGGTCCTGGTCTAGACGCAAAGAGTGGATTTGGTATTGGCGCTAGGGCGCCTGCCTAGGCCTGGATTAGCCTTTGTTCTAATTGTTGCATCGGGTCCCTTCTGGATGCTCCGCTGAACCAGCTCTCGCCTAGGGAGAGGCATATTACCCTCGGTTCTGGCCCTGATTGTCGAGCGGCTGGTATGCAGCTATGACTCCGCCTCCAGCTCCAACATTAGTCGGGGTTTAGGAGGTGGTCCCATTCCTCGTAGTTCTGGTGGGTTCAATGGTACCTGCATCTGTATGATTGGTCCGTGTACCAATCCGTCGGTGATGGGCTGATTGCGCCTAGTGCTCCGCGACTGATCGCTTTGCGCTGGGTTGGAGTTTTCTTCCCGCGCCTTTTTTAGATCATCAAATTTTGACATCAGCGTGGCCACCTGCTTTTGGGCCTCAGCCATATCTCTGCTCTCCTGCTCGCACTCTCGATTCGCCTTGTGAAGGTCCGCTTGTGCCAACTCATAAATAGTAGCGAGGTCCTGCACCGGAGGGCGGCTGCCGCTCGGCTGAGCCTCCGCTGTAGTTTGAGTTGGCGGGATCTGGTAACTAGCATGGGGTTGACCGGTGTGTTGAATAGTGCACGGTTAACGTTAACCGCTGGATTAACGTTGATCGTGGGGTTGGTGGAGTGGGGATTGGCGGATTGATCCGCTTGCTCCTCAGCATTTCCCCCGCTACCGTTAGTCATGGTGGATCTGGTGGGATGGCCTCTTGTTCAAGGATTCCCACAGACAGCGCGAATGTTGATGTTTAAAAGTTCAGTGGTAGCTAAACCTTTACTAACGCTGGTCCGATGGGCGGACCGCTACCAATGATACTCAGAGTTCCTGCTACCTGTCAAGTAAAATACAGAGGGGCGTCCAAGGGAGACCGCGCTGGGCGGTCTTCTCTTCTCCAATGCCTAAGTTAGTCAATGTATTTATGTTGACAAAGTAACAGTAGGTAAGTATTAGATGCGTAATTAATGAGAAGAGAGGAGAGGATCTTTTACAGATGAGGACAGAGCTGATCTTCTCCATGTTTTCGATGTGGGACTGGCATGCTTCAGTCCCCAGCTTCTGGAGCTTCTGATGCTGTCTTAACGAGGCGCGTGGCGGCGCGTTAGCGGTGATCTGGGGGCAAGTCAAGGCTCAGGCGGTAGCCTGCTTGGCTATGTTCCCGTAGGTCACTCCTTCGGTGGGACTTGGTACAACTAGTGGTAGCATGAGCGTGGCTCATTATAGTTAATTATGCTTGCAAATGCCTATGTAAGTACAGTGCCCTACAGTGTTTGCTTCTGAAGAGCTAATATCGCCTAATCCCTTATTTGATTTGTGAAAAAAAAAAAGTGGTTCGGTGGAATATGCAACTTCCTTTTGTTTTGTCATATTGTATTGGTGATCTTTTAGGTCTTCCTCAGTTTTCTTTTTGCTAATTTTTTTGTTATATTATTCGTTGTTTCGAGAAAGGTTTCGGTTATGTTCCCTTCACTTGTACATATTAAGCTAAATATGAATTGATGTGTCATCGTCTGCATTGATGTGGCAGGATGAGCCTCTTCACTTCATTCTTGATCATCCAATGTTGACAAGGCAGAGGTGTATGCTTTTCCTACAATTAAATAATTGGATTAATTTCATTTTACCTCCCTGGCCTTTACATATTAAATCAGTTATGCCCATGTACTTCTAATTTCATCACATGTAACCTTGTGCTCTCCAATTTAATCAAACTTGTGATTTTATTAGTTTTTTCGTCAATTATTTCGTAAATTAAAAATGTGGTTCTACCGGGCTCTTTTGTAGGATGATGATTTACAAACATGGAATGCAAAATTATATTGTAAGTGAGGAGAATTTCGAACTATATTACACAATAGTTAACAAAAAAATAAGAATTGGTAAGTATAGGGACACCCATGATGAAATTAAAAATGCAGGGGCACAAGTGATTTGGGGTATAAAAATCAAGGAAGTAAAATGAAATTTTCTCTAAATAATTACATAAAAAAAATCAGTTTGAAGAAAAGAATAAAATATAATATAAATTTTTGTATATTTCGGTGAAGACCATAAATGTACAATTTTTTTAATATTTTTTATTCAAGACCATAGAGACACATTGACCAAAACAAATAACACAAGAGTTTGTTAAGATGAGGAAAAAAATGATGGAATTTAATTGAAAGTGAGGATTTCATAGTTCCTAAAAACCAATTCCCTCATTTGGCATTCTCATATTGAAAATTTTAAATTTCTCTGTGGCAAAAAAACGAAGGAATTCATTCCTCTCTTTTGGAAAGTCAAGGTATTATTGCTCTCACTCTCATCTATTCTAGCTCCAAACTTACAATGCTTCTAAGTTCTAAAAGTAACATTGAAATGTACAGAGAGTATAGTGGGATTATAAGGAATGTTAGTGTTGGAGTTACACAGAATGAAGCAGAACTACCAATCTTTAGTTTAAGGAGTATATAGCTGCTACAAACAATTTATCTCAAGCTAATAAACTTGCAGAGGGAGGATATGTATTTATGTTCTTTGGGTCGACACTTAAGATATATGCATGTAATTGGAGCTAGGTTTAGAAAATAATTCACCTAATCGTCTTGTTTTCTAATCCACAAGTATGCAAGGCTTTGGACAAAAGCTGATGTTTTAAACAACTAGAAAAGCATGCTAGGTAGGCGTTCCACACTAGACTGCAACTCTATAATCAATCGTTTCCATAAGATCTTAATGCTTCAAATGTGTTGACACTATATGTGTTGTTGATAGGATAGCGTTCTATACCTTGATTGCATGTTTGATAGGCTTAGCTATTATGCGTTCACGTAGACTAAGTATTTAGGGAAACATTAATAAGGGACATGATCTGCTCCGACTTGTTTCTTGGTTGGTTTCTGTTCACACCTTAGTAATTGAAACTCGGTTAACTTAACATTGTTCGAAAGTAATTGGTGGTGGATTTCCGAGTCTCTAACGTCTTTTCCATATTGTTTTTCAAACTCTAAAATAGTTTTTGCTTTCTTATTTTCCTTTTATTTTCGTAGGAACATAAAAATCCCAAATCTGTTTCAACTTAGGATTGCAACGCACCCTTCTATCCCCATCTTGTCCTGCCATCTTTTTCCCTCTTTGACGTTTTTCTTTTTCTTAGTTTTGTTATTTGTTTTGTGCTTTAGTTAGTTTAGTTTTGTTTTATTTTGTGTGAATTATAAAGTTACCCTCAATCCCCGGCTTGAACGATCCCTGCTTATTCTATACTGACAATTGACATTCTTGCAGGGTTAAATTGCGCGCTTGTTTTTAGCGTATCATCTCTCAGTATCCAACTCTGCGAATTCTCATCATTCTGGTTCCTAAGACTTCATGTTATAAACAATTAAACCAAACATCTTATCCTCGTCCTTCATATCAACAAGAGCAAAGCTGATCTTCTGTGCTGAAACAGAGATGACCCAATTTGGAGGAATCATCCCACTTCTAAAGTTCTCAAATCAAAGCTCCATAGTTCCAATCTCAATCCAACAAACAAGTATGAATACAAAAAACAATCCAAAGCAGCTATAGTTCTTAGACCCCTGAGTAACATAGTTTTTAGACCCCTGAGTAACACAGTTTATCCTTCCTATCATCCAATTCTTATCATTCTTGAATTCAAGTTTAACCAACAACCAAAATCGTACTAAGAGGTTTCTTTATGATAAGAAATTAACTGAAGAACATCAATTGATCAATACACCACATCAAACTTCGAACACACACAGTAGCCTCAAAATCCCCAAAATTCCAATTCGTCCAATCATAATCAAAACTGAAAATTGATGGCACAATCATGTAGAGCTCGACAAATAGAGGAACACCAATACCTTATTTATCGTCAACAGTTGCCGGAAAACACATAACGTGACAGGAAAACTCATAAACTTCTCCCATTTGATTCTCTCTTTCAAGTTGATGGATGGACACAAAGATACCACAGGCTTCTTCACCTCGCCAAGACGAAGCTACTACCACCGGTCTCGCCTGCAGCTGTGGCCGGAGTCGGAAAATAGGTCGAACAACCCGAGAAGCTTTCGGGCTTCTATTCTCTGTCACCGGAGCTCGTCTGTGGAAACCAAAGCCACAGGGATGACGGCAACGAACCAGAATATTAACCAAGAGTTTCTACTTTGCTGCTTGAGGAAGAGAGCAACCAAGAGTTTGAGGCTCTTCGATTGAAAACCTAGAAAGTAAAAGCCCAGACAGATCGATTAGAACCTTGCTCCATCGTCTTCGATCTTGTCTCCGCCGCCTCTTCCGAGCCTCCCAGTGGCTGGTTCTCCCTCCACAATCTCGCCATCTTCTGCCCTGGCCTCCTCCACTCCAGCGTCTCTTCGAGAATTCTGATTTCGGCCCCAATCCCAATCAGCCCGATGATATTTGATGTTCTGCTTCTCTTCAATGTGAACACACCAAATCACAATCACAAACCCAATAACCAGAACATCAACCATCCTCAATATCACACACCCAGAATTTACCACAATAAAAGGGATATCTTCACAAATGGTGTATGAACTTTAGGCATTTCTACACTTTGGTGTACCAACTTTCATAACTATTAGAATGGTGTATCAAGTTTGCCCTAATATTTCATTTTGGTGTACACAGTTAAATTTTCGGTTATCTTTGCCAAAAAAAAAATTTCCGTTATCTTTCCTTCAGCTTTTTTTGTAAAAATAACGGAAAATTTAACGGCATACACCAAAATGAAAGATTGGAGCAAACTTGATACACCATTCTGATAGTTATGAAAGTTGGTACATCAAAGTGTAGAAATGCCTAAAATTCATACACCATTTGTGATGTTTTCCCACAATAAAAAACTGATCTTTAGCAGCAAAATGATGCATCTGGCGAGGTCTATTATGAGTTAGAGTGGGAGGAGGTAGTGTTGGGAAGAAGAAGAAGAATCGGAGTTGGGAGAGAGAGTTTTGTTCATGTTTTTTTTTTTAATTAGTTAGTATTGAAAGACTATTCTGCCCTTGATAAAAAAAAAAAATTGGGGCCCACGTGCTTGCCAAGTCAGCAAACAGACGGAGCCGTTAGAAATTTTTGACGGAAGTATCACGTTGATGCCAATTTAGGTCTTTGGGTATCACATTGATACTTTTGAGAGTTCGGGTATCAAATTGGCCTTGGCAGCATATAGTCTGGGGACGGTGACTGAATGTTTCTCTTAATTTATATAGCCAAGCTCTTGCTACCTTCTTGGGTTGGGTTAGGAATTTTTTCATTCAATGAACAAGGGATGAAATTATTGTGAAATAATACTGAGGAAAAAGGCTGGAATTATTGTAACCCTTTTCACTTAAGGAACAAAGCCATTAAAAGATGGGGAAAAATTCACCAACGGTGTCTGGACACTTAGGTGACTTTCAGAATGATACATGAACTTACAAAGTTATCAATGTGATACCTGAACTCATTTTTTCGTATCACCGTCATACCTACGACCAATTTCCTTCATGGAGCCATTGAAAATGATCACATGACGTGCATGTGACTGAATTTTAAAGGGCAAAATTGTCTATTTATGTCTGAAACAAAAAGAAAAAAAATTAAATCATCATGCATTCTTAAACAGTTAAACCCAGATCAGAATTTGGCCAAAGAATGAAACCCAGATCCGAAGAATTAGTGTATCCTTGAGCAAATAAAGTATCATTGTTTCATTTCGATTCCCTTTGCTTGAAGTCTGAGATTGTTTGTCATCAAAGCTTCGTCCTTCTGATCTCTGCTGTTTGAGGTGATTATCTCTTTGAATTTCAGTCTGATCCCATACCGTTGGAAAAGTGTTTGTGAGATAATCACCAATTGCAATTGGAGTCAAATTCTTAGCCACCAATTGCAACAAGTAGCTGATTGGAGCTCGATTCTTCATCAAAGGTCATGAAGCCGCCACCAATGTCGACAGTCTAATAACAGCAATCAATGGTTCCGACAAATTTCCATCTCTAAGAGACGACAACGACCATGAGGGATGTTGGGGGCGTTGGGGCTTGTTTAGTTGCCGGCTTGCCGGAATTACAGACTTACAGTGATATGGCTGGGACGCTTTTTTTGTTTTTGTTTTTTGTTTTTGGTTCTAGATATGGTGGTGAATGAAGCTCAAGGCTTAATAATCACCCTTTAGCTTTTTGCTTTGTTTAATCGAACTGAGGCTCAGCTATTCAACCCATCCTTTACGAGCAAGATTGTATTTTATTGGTTTATTCAATATTAATGGATATGAAGAGAGATGAGGTGACACTACTGAGGTGTACATGTATGTGGGTAATGATTTTGATCAATTTCCAATTATAATCTGAAATTTGGAATTGATATTATCTTCAGAGAGAGTTACCAACAACCTCTCAAGGTCAGCCTCTCAAATTAGACATGTTGGGTCTGGGCAGATAAGTTCCCGTAAACTGATAGAGACCAAAGAATCTAATGACTGTCTTGATGTTGATGACATTGTGAATAGATTGTGAAAGGTTTCTTTAATGAGTTAGTCAAATATAACGACGTTGAGAGAATAAATTATCTGATATATTATTACACCCATTCTGTGGTGTATATATACAGATTACAATCATACTAAAACTATTGTGTACTACTGTACTACACAACATATACAAGGTAAGTAGTTACAACAATATATTCCCTTGTAGTCTATTCCTAATAGGGAACGATGACTCACACTAAGACTCCCCCTCAAGTTGGCGCATATACATCAACCATGCCCAACTTGCTTAGTGAGTCATAAAACGCCTTCTAGGAAACTCCTTTGGTAAGTACATCTGCAAGTTGCTATTCATTTGGAACAAAAGGAAAGCTAATGATTTTGGCATCTAGCTTCTCCTTTATAAAGTGACGATCAATCTCCACATGCTTAGTACGATCATGCTGTACTGGATTCTGTGACATGTCAATAGCTGCTTTGTTGTCACAATACAACTGCATGAAATTTTTGAGTATGAAACCCAGATCACGTAACAGATTTCTCAGCCACAACAATTCACACACTCCATGAGCCATACCACTATACTCGGCCTCAGCACTAGAACGTGCCACAACTTTCTATTTCTTACTCTTCCATGTAACCAAATTACCTCCCACAAAGGTAAAGTAACCTGATGTCGACCTCCTGTCTGTGATATTTCCAGCCTAATATGCATATGTTAAGCCACAAACCTCAAGAATGTTGTTGTGTTTAGAAAATAGTACTCCCCTACCTGGAGCTGACTTCAAGTACTTCAGAATTCGCATAATAGCATCCACGTGACTCTCACTCGGATTATGCATGAACTGACTCACCATGCTCACTGCATACGCAACGTCTGGTTTGGTATGAGCCAAATAAATCAAGCGCCCAACTAACCTCTGATAGCGAGCTCGATCAGTAGGTACCTGATCTGGATACTCAGCTAAACCATGGTTCTGCTCAATAGGAGTGTCAATAGGTCTGCAATCCAACAAACCTGTCTCTGTCAGCAAGTCAAGAACATACTTCCTCTGGCACAGATAGATTCCTTCTCTCCCCCTGGTACCTCAATTCCTAAGAAGTACTTAAGCTCAGCCAAGTCCTTCATCTCAAACTCAGATGCTAGCTGTCTATACAGTCTATCCATCTCAACAATGTCATTACCAGTGATTACCATATCATCCACATAGATAATTAGAGCTGTTACCTTCCCCTGTTGATGCTTGAGAAACAAGGTATGGTCTGAGTTGCTCTACCTGTAACCAACCTTCCGCATGAACTGTGAAAATCTTCCAAACCAAGCACGAGGTGACTGTTTGAGACCATACAGAGACTTTCTCAATTTACACACAAACTCACCAGGAGAAGCAACTACATACCCTGGTAGGAGGCTCATGTATACTTCCTCGGCTAACTCTCCATGAAGAAATGCATTCTTGACATCAAACTGTCGGAATGGCCAGTTTAAACTAGTAGCGAACGAGAGCAGAACCCGAATAGTATTCATCTTGGCAACAGGAGCAAAAGTTTCATCATAGTCTATACCATACGTCTGAGTAAATCCCTTTGCTACTAGATGTGCTTTGTATCGATTCACTGATCCATCTGCATTATGCTTCATGTTAAACACCCAACGACAGCCTACAGCCTTCTTACCTTGTGGTGGAGGCACAAGTTGCCAAGTACTGTTCTTCTGCAACGCCTCCATCTCTTCATCCATAGCCTTCCTCCACTTTAGATCCCCCAACACATCCTGCACTTTGTTAGGTACTGATATAGCAGATATTTGATTCACAAATGATTCATATGACTTAGACAACCTCCTAGTGGACATATAGTTGGCTACTGGATATGTTGATTTGGCAGTAAGAGTAGGTTCATATCTTTTGGCTGATTGACCTCGAGTGGTCCTATGTGGTAACACATATTGCTCAACATTAGACTCACTACTACTAGTATTAGTGGATGGACATACCTCAAACGGGTGATCTTCAGTACGAGGAAGCTGTGGGTCAGGGGTAGAAGCGATGGTAGGAGGAGCAGTTGTGTCTTCAACCTCATTCTGAGTGATGGGAACTGGTGCTTCTGCTGCTAGAGGTGGCTAGCTAATAGTTTCAACCGGATCAGTCAAAATACCTCCTGGCTATGTGGTTTCTCCTTCTCCCTCTGATTCCTCCCCCTCTCCATGGTATAGCTCTTCAAAATATGAATTCTCCCCCTGAAGAGCTGTATCTGAAGAGGAGAAATAATTCATGTCTTCAAAGAAAGTAACATCCATAGTGACATAATACTTTCTGGTGGGTGGATGATAGCACTTGTACCCCTTCTGATGACCTCTGTAGCCAACAAACACACACTTAATGGCCCGGGCATCCAACTTAGACCTCTGATTTTTTGATACATGGACAAAGGCAACACAACCAAAAACACGAGCTGGAAGATTGTGAAAGGATGGTAAGGAGACATGAGAGGCGAGAACCTCAAATGGAATTTTGCCCTGAAGGACACTGGATGGAAGACTTTTGATAAGATGAGAGGAAGCATGTATAGCATCGCCCCAAAGATACTTAGGCATATGAGCACTAAAAAGAAGGGCACGAGCCATATCAAGTAAATGACTGTTTTTCCGTTCGGACACTCCATTCTGTTCTGGTGTTTGTGGACATGTGGTTTGGTGAACAATCCCATGGATTTTAAAAAAACTCTTGGAACACATGATTAACATACTCCCCCCCATTGTCAGAACGAAGGACTTTAATGGTGCTATGATATTGTGTCTGAACAAGATTACGAAAGGTTTGAAAAGCGGGGAAGACTTCATCTTTGGTTTTAAGAAGAGCAACCCATGACAATCTTGTACAATCATCAATAAACAACACAATATATCGCATACCCGATACAGTAGGCTCTCTAGAAGGTCCCCAAACATCAGAATGAATCAACTAAAAAGAAATAACACTTTTATTAGAAATACTATGAGAATAAGTAGCACGATGACTCTTGGCCAAAACACATGTTTCACAATGTAAAACTGACTCATCTACACCAATAAACAGAGTAGGCATGGTTTTCTTCATAAGACTAAAAGATGGATGCCCTAAACGGCGATGCCACAACCAAATCTCACTTAGCTTATCAGAAGTCGAAGTCAAAGAGGCTCGGGACGGTGCTCCTGGTTTCTCTCCTGCGTATGTATGATCCAGATAGAACAACTTGCCCCTCAGATACCCCCGACCGACTATCTCCCTAGTGAGAAGATCCTGAAAAATCACATACATAGGATAAAAGGTTACAGAGTATTTAGACTCAGTGTTCAATTGTGGGACAAATATCAAGTGATGAGATAAGTCAGGCACATATAACACATTATGAAGTTCTAAAGTGGGAGTAATACGCACTGACCCTGACCCTAACACAGGAAAAGCCTCACCATTGGCATTGGTCACATAGGACACTGATGGGGAAGACAATTCAGTAAAATATGATTTGTCATAAGTCATATGATCGGAAGCACCAGAATCAATAATCCATGTATCAGAACCAACAAAGTTAGAAATCTGTAAAGCCATACCAATTTTACCTCGACCAGCTATACAGGCTGTAGGGGTAGCTCCACCTGCTGTATGATGATCTTGGCCAGCCACTCCATAGAAATCCGGTTCTTGGACTAAGTGAACCGCAGCTGCTTTCCCCTTAAGGCGATAACCTTGCTTTTTAGGTTTAAGGTGTGGGTTCAACTTCCAACAAGTCTCCTGAACATGCCCAAGATCGTTGCAATAAGAGCATTGAGGACGAGGACAGTTGGTGAAGCCTTGTGGGAAACCTTGCTGATGAAGTGGTGTTGAACTCTGTTGCTGAAGGAAAGGTGCAGGTGACTTGGCCTGAATGGCTAGGCTAGATACTTCAACCTGTGCATGTTTGACACTTTCCTGCTGAGACTCATCCTTGCGGATGTATGTAAAAGCTGTGTTCAAACTAGGAGGGTCTGTCATTCTGAGCAATTCTCCTTTGGCACTGCTATGCTTCTCATCAAGCCTTCTCAGGAAGACATGAACCCTTTCTAGCTCCTTCTCCTTCTGGTACCACACAAGATCTTCTTGATTCTTGATCTTGCAAGGACGCTTCTGATCAATTTCAGCCCATACATTCTTCAGCTTGGTGAAAAACACTGACACTGGTTGCCCATTCTGTTGCATTCCTGCAGCTTTGCACATCAGTTCATGAACCTGTATAAAATCATACTCATTTGTATAGAGATCTCCCAACGTCTTCCATATTGCCTCAGTAGTTTCACATTCCTCTACCATCTGTAGCACATCATCAGTCATGGCTCTAAATAAAATAGACATTACAAACCCATCATCATCTTCCCACTTAGCATAGGCCTCTGTGGGGGTTCTTTTTTGAATTAAGCAAGACTCGGCCAAAATTAACTCAATAACTTGATGTTAGTGAGAGAATCTTGTGTGTGATTCAGATACTGAGTGAGGCTTGACAGCATGAGGATGGTGTAGGAGCTAGAAACATACTGCGGTGAGAGAATTTAGGGATTTTTTAATTTGGTTTTCTGGAAGATAAGCTTGAAGGGGAGGTTTGGGAGAGAAAGGGCTAGGAACTGGGTTTTGTGTTTGGAGGCCTGGAAGCTTGGAGAGTTGGAGGCTCCTTTATGTTTCTAAGTTTTTCTGGGTTGTTGCTTGATGATGATTTTAGTTCCAAATCTCCCATTTTATAGGCTCAATTGGAGGGGTGTTATGGTGGCTCAAGCCCTTTGGTTTTCTTGGTAAGATGCTTCTCCTTTAGTTCATGCAGGATTTCTGCCTTAAAATTTGGGATATCAGAGCTTACTTGAGATATGGAGTCCTGGAAAAAGGGGAAGATCGTTGTAGCTGTGCGCAAAGATTGCAGCAGAAACAGCCGCGGTGACAGAAAATCTGGAATAAGGTTGAACTGGAAGTTAGGGAGTTGTGAGCTCATCGTTCAAGGGGGAAGGAGATATTTGCTTACCGGTTGGAAAGTTTCCTTCTTGCCAACTGACAGGGAAGATATATGTTTCTCTTGGATCTTAGGGTCGAGCAGTGTATTTTAAGAGCTACGGGGAAAGGGAAGGAAGCTAGAAGAAAGACAGTGAAAGCTGGGCTATCCTATTTCTTTTGGGTTTGGGCTTTTCTTTGGGCTTTGGGTTTTGAGGAAAAAAGGTTGACCCAAACCTCATTTTCACCAATTCGCTATTGGTTTAAATTACCGGGCTTGGATCTTGAGCCCAAGATCGAGACCACCGATGACGTTAAACCAATAGGCGAGCATTATATGTTTCCGTAACCCTCCACACCATACCCACTTCTGTAAGCCCCAGGAATGCGTGGATGTGGCTTGGGTCCACATCTAGGGTGTGTTTGCTTGGCGGGTTAAAGTTGAGAGATGGGTATAAAATTCTATAGTTTTACAGAATTTTATACAAATTGCGTGTTTATGCTAAAATATGTCGCGTCGACATATTTATTTGTCGTGTGATTTTTCGGGTACCAACATTAGCCCCCTTGATTATGTGGGCTGCTTGAAGCACGAAATGGGCCGCATAATCAAAATGAGGAAAAATCAGCCCAACCTACAATTCCTAAGGTGGGTCAGCATGAGAGGCCTACTCTTTTCTTTTCTTTTCTTTCTTCTTCTTTTGAACAATAACGTGTAAAGGCTCCATAGTTTCGCCTCCTCTTCCTGCTTAAGGAGTGTTGAACTTTTCGCGCTCTGTCTGACACTTTGAGCTCGTGTTCCTTGAAGATTCTAGAGATCCTTGAACCCACTGGGCTTTCGGATTCGAGGTATTCCTTTCCCCTCTTTCGAAACCCTAAAATTCTTATCTTTGTCTTATTTTCCTTCCTTCAGCACGTAACCGTTGCATTCCTCCTCCTACTGCGGGGAATCATGATTCTTTTTCTGTTGTAGGGATCCATCTTACACCTCTTCCAATTCGCGGATTTGATTGCATGATCCTTTTCATCTAAGGTAATCTCGAATCCTTAGGACGGTTGAATTGGGTAAAATTTTTGTTGAATGGCTTATGCATGCAGATGGGTTATGGATGTCTTGTGATGGTTTGAATTAATTTCGATATTGAATCGATCTTTACTCTTGCTGCAGCTTGTGTTCAATTCCTCTTTGCGGTGATTGACTCTGTTTTTTTTTTTTTTTGTTGCTGTGATTGCTGCTTGTTCATGCCCAGTCTTCCTCTTGGATTGACCTCACTTGAGTTCTTTTATTTTGCTATCTGATCATATTAACTTGATGAGCTGCGATTTTGTTTCATGGGTAGTGATCCAACGCTGCAGAAGACTTCACAATTGATTTAGAATAGCAATTTATCTTTCCCCCTTTTTTTGTTGCGCTTGGTTGCATAGCGTCCCTCTGTTTATTTACATGACCTTTACTGGAATCACCGCAGCCGAACTTCTCGTAGGAAGATTTGCAGTCCACCTGCGTTACGAACTATCTTGTTTCCTTTCTTGGATTTGGCTTCCTTAAGGTCACCGCAACTAACTCTTTTTGTAAATACACATGTATAAGTATATTGTGCCTGTGAAGCAAGTATAAGTATTATACAGAGGTGTGCAGTTTTGGCTTTAGCGTTTATGTGTGTCAAATATTGCTTGAGATTGCTAGATGGGTGCACGTGCGCTTGGAGTTTTCTTGAAAACACAGTTCCTCTGTCATTCATCTCTCCTTTTTTTTGTGTTGCTTGCGTATATATGTATGTGCCCATTGTGCATGTGTTTGAGGTTGAAACTATGAAGGGGAAAAGGCATTTGCGGCTTTACCTTAGAATAGGCATGTGTATGCTTGGAGTTGATCAAGGATAGCACTTTGTTGTATGTTCGTCTCGTATTATATAAATATATATATATATATATATATTTTTCATGCATGGACTGACTTACCAGGATACACCTATTTTGAGCAAGGCATGAATATGTCACATCTTGGCTTGGCTTGTGCATTGCTTGACTGCCATAGGTTTTTTTTTTTGGTCTTATTTCGATTTGTTTTCTGCCTCGGATGTTCCTGTTCTCTTTTTTTTTTTTTCGTTGGGGGGAATAGTTGCATGCATCGGTGTGCAGGGCTGTGTTTGCTTGGTTGTTATATTTTGCTTGAAAGCGATGCACCGATGATGAATTTATCGCAATATATGACATATTTCGGCATGGCGTTGCATGCTTTGTTAATTTTGTGATTATGCTTGGCATTCTGCCTGCTTGTTGGTGTCAGATAGGGATTACCATGTATTAGAGAACCAGTCGCTATTGCTCATAGGTAGTACATCTCTCTCTTTTTCTTTTTCTTTTTGCAGGAGGGCTTCCTTTTTGTTTGCAATGGCACAAGCACTGAGTCTTCTCAGCCTACTGAACTTCATGACCACGACTTCTCACTGGAAGATGGTCTCATTCCTGCTTCCACCGCGGGGGACTGCGAAGGTAGTTCAGAGGAGGCATCTCATGAGTTTTCTGGGTGCTTTGTTTCTCCCAAGTTTTTATCCAGGTTGCTTATTGAGCGGGGAGAGTACCCTGCAGTGCCTATATGTTTCCGGTATTCTGCGAGGACCACTGCGGGTTGGCAGGAATGGGTTAGCTTTGAGGTACAACAGGAAGAGCTTGAAGAGGCCCTTATTAGAGCTGGAGTGAAGATTTCGCTGTTTATTTCCGGCTTTTGTGAGGTTTACAAGGATGACATTTGCCTCCGCCATGTGGTGCGAAGATGGAGTCCTGAAACTCACACATTCATTTGCTCTTGGGGGGAATTTACTCCTTCTCTGGAAGATGTTTGCAATATTATAAGAATCCCAATCATTGGAGATGGAAAGCCTTTCAACATAGAGTTGAATAAGGCGCAGAAGAAGAAACTGCAGATTCTGGAGAAGGGTGCTTATGACTCTAAAGAAGTGTTCCGCTTTTGTAACTAGGTGAGACACTTTTGGGGCTCGACAGATGGAGGCAAGTTTAAGCATGGTGCAGGTTTTAAATCTGGCTGCCGGGTGGAGGCTATGTTTGCTTACTGGTTGAGCAGGTTTATTTTTGCAGATTTTCCCTATGAGAATGTGCAGCAGCGAGTCTTCCCATTGGCAATTATGCTAGCAGCCGGTACTCGTCTTCCGCTTGCTCCTCTCTTCCTTAGTCATCTATATAGGAAACTTGATCAGATTTCAAAGGATGATAAAGAAGGTGTGGGCAGTATGGCGTTGACTCTTTAGTATCTAGCTTCTTTCTTCAAGTATTTGTATGGGAGAGATTCGAAGGTTTGGCTGTGGAACCTGTAGTTCCTAAGTCCCTTCACCACCTTGAGGGAGGTAAAAGAGACTTCAATCTAGTAGGATTCCCATTGTGTTGTAGATGGTTCAGAAGGAAGGCCAAGAAGGGTGCATTTAGGCCTGCTGTTTTGGATGACATTAGGAAATTCAATTTCAGACCATATTTCACTACTCATGGCTTCCAGACATTTCCTTTCTTTTATCCAGAGGGTTGCTCATCACCGTTCTTAGAATCAGTTGAGCTGCTTCTAACCACTAGTGCGCAGTCTATAATAGCATGTGGCGATTTCTTTGACCCAGTGATGGAGAAGTATTCCCCTCATAGAGTTAAGAGGCAATTTGGCATCGACCAGGATGTGCCATCGCATCTATCTTCCGGTGGACATCTTGGGGATTGCATCATGGATTTCACTCGGATAGATGGTATTTCCTGCAGGGGTATGCTCTCCGATAGTCTTGAGAAGACAGACTGTGTTGGCTCTCCCACATTAACATTCTTGAGATTTTGGGAGTTCCAACGGTGCGAGTTCAGGAGATTTATTAAGGCTGGTGGTACTAGGTTGTGTCCAAAGGCTAATAGTGAGAACAAGAGGCTACTTAGCAGCAATACTGTTAGGGGTGTCATGTCTAGGCTTAACCTTACTTACATTGAGGTACACTCGAATGGCATAGAATGTGTGGTTGGTCATCTTAAAGGTGGGGATGATTTAGAGGTGGACTTGACAAGAACAGAGGAGGGTGACAAGTGTGTAACAAAAGGCAAAGTCAGGCCTTCCGAGAATAGAGAAGAAAGTAAAAAGAAGGTTTGCCGCTTCAAACCCAAGGTGGCAAAGGATCACATCCCTCCACCAGTAGTCAAAAAGTGCCTTTGGTGTTAGAGTGATACTGCCGTCGAGTTTGGCTGATGGAAAAGGGAAGAAAAGGAAAGCTGCTTCTAGCTCGAGTAGAGCTACTAAGCAAAAGGTTATAGTTGATGCCTCACCTGCTATCCTCAGGCGGAGCTCTCGCGTTGCTAGCATGAGTTTTTCTAAACCTAAATCGTCGTCTAAGGGCGCTGTACATGTTGATCTTAGTGACGCGCCAAGTGACGACATCGAAGGTAGCCCCCTTAGTGATAATGTCAGTACACAGGAGGAGAATGAATCTGATACTTATGAGGGAGAGACCTGCGATGACAGTAGTTAGGTATCATTTTCTGGCACGATCTTCTTCTTCTTCTATTTTGTTGGCTGCATGACATGCGATTTACTTGGTGTTTTCCTTTCCTAATAGGCGGAATCCCTTGGAGATGAGGATGATCAGGTGAGTTTATATGCTTGGGAATTCTGTGTAATTTTGTGTGAGGATACTTGCTTCTTTGCATGTTTCATGTGGCTACATGACCTTGGTATTTGCTCTTGGTATGGTGTCTATGCTTGAATAATAACTTGTTGCTTTGCAGGGTAATCCAACCATAGCTTTAATGGAAGAGGATAGCTGCGGTGATAACTAAGTATGCAACCAAACTTAGGCCTCTGTACTCTTGTATGAGTTATTATTTTTTGTTTGTGTAGAGGTTGAGTTGTTGCCTCGCAGGGAGCTCATGCTGCTATCTCAATGGAGAATCACGAGCATAATGTTAGTGAGATACGTGACCAAGGTTTTATGCATGTTTTCTCTTCTTCTTCTTCTCTGTTTTTTTTTTCTTTGGTAAACATTTCCCTTGCATGTGACTTGTTAGGTGGCTGGTGCTAGTGCTCTAATGAAGGAATCTGCTTTAAATGTCTATCCTTGTGCAGATAATCGTAACAAGCAGGTGCGCAAAGTCGTGAGTTGGTATAGCATTATTTGGTGTTGACTGCAGTGAGTTTAGTATTGCATTTTTTTTTTAACATTCTACTTGTATGTGATTTGTTAGGACATCGGTATAAATGATTTGGTGAAAGAATCTGCTGTAGACGATAGTCTTTGCGAGGATGACCATAATGAGCGGATACGTAGTGTTCTAAATTGTTATTGCACTACTGGCACTGACTGTGGTGCCTTTAGCCCCCATGATTATGTGGAGTATGGGAAGAGATAAACAGAGTCCACATAATCAAGTTTTACTGCGCGTTTCTTGTGAATCTTTCACTTTTTTTTTTGTAGGGTGGACCATTTTTGTTGATAGTTGGAGGGACATCATTTGAGCCCCATCTCCCTGAGACAACACTGGGGGACGAAGACGTTACTGCTGCAATCTTGGTTAGTATAGGGGTTCCGCTGTGCATTGCCTCTATTTGTTCTCTCTCTCTTTGACACTGAGGATCGCTTGAGTATCACTATTGATGATATTGCGCTCCCATTGAGCGATATCCGATCTTCATTTGAGGGTGGGAAAGTTCCTTCAGTCCATGGTTCCACTCACTAAGTTTGCTGAAAGGTATGGTGGAGGCAGCTTCTCTAGCTTGTTTTAGAAGGGAAGAGCACCCGTCTGAAACAAAAATTGATTGAGGAGTTTGGTTATGTATTGCATAGCATGGAGATTGAGGAGCAATTCGAACAGAAGATCAGACTATGCTTTGGTGTTTTCAAATCAATCCCTTGCTTGAGATTCATTATTCGACTAAAACTTCTGGTTAGCCTCTGTAAGTACACTTGCTTGTATCCATCGATTGCATTGAATAATTAGGATTCTTTTTGTTAATTGCATATGGCATGACTGACTTGATACACATTTACGCAAGCGTACGTATCATTGTCAAGATAGGGAAATATTATGCCCAAAGTTTATCGTACCACGGGGATTAGTGGCTAACCCACAATCCTTGGGTGGTCGGAACTAAAGTCACTAAGCAAATAAAGGAAATAAAACAAATAAAATAAAAATAAAACTAATCTAAGGCACCAAGCCTTAGCAATGCTCGGCTTTAATTTTTACCAAAACCTAATCAAAACTAAGAGCCTAGTGGTGGATATGCACAAATTAGTGGAAGAGTTTAATGTTTAGGGGTTGATTTTAACTTAACAAATAATAATGAAATGTAAAGCAATAAAAAAGAAAAATGAAATGTAAACAATAAAAATGAGAATGTTGGGTGTTAGGGAGGTTCCTTCACCAAATCTCATGTGTCGGAAGCTAATCTAATGTAGATGCATATTTCCTATTTTGGCGGTAGTCGTATCCAAGGCGGTTCAAGGCTCAAGGACCGAAATTCCTTTTCATGATATTCCTACTCCGGTTCAAGGGCCGTAGGGACTCACTTGGCATGAATTAGAGCCGGTTCAAGGGTCACTAATTCACATCAAGAGGCGTAGAGATCGAGGAATTAGACTACTAAGCGACCCGCCCGCGCAATCACCCAACGGGTGTAAATCCCCATGCTTATAACCCCTCGAATACGAAATTGAAGGTTTCTAGCTTAGGAATTAGAGGGGGTCAAGCTTCTAACTCCATCCTAGACATGCTCAAAATACACATCACTACTAGAAATCTGTTCATTTACATCGCATGTTTTAAATCGGTCAGATTTGCCCACGATGTAAAAAAGTAATTTAACATCGTTTTACGAAAATACCGATTTAAATGTATATCATTAACATCGGTTCTTAAAATGACCGGTGTTAAAAGTTTTGTTTGAAAATTTGCAGGAACCTATTTTTGCAAAAAGCGCTAAGAGCATCTCCAACAGTAGAATTTATTTTTTAGTTAAATTTAGCTAAACTTGTGAATTATAGCTATTGATTTAACAATGTTGCTCCATCAATGATAGCTATTTGTAAGTGATATATTATGTTTCATCGAATCGTAAACTGACATGTGGACAAAAGATGAGAGAGAAATATAACTTTTGCTTTAGCTATGTAGGATTCTCTAGCTAAATATAGCTAGCCAATTTAGCTAAAGTTAAATATAGCTAAGCTATAGCTAGTCTGTTGGAGCTTAATTTTACTTCAAAAATAGTTAAATATAGCTAAAAATTAAATTTAGCTACTCTGTTGGAGATGCTCTAAGTCTTTTAAGTGAAATGAAGAAGCGGGTGCTAAAACTCAAAACTTTCACACTTAGAAAAAAATTTGCGCCCGACCCCAAAACCCTAGCGAGACTCTTCATTCTAAACTCACCCCAAACTGGATCTCCTCCCAAACTCGACCTCCATTCTTGACCCTAAGCTCACTCGAACTCACCGCCATTCTAGAGCTTCTCATTGCTTCCTTCATCTACGTCCTCGGCTTCTTCGGCATAGACTCCGTCCAGCCCGTCATCTTACGCGCCTCCCACTACGACGGTGACGACGTCCTCATCAACTCCCGCTGCTGCCCTCCCCCGGCCAAACCCAAATTCGATTTCTTCTGCTTGAGGGATTCGAGTTGATTTTGCTTCTGCCAAAACCCTTTTCAACTCTTCACAGTTCGCCATCGAAAGCGTTTCGCCGAGCTCGTTGAAGGACAAGGTTTATAGGATCTTCTGCAGGGAAAAGCGTAAGCTCGCCGGTAGAAAGGGTAAGCTTCGTGATCCTTCGCTTTTCTTTTAAGCTTTATCGTGAACTGGATCTTTCGATTTCCGATTTCGGATTTGTTTGGAATCGTTCGGTTGTAGAGAAACTGTATTAGAGGGATAGGTAGCTAAGTTTCTTATTTGTGGATCGTACTTGGAGATTTTAGTAGCTGAAATGGTATGCATTCAGATTCTTTTTTCCGATGGATCTACATCTGGTGAATGAAGCTTGGGCTTTGAGTTGTCAGTTCTAATTTCTAAGAAAAGAATAAAATTTGCTAAAGCTTTGGTTTGGTACTGGAAAAAGGTTGGATTGTTTTTTCGTTTTTATTTGTTTTTCATGTATGTTGCTATTTTGATTGTTTACTTGTAAATTTCTTAAGTAGAACTGAAAATGAAAATGAACCTTATGAAAATGAACCTTTTGCTTGCTTAGAAAATCCGAAACAGAGTTTTTGGTTGGGGAACAGGGAGAGTGGAGTCTATGGAAGGTGGTGATTTGGGAATGACGAGAATGAATCTAGGGATTTGTTGTGAGGAATCGGGGTCTGTGTTTCAGATTATTTAGGGAAAACTTTAGCTGCTTTAGATCCATCCACGTTTGGTTATATTTTATTTTTCTGTCCTACTAAGTAATAAAGTCTGTTACTTCACTTCACTTCTATTTTGTGTAATGAAGATGGAACTATGTCTAAATGTGAATCCCAACAGAGTTGCTTACATTTCTGACAGTACATGGTGACATGCATATTCTAGACATTGCTGTGGATTTGCCTTCTGTGACTGAAATTTTCGGGTCAAAATATTCAACTACTCTTCTCTGCACTCGATTAAGATGTCAGGTATGGTTTCTGGTTCAACAGATGTATCTTTTTTGGAGAAAAGTTGATGGTATTCGGGGTTATATCTGTTAGAAACCCAGAAACATTGAAGCAGTTTAAATAGAGAATTGATGGTAGTAAGTGTCACAAAGTTGATTCCTTTCTTTGTTTTTGTGCTCTTGGAAGATCAACAGACCGGCCTCCAATCACTTTATCTATTCTCTGTTGGTTCTTCTTGCTTGGTCTACTTGGGTCAGTTGATATTTTCGTTTGTGATGAAATCCCATGTTGGACATTCAATCAAAGATTGTAGCTTTGGGGTTGGTGGTGGATTGTGTTTGGTGGTTTTGATTTGAAATGTGTTTTTACAGGTGTATAGCTCAGTTGATTGGGTATGCTGGGATTAATTACAGCTCTCCTACTCTTGGCACGGCTATGTCAACCTTATTCCATATTTCACTTTTGTACTTGCAGTTATATTCAGGTTTTGCCTTCCTCTTATGTCTTTAGTGTAAAATGTTGTAGCTTGCTTTTCTATTCTATTAGGAAAATTAAGTATTCATTAGAAGAAACCTTCATGGAGATTGAGAATCAGGGTTATTTCTTGTTTTGGAATGTGATCATCACAGTTGTTTTATCTTGTTAATGTGTTTTAGATTAGTTCTATGGAAGATTTGGTTTTAGTGTGTTGTATGCATGACATTTCGGACATTGTAGAATGCTCTTAAATTTTTGTTTAGAAGAACTAGTGTAAATACGAAATAGTTCAGTTATCTTGTTATATTGTAGTATGCTGATGAGCTTTCTCTCATTCCAGATAAGAGTTCTGCAATGCATTTTTGAGTCACTTTCATAGTGCCATCCAATTCTAAATAATTCAATTGGGTGATTTCAGAATGGAAAAAATTGATCGGAGAAGCTGCAGTACCCTAGCTAAAACCTTGGGAACAATAGTTTCAATATCAGGGGCTTTCATTGTGACTCTTTACAAGGGACCCCCACAACTGATGACAGCCTCAGTTGATTTATTGTCACACAATAAACTTTTCTTGCCACAGTCGAATTGGGTCATTGGAGGAATGCTCCTTGGGTTTTATTGTGTGGTGGCTGCAGCATTTCTTATCGTACATGTGAAATCTGTAAAAGTTGATACCCTCACGAAACTGTCGAAGTTGAAGAATTATGATTATTTACTATACGTTTTCTGTATTTCAGGCATCAGTATTAAAAAAATACCCAGTTGAGCTCATTATAGTCTTTTACTATTGCTTCTTTGTGGCTATTCAATCTGTAGTATGGTGTTGTGGTTTGTGGAAAGAGACTCAAGTGCTTGGGCCTTAAACCCTAAGTTAAGGTTGTTTGCGGTTTGATACTCAGTAAGTAGATAAGCTAAATTGATGGACAATATGATGCTCACTTTGAAACTTACTCAAACTCTCAGTGATACTATTGCAGGGAGTTTTTCGCTCAGCGTTCCAGGTTGGACTTTTTAGTCTTGTTCCGCTTCGCAAGGTAACTACTTCCACTATGGTTTGTTCAATCTTCCAACAATGTTGGGTGTTTTGTTCTTCTATGTTGTAGTTGCTGTGTTCCTATTAGTTGCTTGTTAGCTTCCATGGTTCTACTTTTCGCAAT
>LYNE01000032.1:229312-243134 GCA_001662545.1 Rosa x damascena | reverse complement strand
ATGCAGCATGCATTTCACTCGAAATGCATCTTTGCAGGGGCAGAAAATAAGATATCCAGTGAATAATTGGCAGACATAAAGAAAGTTACATCTTCGCTCAGCCTCTACAGGAAAACAGAATAAAGAAAAAAACAGAAATTCCTGTACAGCCTGCTCTAATATTAGAACAGATTTAGTTCTTAGTAAAGAGGACTCATTCCTAGACTTCAAGATCAAAAGTCAAAATGCTTGACAGAGTACAAAGATCTTTAGATTGAAAAAGGATAAACTACATTTTTCATCCACATCTTTTGACTCAAACACAGATTCAATCCCTCACAGTTAAACTTAGCAATGGGGTCCCTTTGTGTTGCGACTGTTATACATTTGAGGAAACATGTTTTAATTCAGTCATTCAACCTTTCTAATTGACCACTGGACATGAGAATCATGTGCATCTTAACTTACAAAATAATAAAAGGTGTACTCGAGTTGTTAAAGAAGTAAATGTAATGACCAAATTTGTGATTTTTGAACCTCATAGACCAAATCGAGCCATAAACCCCATCCTAACTCCAATAAAATCTACAATTAATAGCAAAATAAAATGATGAAATCAAGTAAAACTACCTTGGAGATTACTCAATAGGAGGAGTAGCCCAATTGTTCTGTTCCAGTTCGAGGAGCTGCAAAGTATACACAATCAAAAACCAAGATCCACAACCCAACCAGCTACCTCCTCAAGCTACTGTAATTTGCAATAAATAAATAAAAAACCTTAGGGTTTAGTTTTTGTTGTATCGCAATCAACACACTAGATCTTCTTCCCAATCAAGTTTTTGAATTGAAATTCAACCTTCAAATTTGCTTCATCAAAGCAAAACAGAGAAACAAGGTTGACTGAAACTGAAGTTGTGGCCCAGTCCAGTATGCACTTGCTTCCCTAAAAATCCAAAAAGCACAGTCAGTCACACATGTATCACAAATTTCAGCAGCAGAAATGCACAAGATCTTATTCGAATATAGTGAAAGATCATGTGTATTCAAGTATCTAACCGAAACCCTCGTGCAAAAAAAAAAAGAAGCTTAATTACCTTTTACAGAGCCAAATTGATAGTACACAGAACGAGAAATAGCGGTTTCCGAGTTGCAGATACACGAAGAAAACTCAAAGTCTGAAACTTTATAGGTTTTGGGAGTCCTCCGATTTCAAAGTTAGAATCTTTTTAGGGGTTTTTATTCTAATTCGTTTTGGGGGCTCCTCCCTCCTCAAGCTACCTCCTCAAGTTTTTGTTCTATCCCATACAGACTCAAAATCAGAACATGAATACAACCAAGAGCCAAATTACACAGAAAGCTGAAAATCAAAGAGTCACCTGTAAGCTGACGGCGAGAAGAAGATTCGGCCATCGGAATGTTCATAACGGCGGGAACGGTGAGGTTCCGGAGCTGAGAAATTTCCAGTTTGGGACTTTGGGCGAGAGAGAGAGTGGTGAGGTACTGGGCAAGAGAGAGAGCGAGAGCGGTTGTGTTTGGGACTTTCGGAAAAAGAGGGGAAAAGGATTAGGGCTGTTTTGTTAGGGCGATTTTACAATCAGCAATCACTATTTGGAAAAAGAGGGAAATTTTGCCCAAAAAAACAGAGGGAAGATTATTTGGATTAGCGCCAAGAGTAATACGGGGACGTTTATGTGTCATTGTGTTGCCAAGTCTTCTTTCCTCTTTTTTTTTTTTTGGTAAAGTAAACATACAAATGTATTTTACGACGGCAAGATAAAAATCCGTCGCAATTGATTACAAAGTTACTACGGCAAATATTTTCCGTCGCAAATAACTAGGCTTAATCGCGACGGAACATTTTCCGTAGCAATAGGGTCTCTATTGCGACGGCAACTGTTGCCGAAGTAAAAAACCGAAGCAATTGCAATTCTTTTTAGTAGTGAGGCTCAATTGGAGGGGTGTTATGGTGGCTCAAGCCCTTTGGTTTTCTGGGTAAGATGCTTCTCCTTTAGTTCATGCAGGATTTCTGCCTTAAAATTTGGGATAGCAGAGCTTACTTGAGATATGGAGTCTTGGAAAAAGGGGAAGATCGTTGCAGCCGTGCGCAAAGATTGCAGTAGAAACAGCCGCAGTGACAGAAAATCTGGAATGAGGTTGAAGGGGAAGCTAGGGAGTTGTGAGCTCATCGTTCAAGGGGGAAGGAGATATTTGCTTACAGGTTGGAAAGTTTCCTTCTTGCCAACTGACAGGGAAGATCGATGTTTCTCCTGGATCTTAGGGTCAAGCAGTGTATTTTAAGAGCTACGGGGAAAGGGAAGGAAGCTAGAAGAAAGACGGTGAAAGCTGGGCTATCCTATTTCTTTTGGGTTTGGGCTTTTCTTTGGGCTTTGGGTTTTGAGGAAAAAAGGTTGACCCAAACCTCATTTTCACCAATTCGCTATTGGTTTAAATTACAGGGCTTGGATCTTGAGCCCAAGATCGAGACCACCGATGACGTTAAACCAATAGGCGAGCATTATATGTTTCCGTAACCTTCCACACCATACTCACTTCTGCAAGCCCCAGGAATGCGTGGATGTGGCTTGGGTCCACATCTAGGGTGTGTTTGCTTGGTGGGTTAAAGTCGAGAGATGGGTATAAAATTCTATAGTTTTACAGAATTTTATACAAATTGCGTGTTTATGCTAAAATATGTCGCGACGACATATTTATTTGTCGTGTGATTTTTCGGGTACCAACAGCCTCTATGTCATCTTCATTAGGAACCTTGATTGTTCCTGTCACATGTCCCATCTTGTGTATCCCACGAAGATAAACGGACATAATCTTCTTCCATGTTTGGAAATTGGTACCAGTGAGTTTGGTACCTCCAAAAGAACCACCTTTTGAGCTCTTAACAGAGACCTCAACTTTTTGAACCTCATTGGCCTTAGAACCCTGACCTTCACTTTGATCACCACCCATCACAACAATACAGTAGCAAAAATCACAGAGTATGCAGCGGAAAAAAGAGGATATTCCAACAATTGCAGCGATATATATATATATATATATATTTTTTTAAACTGTTGGGATTGACCGAGTTGGTCGAGTTGACCGAGTTACCGAGTTGACTGGGTTACCGAGTGGACCGGGTTACTAAGTTGACCGGGTTACCGAGTTTAGCTAGTCTGACCGAGGGAGAGGGACAACCGGAAGCGGGGCGACGCCGGACTGAGTCGAGGTCACAATCGTGGATGTCGACTGAAGGGATTCGACGATCTTAGGCAAAAGAGATTCGGCGATGGCAGAACGGCGATCTGAGGTAAACGAAGGCGGACGAAGATCGATATGATGTCGGAGGTAGACGAAGGCGGTCTGGGACACAAGACGAGGTCGGTCTGGACTGAAGGTCTGGGAGAAGAGCAGCGATCTGCTACGGACTGACCTGGGACCGATCTGAGACGGACTGATCGATCTGTCGGAGGTTGAAGACGAAGCCGAGGAGCGAACGAGATGAAGAGGACGTCTGAACGACGTCGTTTCAGAGCCTGACCAAAGAATTGGCTTTTAATCCAATTGTTTTCCTCCGGATTGAGAAAAAACTGAAAGAAAGAGACAAAGTCTTTTTGGGATCTTTGCTCTGATACTAAGTCAAATATAATGAGGTTGAGAGAATAAATTATCTGATATATTATTACACCCATTCTGTGGTGTATATATACAGATTACAATTGTACTACAACTATTGTGTACTACTGTACTACACAACATATACACGATAAGTAGTTACAACAATATATTCCCTTGTAGTCTATTCCTAATAGGGAACGATGACTCACACTAACAGAGTTTAATCTGAATTATGCTATGGGGACTATGATTGTACATATCATCATATGATTATGTAGTTACTGGGCATCAATGTGTTTGAGATCTTGATGGCTCTATTCAGGAGGAAGAAGAAGTCGAAAAAGAAGAAGAAAGAAGGAAAGAAAGAGAGAAAGAGAGAGAGAACAAAAAAAAAAAAAAAACCCAATATTTTTTAGGGTAAATTAGTCTTTTTGTCCTCATTTAGTGCTTCACGTGCGTCACACGTTGTCATGTTAACGGCTCCATGACGGAAATTGATCGTAGGTATGACGGTGATAAGAAAAAACAAGTCTAGGTATCACATTGATAACTTTGTAAGTTCAGGTATCATTCTGAAAGTCCCGTAAGTGTTCAGACACCGTTGGTGAATTTTTCCCTAAAAGATGACTGAAATGATGATAACTACTCGAAAGAGGACTTTAGCAATGTGGGGCGTCGCTTTACAATTGATTGGTGTTGGATTGGTTAGGTGATGCCAAACCAGTGGATACAATGGTATCTACTGGTGATGATATGATATGTCCTATGGCGCTTAGCGTTCATATCAAACAAGATTGCAATAATTTTTAGTATATATAATTGATTACATGATATGTACTGGTTCACGTTTTGCCTGAGGCTTCATGTAAAACGAGATCGTATAGAAATTAGGAAATGAAGAAAAAGTCGAGAATTGCCAACAGGTTATAGTCGTTGGGAGAATACGTACCTCTCAGTCCAGGAAATGTACCGTAGCCAGACGAACTAGCTCTCTGTATTGTACGCTCAACGAAGATTGGGTTGCATGCCTTATTATAATGCTCAGTGCTTCTACTTAAGTGGTCACGGTTTACACAAGCAGCGAGTATACAGATATTTTCGTTGTTTAGCTGGACTACATTTTCTCATTAATTCTACCACCCGGTCTCTCATCGGATTCATCCATACGAGGTACTAGATCTGAATCAACGATAAGAATTATTGGTGTACCCTTTTGGGAAATACAGAGAAAAACCATTTGAGCTTTGAAACATCATGGAAAAGGACGAACTCGCATTGATTGAATGAGGCCAGTTGTATCTAATCAGTTGTTTGTGATATATATATATTGATGAAACTTAATTACCCTTAATATCAAATTAAAAGGCATTTTGAGGCCTATAAATATTTTGAGGCGGTTTCTACAAGCAGGTGTTACTTTTTTTATTTAGAGTCAAAAGTATTTTAACTTTATAAGTGTAGACCTTAAATTATTTGTCCTTAAATTTTTAATTTTATCATTTGTGTCATTATACACATCGATTTGATCAATTATAACTGATCATTATTTAACCCATTAATTTGTCATAAATTGGTGACATAATGAGCTCAAGTGTGACACTGGGTTAAGAAATACCGCATTTTACATGATCAACGCTAAAAATTAACATGACTAGACTGATCACGTCAACTACTCATAGAGAAACTAACATATATGTAAACAAATTAGAAATTCTAGTGCACAAACAAATTAACTGTAAAATTCAAGGAGATAAAACAAATTTAACCTTTAAATTTATTTGTTCATAAGAAACAAGATATCTCTTTTCAATTGAAATTAGTCATAAAATACAGCCAGGGGAGTCTACAAGAAACTCCATACACAACAAAGCTTACATCAATACTCGATCGAATTAACAAGACATAAAGTGGAATCCCATTTATTGGCCAAAAAAAGAAAGGGGAACCCCATTACCATAAACAACTCTCTGAATGGTTTTCCTCATTAGTCAGTTATATGTCATAAACCAACTTGGAAAACGTGTTCATATGCCGAGAATGCAGATTGATGCACAGCGATAAACCATAATTAGTTGCACTTGGTATCATGTATGCCTTCCCTTCACTTGGAATTCCAGCACGTCCCATGAAACTTGGTCGCCCCCACCCAAAATCAGCATCATAGAGGGGCAGCGTAAACCAGCTAGTTATCCCAAGATTAGGGCACCTAACATGAGTCCCATGAGCAAGGCTTGACAAATCCTGATGACGCTGCTGAAGTTCAAGATAGTCGAGTGCCGATCGAACATAATCATCGTCCATACGCACCACAGCATTGTGAATGCAGCTTGCGGCATACGATAATGGTTTTGATATAAGATCCCCTGCTAAAGCTGTTGCTGCGGCTCTGAAAATCACATTACCAAAGTAACCAGGTGGGAGTGGGGGTTGCAATCTGGTCCTTCCGTTTACAGCAAAGAATAATTTGGTTTCTTGATCATTAGCTAGTTCACGTGCCTTGCAGGCACATCTCCATACATGACCTGAAAACACCTCAAATGAGGTATACTTGATTGGTAAAGTACTCATATCATCTTCTTCCTCTGTAGAGGTCGACATAGCTTTCAAGATGTTGAGCTGCTCCCTAGTAAATGTAAGAACCGAGACTACTGTTTCTACCCCAGTGCTTTCATGTTGATCGTGGTCATTAGGAGGTTGGTATACAATGTGGTGATTGTGGTTGAGTATAGTCCGAGGTGGGTCTCGAGCGCGAAGTATCGTCCTGTCGATTGTTGGTGGGATTGCAAGGTCCAGACCACGAGCCATATCAGACCATGTATTTATAAAGTGAAGAGCAGATAATCCATCTGCTAAGTGATGGTCTATGCGAACACCAAGTGCCACTCCACCGCATTTTAAATATGTGATCTGTACCAGCAACAGAGGATAAGAAGATATCCCGCCGGAATAATCAACGGTAGGGAGAAGCCCTCTCCCGAAGTCGGCAGTGGGTGCAAAATCGCCGAAGTCATCGATGCAAGAGCTGCTACGGGCCACAACAAACAAGGCCCCCTCCGCATTGCAATCTATTTCGAGACGACCCTTCTCGCCCTCATCCATTTTTCGCTTCAGGCGGCCGGCCAAAGGGTAAAAGGGCACAAGGGCCTTGCCGAGAGCGTCCCTCAAGACATGCATGTCAAAGAAATTACTGTCCTTGTCTGCACCAGCATCGACTTTTGGCTTGTAGATATAAATACTGGGAGTGTGAGTGCTGGGCTGCACCAAGTCCATGTTCGAGAGCCACAATGACTGCCGAGGTGTCTCCGCCGCTGGCCTCACCACTGTCGACTCAATCACACTGACGTTGACCGCCATCTTCCTGCTAGAATCTTAGATCCACAAAGAAAAATTTGAAGTTGCATGAGGCCATTTTTTCAGGTGAAGTTGTTATTAATTAACATCCTAGCCAGAAAGCAAAGAAAATCTCTACACCTCTAACTGTTATATAGAAATAGGAAATAAATAAAAGTTAGAAAAGAAGAAGGCATAGTTGGTAATATACCTTTTGTCCGAGAGATGCTGCTCAGACAAATGGTTTTAGTCTCTTCGTTTTATAATGCCAAGCGAAGTTTTCATAGCTAACCTGGAAAAGCTTGACTAAGCAACAATGGAGAAAGCGAGAGAAGTTGAGAGAGAGCAACTGGAGCAATTTCTGAGTTTCTTTCAATTAATACAACACCACACAAATCATATCAGCACACCCTATTTATAGTTAGGACAAACCTAACACTTATTACACGTTGGAAAATAAAGGAAAGGAAAATATCTAGACAACTAGTACATGGATGCCAGCTGGAAGCCAAATCATTGACCAACAAATACATTGCCATGCTACAACATCACGTAACAGTCAACATAAGTCAAGGCATGCATTCCACGTGATGAAGCAAAAGCAGAAGAAGCTGAGAGCTGAATGAGCAGAGCTGAAGTACATGGTGTACATGGTTAACAATGGCTACCTTGATGAATTATGCATGCATGAAAGCGACCATTCCTGTTTTGTCCAAATCAAGAGGTGTAAAACTGTAAATGATCAATGCTGTACGTGTGGTTCAAATCAAACTCTATTATCGAAAGATGCTCTTTTGGCTGTTCTTGCTGTTCGAGTTAACTAGTCACAGAGTCAGCGCGCGCTTTGCTAGTGCATCCTCAACTCACATTTTCTAAAGCATTTCCTCTTGCTGTTTCCTGAATTAAAATGTTTCGAGTTAATTTCATTTTATGCATTTCTTTATTTTCAAGGTCCTTGGAGTGTCTATTTACGATTTCATTTTCATTCCATGCATTAAAGAACAATACAGGAATACATACAAACAAAGAAACCCAGTTCCAACTTTCTGTAATCCACAGAAAATCTCCAGCAGAAAATTATCAAGATCAAAACCCAATAACTAAATTTGCAAACCACCAAAGAACAAGACCCTTTTGTTTTGTGGAATATGCAACCTCCTTTTGTTTTGTCATAATGATCTTTTAGGTCTTCCCAGTTTCCTTTTTCCTAATTTTTTGTTACATTACTTGTTGTTTCAAGAGAGGTTTCAGTTCGGTTCCCCTCACTTATTTTTCTCTTTTTCTATAATTAATTCAATTGTGCGTTAGTGAGGTTGCTTCTCTTTTTCAATCATATTTCGGTAAAAAAAAAAAGGGCAAGGCACTAGCCAAGAAAATGCCTCATCCTTCCATTATGTTATTATGGCATTACCACAATTGATATTTTTTTGGTTTTTTTTTTTTTTGACAATTTTCTACAATTGATTTGTACATATTAAGCTGAATATAAACTGATGTGTCATTGTCTGCATTGATGTGGTAGGGTAAGCCTCCTGACAAATGATTTGGACATGTTAAGCTGAATATAAACTGATGTGTCATTGTCTGCATTGATGTGGTAGGATAAGCCTCCTCACAATTGATTTGCACATGTTAAGCTGAATATGAACGATGTGTCATCTGAGTTGATGTGGTAGGATGAGCCTCTTCACTTCATTCTTGATCAACCAATATTGTCGGCAAGGTAGAGGTGTATGCTTTTTCTGCAATTAAATAATTGGATTTATTTCATTTTACCTCATGTCCTTTACACATTAAATCAGTTGTGCACTTGTAATTCTAATTTCATCACATGTACCCTTGTTCTCTCCAATTTAATCAATCTTATATTTTTATTAGTTTTTCCATCAATTATTTCGTAAATTAAAAACGTGGTTCTATCGGGCTCTTTTGTAGGATGATGATTTACAAACGTGGAATGCAAAATTATATTGTAAGTGAGGAGAATTTCGAAATATATTATACAATAGTTAGCAAAAAAGTTAAGAATTGGACAAGATTGATTGAATTGGTAAGTGCAAGGGCTCAAGTGATTTAGGGTATAAAATTCAAGGAGGTAAAAAGAAATTCGTTCTAAATAATTACATAAAAAAATCAGTTTTAAGAAAAGAATAAAATATAATATAAATTTTTGTATATTTCGGTGGAGACCATAAATGTACAAAACAAATAACTTAAGAGTGTGTTTAAATGAGGGAAAAAATGATGGAATTTAATTGAAAGTGAGGATTTCATAGTTCCTAGAAACCAATTCTCTCATTTGGCATTCTCAGATTGGAAATTTAAATTTCTCTGTGGCAAAAAAAATGAAGGAATTCATTCCTCTCTTTCGGAAAGCCAAGGTATTGCTCTCACTCTCATCTATTCTAGCTCCAAATTTTCAATGTTCTAAGTTCTAAAAGAAACATTGAAATGTACGGGGAGTACGGTGAGATTATAAGGAATGTTAGTGTTGGAGGTGCACATAATGAAATAGAACTACCAATCTTTAGTTTAAGGAGTATATTAGCTACTACAAACAATTTCTCTTAAGCTAATGGGAGGATTTGGCCCTGTTTATAAGGTTCCATTGACTCTTCATAAATTTGATAACATCTTTTACTTATAGATATTTCTAAGGAAATAGTTCTTTTTGTCACAGATTTACTTTCTTTAATAGGGGATTTTGCCTGAAAATCAAGAAGTAGCCATAAAGAGTCTGTCAAAGAAATCTAAGCAAGGATATAAGGAGTTCATGAATGAGTTAAAACTTATAGCCAAGCTTCAACATACAAATCTTGTTAGGCTCCTGGGTTGCTGTATTGCAGAGGAGGAATTGATCATATTGATCTACGAGTACATGCCCACTCAAAGTTTGGACAAATTTTTGTTTGGTATGTTCTTCTACTGAAGATTAATTTTTGATGATATTGGTGATTTAGTTAAGATTGTTAGTCATTCTTCATCGTTTGTCCAATCAGATCCATATGAAAACACAAGATTGGATTGGAGTAAACGTTTTCAAATCATAGAGGGTATTGCTCAAGGGGTACTTTACATCCACAAGCACTCCAGATTGAAAATCATTCATAGGGATCTAAAAGCTAGTAATGTCTTGTTAGATGGAGAAATGAATCCCAAAAATTCCGACTTTGAAATGGCAAAGATATTCGACATGAATCAAATCAAAGCAAACATCAACAGGGTTGTTGGAACAAAGTATGTATTTGTCGCACATGATTTCAATCATTTATATATAATGAAATCACTAATATTTCTCATTTCTCTACCACTGATTCATGTAGCGGTTATATGTCTCATGAGTATGCACATTATGGCCATTTCTTTGAGAAATTGGATGTGTTCAGCTGTTGGAGATTATAAGTGGAAAAAGAATGATGTTTTCCATCATGTTGAACATTCACCAACTCTTGTTGATTGGGTAAGTGAAATTCTAGTTATTGTTAGACGCTGAAATTAGAAGTTTTAGTTTATTCACGTATGCCTTAAAAACGAAAAGAAATGAAATTTTCAATTAGAATCTATAAGCAGAGGAAGCTATTAATTAGCTTTACCACAACCTTTAACTTATTAGCTTTATCACTTCTCTTCTTCAAAGAACTTGCATATTCAACGGAGACTACTTTTGGTGATGTTGGCTCTTCTCCATCAAATGGAGTCACCATTACTATCTCAGAAGGTCGATAGAGGTTCGATATCTATTGGTGAAACAAGCATTTGGAAAATACACCATCGGCTTTTTGACAATCTTGCAAGACATAGATCACTGGGCTCAAAATTCTACATATTTTTTTTGTTAACCATGTATTTAGACTCTATTTTTTTTGGGTGAGGGTAGCGTTATTATCCATTTATTTTTTGTCACCAAGATGGCCCTTACAAAAAGCATTGTATCTATAATTTTTTTTTATGTATTTTTTTTTTCTTCTTCTTCTTATTTATTTATTTATTTTATTTCAAAGGGGTGCAACAGAATGATTTCTTTTGTTTTTAGCATTTGGAGTAATGTGAAACCAAAATCAAATTACATCATTTCAACCATGAATTTGAAATCGTCATGGTGAGGTGTGATATACAAAACTGTGGTCTAAAGTTACCGGAATTATATGTGTTGCAGAAGCCTTTTGAAATTATAGGGGGTGAATGGATGAATGAGTTTTCTGTCAAGTTGTTGAAGTTGAACTTTGGTGACTTCTAAAAGGAATGGTAATGGCTTGGCAGAATGGTAGTTGATTGTTGGAAATAGAAATGGATTCACTTGTTGCTGTCAAGTTGGTTCTCCTTTGGACTGATCGTTTTTGTCATCTTTATAGTCTTGTGGCAAACTGTCAGAAGATTTTGAGTAGGGATTAGAATGTGTCTGTTACCCATGTTTACAGATAGTGTAATTCAAAGGTGACTGACTTGTTAGCAAATATTGATTATGATTATGAGCCTAGTTGCAGATTCTTTATTTCTCCCTTTGCTGATGTCGTTCCTATTTTGGAATATGATTTAGTAGGCTTATGAGTGCTTTATTTAAGCTAAGATTAATTGTGATTTAGGTTTCTTGTCACTTGCCTTCAGAATTCTTTGTAATAAATTTTTTTTAAGGTGAAGCTATTTGCATCCCCCAGATAAGGCTCATTACACCAGAAAATTAATTTTATTTTCTTTAAAAATATCATCTCGTCTCATTCTATACTTCACAACTTTGAATTTGATGATAAACAAATACAATAGAAGGTTTGTCAAATTTTCATTAAAGCTATTTGATATAATTTGATAGATGATTATTGATTTTCAAATCTGAGAATTATCTTTTTTTTTTTTTTGGGATAATAAAGAAATGTGTTTGGGCTGGGAGTCTCTTCATCAAAACATTCATTTATCTTTTTTTTTTTTTTGGGATAATAAAGATGAGATTTTTTTTTGTTTTTGAAAGGAAGATGAGAATTATTTGAAAAAGAGAAATGTGTTTGGGCTGGGAGTCCCTTTTTCATTTGAACCCTGCTGACCGTTAAAACTTTCAACTCTCTCCGTAGTCTGGAATCGAAACAAACCAAAACAGAGAGCCAGAAACGCCGTGCAGTGGCTGAAGAGGGAATGGTAACGACCTCTTCAGCCTCTGCACATATTGAATTTTGCCTTCTATTATTGCTCATATTGTTCTGTGCACAGATAATGGAGGAATGAGAAAATCGGAGAGCGCGAATCTGAGGTAGGAGAAAAGAACTTTTTTTTTTTTTGAAGTTTATATGATTTGATTAGCAATTTGTGATCTTTCTGTTCAAATTCTTATAAATTTATTAATGGATTGTGCTTAGTTTCTCAGATAAGAGACTTGGATAGGAAGAATGCAGAACTGGAAGAACAAAACAAAAATTTGGCTTCCATGGTAGGACTTGTGTTTGTTGTGCTTGCTTGTTTCTTTTCCAAAAGTTTTCACTTTAGGAGGGTTTGGTTGTGGGCAATGGTCAGTTTGGTTGCCTAATTATATTGTCGTCTTGATGTTTTAGCTTGAAACAAAGGAAGCCGGGAGTAATGTGCTGCAGAAACGTTTGAATGATCTGGTAAATTTATCACCTTTTAACATCCTCACCTTTTAAGGCTGCCCCGGTTTACTTTGTTTGCTGTAATTTAGGAGCAAAATACTGTACTGTCTTTGAGGAAAGCTCTCAAGGATGTCGCAATGGAGAAAGATGCAGCAGTTGTTGCACGGGTAATGACCGTCCATATGTTGCTTTGTCTCACTTTTCATTATGTATAGTCCCTCACAGTTTGGTTTCTTAGTGTAGGAGGATCTCTCTGCTCAGGTGCGTATGCTCAAGAAACGTCTAAAGGACGCAGAAGAAGAACAGTATCGAGTGTGCAATTTGTTTCTCTCCCAGTTCCCTTGGAACAGCTAATAACTATCTTTTCTAACTACTTCTTTGGCAGAACTCAATATGATACAGCAACAAACAATGAGTGGCTCACTTGGTGCACTAAACTCAATTGCTAATCCACCTGATCAGATAAAAACATTAGAAATTGAGTTAGCTAACATAAAGTCTGAGTTACAGGTAACAATTCTATTTGTTTGATGGCCTTTTGTAGTTTCTGCGGGTGTCTGACCTCAGTGAAAATTTTGTAGCGCAAGTCAATGTTTAGACAGCAAGAACGACAACAATTAGGAGAGGAGCAGGCTCGAGCATCCATCCTTACATCTGAGAAGCAAGAATTGGAAGAAAAACTTGCAGCTTTGTCTAGAAAGTCCTCAGGTACCATAGCATATAATTTCCACGATTAGAATTTTCAACATGGAGTGGCTTTTAGATGTTTTGAGCTATATCCATTCCCCTGGATGTGGGTTATTTTATTTTATTTATTGGTTCATGCCGCTTACCTTTTCAATTTCGAATTTACTTGTGAAGATTATTTTAGTAATTACGATGGGGCAGTAGAGGATGCACATATGGTCCATCAGTTTTAAGTCTTACCAAACATATTACAACTCCATGGAAATTCCAGATGATCTTGTACTTCAGATAACAAAGGTACAGAAAAGAGAGCCTTTATGATGCCTCTTTTAAGTCTGGGCTTCCACCCTCTGATATGTAAAAGAGGCTTAAAATGGTTATACTTAAAAAGACTTCTGCTCGAGAAAAGTTGAACAAATTGGCAACTTCATTTATCTTGCAAGAGGTAGAATTTTAGAAAGCTGGCATTGTTATTGTTTTTATTGCTGTAATTTGTTTGCACATCTATAAGTTATGTAAACTTAGATTCCTTGACCGTTAGAGTACTTGGAGTTGCAACTCTTCTGGCTTTTTAGTTCCATGAAGTATTTTTATTTATCACCTTTGGCTTTGTTACAATAGCCTAGATGCCTTTTATGGTT
>LYNE01000032.1:187324-201211 GCA_001662545.1 Rosa x damascena | reverse complement strand
ACATCGAGTTGACGAATTGTCCATTGATGATGAACAGCCAAGGCAAGAACAACCCGAATAGTTGTGTGTTTGACGACGGGACTGAAGGTTTTAGAATAATCAAAACCTTCTTGTTGATGGAAGCCATTTGTAACTAGACGAGCCTTGAAGAGCTCAATAGTGCCATCTGCACGACACTTCACGCGAAAAACCCACTTGTTGGGCAATATATTCATGGCTGGAGAAGGAGGAACGAGCACCTATGTTTCAGAAGAGATCAAGGCATGAAACTCAGATGCCATTGCTGCTTGCCACTCTGGATATTGTACAGCCTGTTTATAGGAACTAGGTTCAAGAGTGTGAGTCTGTGGAGTGCTATGCATAGCGTATTTTGGATTAGGCTTGAAAATCCCATGTTGTGAACGAGTAATGATACGAGTATCCTCAGTAGATGGGAACGTTCCTTGACCAGATGTAGGAAGAGATACCTCCACATTGGAAGACTGCACAGAGGGAGGAGAGGACAAGGTAGGAGATATAGGTGGTGGAGATGATGAAGGCAATGGAGATGATGGTGCTGGCAATGGTAAAGGCTGCGATGGTGGTGATATAGGTGATGGAGGTGAGAAAATAGTGGAATGATATGTAGGGGAGGATGATCCAGGTGCAGGAGAAGTGAGCATGGCCTGTTGGAATGGAAAAGTATGCTTATCGAAAACCACATGCCTTGACACATAAACACGACCAGAAGTGAGATCCAAACAATAATACCCTTGATGATCAAGGGAATATCCTAGAAACACACAGCTTTTGGACTTAAATTGCAGTTTGTTTTGGTTAAAAGGACACAAGAAAGGGAAGCATGTGCAACCAAACACACGTAGATAGTCATAATCAGGAAGACGCTGAAATAACTTTTCATATGGAGAGGCATGACCCAAAGTACATGAAGGCAGACTATTAATGAGGAAAATAGCAGTATTAAAAGCATCGACCCAGTGAGACATAGGCATATGTGCATGAGCTAGCATGGTTAAACCAAGTTCAGAAATATGACGGTGTTTCCTCTCTACCAAACCACTTTGTTGTGGTGTTTTGGGACAAGAAAAACGTTGGAAGATACCATTGGTTTCCAAATAATCACGAAATGCACGACTTTTATATTCTCCACCTTCATCACATTGCAATACTTTGATTTTGGTCGAAAACAAATTCTCAACATGTTTCTGGAATTTAACAAACATAGAAAAAGCCTCATGCTTGAATTTCATAGGGAACAACCAGGAATAATGAGAGAAATCATCAATAAATATAATGTAATATTTGAACCCTTGTACAGAAAGATTGGGAGAACACCATACATCTGAATGCACAAGTGCCAAAGGTACATTAGAGACAGACTCTGATAATTTAAAAGGAAGCCTAGAACTTTTCCCTACAGGACATGAATGACAAAACGAATTTTCCAAATGGCCTTGCAAACGCAAGGATTTATTTGACAGTAGACGAGACAAAACAAGAGCTGCTAGATGACCAAGCTGAAAGTGCCAGATTTGAGCACACACACGACCGCCAAAGAATGCAAAAAGAACCTTAGATGATGCGGATACAGGCCATTTTCACTCCTGCCACGGAAAAGGATCTTAGGAAGGATCTTCCGCGTCCTGAGATCCTGGATAAGAAAGAAATCAGGGAAAAACACAAAGAAATAATTATTGTCTTTGGAAAATTGATACAAAGAGATAAGATTTGTAGAAGCAGAGGAACAATGAAGAACATTAGGTACAGTGAAGAACGAGTGGTTATGAGATAGTGCAGTAGACCCAATATGAAAAATATCCAAACCTGAACCATGGCCAATTCCATTGACATTGTCAGTGCCATTATACTCACGAGGGTTGGTAAGGTTGTGAGCATCAGAAGTGATATGAGCATTGGCTCCAGTGTCCATCAGCCATGTAGTATCTCCATAACGAGGAGAAGATGACGCAGCCATTGCAGTAAAGCGCTTGGTGGGAACCCTTCCCTCATAAGACAAGTTCATTATGTTAAAGCAATCAACAGCAGTATGTCCAGCACGCTCGCAGATTTGACAGTGTACTCAGTTACCAGTATTGAAGAATGACTCAGTAGAGGAACCATGACCTGGTTGCACTGAGGATGTAGCACTAGAAGAGCCACCACGAGGAGAAAATGAGGAACGTTCTCGTCCTTTACCTGGAGACCAACCACGGCCGCCACGACCATTGCTAAGAAATCCATGACCTCGGAATGATCCACTAGGTTGAGAAGCAAGGAATGCAGTGGTACCAGTATCAACAGCAGCAGAAAGAGATTGATTTGTCATTGGACATTTAGCACTCAACAATAGAGACTCCAAGGCCTCATAAGAGATGGAGGTATCACATCCTTGAGCAGAGCTGACAGTCATCTCAAAGGAAGGTCCAACATTATTCATCACAATAGAGACAAGATCATTATCATCAATTGGACTACCGGCTAAGGCAAGACTATCAGCAATAGAATTCAACTTATCAAGTTAATCAAAAATTGAGAGATCTCCCCTTATTGTTTTCAGCAATTCACCACGCAACTGAAGGATGCGGTTTTGTGAGGAAGAAGCATAGCGCTTCTCTAAGGCCACCCATGTAGTACAAGCTGACGTTGAGCGAGCAACCGTTGACAGGACGGTTGGAGTCAGCGAGATATTGATCCAACTGAGGATGAGCTGGTCTTGTTGGATCCAAGCATCATATTCAGGATTAACAGTGTTGGTGAGCTTGCCTTCCTTGTCCTTCAAGAAACACGGAGGGCAGGAGGAAGAGCAATCCACAAAGGATAGTTGGAACGGTCCAGCTTGATAGACAACATGCTGGAGACATTCTGAGCCACAGTGGATGAGGAAGATGACGAAGCACCAGCTGTTGAGCCCATTGAACTTGAACAGGATCAGAAAAAAAATATATATATATTTGTCGATTAGACTTTAGGGCTCTGGTACCATAAAAAACATTGGAGCTAGAATGATTTTAATATTTAATAATCAGGTTACATGGCTCTATATATAGAGGTCTGTACAACGGAAGATAACCATATACAAGGAATTGGACTCTTATCTAACAAACTAGATAATTACAAAGTGAATCTAAAAGAGCTATCAACAAGTAACAGAAAGATAAACTCATGTATATCACAAGATATACATTCTAACTAGGAGACTCCAATATCACGGCTAGTAGACTTGGTGGACAGTGTTGCACACTGGTCAGGAGTCTTGGAGAGATTAAGCTTTGCTGTTGGACTACACTTATCATCTTCTTGTGCACCTTGGTGGCCCAGACAGCATCACTGCTTATTCACTTGTAGGCAATGAGCTCTGGTTAAGGCACCTCTTAGGCTTACTAGTCTAAGTTACGGTTTCTTTATACATATTTTTAAGATCATGGACAGCTAGCACATACCAGCTCTCACTTCTATCACGGAATTATCAAGTATAGAGAGAGGACTTGGGTCCTGTAGTCTACAACCAGTGATAGATATAGAAACTTGTTGGTACCTAATCCTAATCATGGTAATGCTCATCTTGGTTCCCGCAATGATGCAGAGGAAACAGATGTAGAGGATCTAAGAAACAGGTTAAGTTTTTGGAGAATAAGTTCCAAAGATTTGGCAGCGGGGACAAAACCTAGTACTTTAGAAGCCACATTAATTCATCAAGCCTATGTGATCTTCAAAAAGGCGTTCATGCTCCTTTATGTAGATCTCACCTTTGACTTTTGTGACACTGAAAACAGTTATCCTTTGATTGTGGGCAGTTCATCAGAAGATTACTTCGAAGTAGTAGAGATTGAGCTTGGTTTTATGTATGATTTGCTGTACACAAAGGCAACCATGATATACTCTTTCAAAGGTATCATTTTCTGCTCCATCTGCATGCTTTGTTACATTTCAACATTTCTTATCTTTGGCCTTGTAATTGATAAGAAGCTTTATTTCACCATTGACATAGCTCTCACTTGTTGTCTGTTAGAGCTATTACTCTTGCACTATATGCCATTGCCGTACTACTTTCCATAGACTGGAAACTATACTGGTTAAGCAGGCAAAAGAATATGCTTGCCTATTCCATCTTCAAAGGAATCAGTTGCTTTAGGTCAATTTTAAGTCATCGCAAGAGGTGGTCTGAATCCATGGCACAATTTAGGCCCAATTTGGTATTGCTTTTGGAACCTGCTTTTGGTCCAAAAGTGCTTCTGGTGCTCAATAAGGCTGTTTGGTAAACTCCAAAATTCTGGCTTTTGGGCAGAAGCGCTGCCTCCCACAGCAAGAAATCAAAAGCTAGTTTTAGTAGCTTTTGAAAATGACTTCTGCGGAACCGAGCTGAAAAACACGGAGGTATTAATGAAGTTGACTGAACTACCTTATTTGTCCTCGTCCTTTTCTAAAATTTACATTAAACATTGATTGCCAATCTTTTCTCCTCTTTGACAACTCGAACAGAGATGACCCAGAATTTTCTGACTCTTCACCAAACTTCACAAACACTGAAAATTAACCACAGATAAATATCAATAGCGATGCATTAAGGTCAGAACCGGACCAAAGCAAACCAAGCTGAGACCCTGTAGTGGCCTTGGTGGTGGCCGAATTGTACCCAAAACGTTAATCATCCTAAATTCAACTATAATCGAAACCAAGTATATCAATACATAGCTCGTGAAGAGGAGATCGACTTTCGTACCTCAAGCATTGCAAATGATCGCCGGAGTTTCCAGAAAACGTCGAAATTCTGCCGAAAAGGCTGGAGCTTCTTGGTTTCAAATCGCCTTCATCAGAGCTCGTCGGTGAAAACCCAAGCCGTAGGCTTGGTAGCGACGGTGATGCTGTCCGAACGCTGGTGTCTGACGCCTAGAGATGGCTGGAATAGGAAGTGAGGATCGGTGATTGTCGAGGATACTGAAGAGACAGAGAGGCGTCTGAAGTTCTAAAATTTTCTGGAGGTTTCTGGATTGTTGATCCGATCTTGGCCCTTATATAATTGAAAGCAACGGATTAGATTAAATGGTGATTGAAATCTAAGGTTCATATCGCACCATAATATTCTTTTTATTTAAAATGAATTTCCTTATTTCCAAACTTCCGAAATATGAAATAAATAGCTCCAACGTCCGAAAAATTTCACCATGGACTCATCGTGCCGCGTACTTTACTATCGGGTTCTGAAATTGAAGATTTAACTTACTAAATTTTTTTTATAGTTATTCCTGAACACTATTAATAATTATAGAGAGCGCTATATATATATATATAAAACAAAAAAACCTACAATTTTCACCGATATTACAAAAACTCTCAAATTTCTTACATAATTTTGATTTTGATGAAAGTAGAAATTACTGAAGTGAAGAGACTAGTGAAGAGATGGAGGATAATGAAAGTAAATGTTTTATTCGGTCTAATCAGGGTATAAGGATAATACATGAGAAATTTATTTTATTTGGTATGATTACATAATCAAAAATAAAATTATGTATTTTAGCAGCATATCTTAGCATGTATGACCATTTTGGTAATTATATCTAGCTAAAGCACTTTTGCCTTGCAACTTACCAAACACCTAGAAATTGCTTTTCATTCTCACAGCACTTTTAAAAATAGTTTACCAAACACCTCAACTGCTTCTTCTCACAGCAAGTTTGGAAGTGCTTCCTCTCACAGCAGGTTCAGAAGTGCTTCTTCTTACAGCACAGCAATCCCAAACTAAGCCTTAGTCTCATTCACTTTTGTGTAAAAGAGAAACCCCTCAAGGCTCTTTGGTATCTTCGATACGTATGAAAAGTATCGACATGCGCCTTTTGCAAAAGTCTCTGTCAGAATGAAAGAGCTTATCTTTCAGAAACTTCAAGATGCTAGAAATCATGTTAATGAAGAAAGAGGTCCTGAACTAAAATATGATCAAATTAGGGATGTCTTGACTTGGAAAGGGAACCATGCGTTACAAGGCTGAATCTTTATTCTGAATTCTATTGGACCATGGATGAACATGTACCGTTGGAGAAGACCATTCATATTTGGCACATTGCAACAGACTTATGCTTCTACAATGATCTAGAAGAATATAAAAAACACCCTAATCATGAGTACACATCTCACATGAGCAAGTTATTGTCGGATTATATGATGTATATTCTGCTCCTGCACCCCTTCTTGTTGCCAAAGGGGAGTGGACATATTAGGTTTCAGTACACCTGTGCACAGGCCACATAATTTTTTAGACAGAGAAGTCAAATCATAAGTAAAGGAGATGCTAGCCATCAGGTGTTGTCTGCAATGTGGAGAGAGTTGGATTCAGATGATAGCGGGACATATTCGAATATGGGAAGCAAGATGATAAATAAAAAGAAAATAAGTCAATGATCTTGCTGTGATCTGGTACAGAGTAATTGGAGAGATTGATGGATCAAGATTCTGTTCCAAGTCTAGGAGTGATTGTAGGATCGAATTGTATGCAATTATAGCTTACTGATGCTTGTATATAATAGCAGTCCTTTGTACAATTGTATGTATTATTAAATCAAATACAAATCCATTTTTTTATGGTATCAGAGCACCATTTCAGGTGTCTCTAGAGTCTCATCACCTTCCGCCACAAACACATCAAAACACCACCAAAATAGCATTATGGTACAGACCAAAGATGAGTCGCCATCCAAAAACATAGAGGAAACTGTAAAACTGAAACTAGCCTACTGCAACTCAAATGCAGAACATGTATATAGACTAAAACATATTTCTATGTCAGACTAGGATTAGATATAGAATTTAAGTAATTAACCTGTTTGATTTGTGTTGTCCATTCAAGATCCATACGACAAGTTCTCTTTGCATTGATGGGAATGTATTTATAGAGAAACGTTTATGTTGTTGCAGGAGAATCAACAAATCTGATAAAAACAGTTATAAAACTGTTTTGTAGTTATAGCAGTTCCTTCCATCAAGGAAACTGTTTATAACTTCTTATCTTGTCAGACAAGGTCGTATCTTAATCAATGCATAATTTGAATGTATGCATTCAAATCAAATGGCTTTAATTAAGTGTTTATCAATGATTTCATAACTTAATTAAATCACCAATGCTTTATTTAAATCCCAATAACTTAGCTTCATTTTCTTTGTCTACTGTTGCAACTCATGTTCATACCAGCTTCATATATCTAGTTCACTATGATCTTACAGAAACAAGCCTCCCTGACCCACTTGTCTTTCATCACTTCGACACACTAGGCTTATCCTAGTTAACACACTACTTGATGGACACAACTATGGACAATGGAGCCGCGCAATGCGCCTCAGCCTCAGTGCCAAGAACAAGCTTGAACTAATTGATGGAACTATCAAGGCCCCTTCATCCACTAATGCCAAATACCCCATGTGGAAGCGCTACAAAGACATGGTATTGACTTGGATCCTACATTCCATCAACCCTGACATCGCTAGTAGCATCATATTCACTGACACAGCAGCTGCGGTTTGGAGCGACTTCAAGGACAGATTTTCCTAAAGAGATGACTCAATAATATATCAGATTCGACAAGAAATTGCCGAGTGTCGCAAAGGTCAGAAATCGGTCTCCACATACTACACCAAACTGAAAGCCCTTTGGGATGAGTTAGCCTTCTATCTGGAACCTGTTGCATGTGAATGTGAAGGTACAAATAAGCTTGCCAAATGAGAAGGAAATGAGAGGGTTATGCAATTCTTGATGGGGTTAAACGACTCCTTCTCCACTGTTCGTGGTTCAATCTTGATGATGAATCCCCTTCCTGACACATGCAAGGCCCATGGCTTGATTCTCCAACACGAGAGGCAGATTGAGGCAGTAAGCTGTCATGAAAATTTACCAACTTCTCATGCGATGCAAGCTTCACGTTCCCCAGCCACATAGAGTCCTTCTGTTCACCGCAAACCTTTCAGGTACACATATTGCGAACAGGAGGGCCATTTGGTGGAACGGCTACTATATTATTGGGTTTCCAATGGGTCACAAATGGCGTGGAAAAAATGTGAAGCCCAAGACCAAGAGGCCAGCTGCTCACAATGTTGAATTGAAAAAGGTACCCACCAATGAAGGTCCAAGCTTCACCACTGAGGAATACAATCAAATCATGGCCATGCTACGCAATAAGAACGGTAATGTACAAGCACTTGCAAATGCCACAGGTATATTCACACCCAACTACAATATCATAGAACATGATCCGCATTCAACATTATATTAGATTGTGGATAGTGGAGCAACAAATCACATATCATATTTATCACCCACTCACAATAAAACTAAAGCATCCCATGATTTTGTTGGTTTACCTAATGGAGGGTAAGTTGCAATTGAGAGTATTGGATCTGTTAAATTGTCACAAGAATTATCTCTTGATGGAGTCCTACTTGTGGCTAAGTTTCGTGTAAACTTGATATCTGTGAGTAAATTAACCTGAGCCTTGAGATGTATAGTAATATTTTATCCGGATTTCTGTGTTGAGCAGGACGTGGATATGAAGAGGACAATTAGCCTGGGGAAGCATTTTAATGGGCTCTACTACCTCACACCAGAACAAAACCCTCACCTAGCAAATCATGTCACCTGCACCTCAGTGGAACCAACGTCTTGGGCACCCATCCAATCTCTCTCTCATATTATTCCAAAAATTTTGTTTGATCATAAGCATGTTTGTGATATTTGTCCTCTAGTAAAGCAAACTCGTTTATCTTTCTCTTCTAGTTCAATAAAACAGTAGCACCTTTTGAATTAATTCATTGTGATATTTGGGGTCCACATAAAACTCACACACACTCTGGGGCACATTATTTCCTAACTATTGCCGATGATTTCACTCGTTTCACATGGATTTACCTTATGAGTTTTAAATCCAACACTCAAACCTTGCTGAAATCCTTTTTCTCCTGGGTCAAAACACAATTTAATCGTGATATTAAAATAGTACTTGCAGACAATGGGGGTGAATTCACATCGATGCGTGCCTTTTTTGATGATCATGATACTATTTTTCAACACACTTGTGCCTACACTCCCCAGCAAAGCGGGGTAGTGGAACACAAACATAGCCATCTTTTGAATGTTAGTCGGGCCCCTCATTTCCAAGCTAATTTACCATTAAAATTTTGGGGAGAGAGTATTCAAACCGCCTGTTATCTCATCAACCGACTTCCTACACCCTTACTTTCTCATAAATCTCCTTATGAACTCTTGCATGGCACCTCACCTAATTATACTCATCTCCAGGTTTTCGGGTGTTTGTGTTATGCCACCAAGCTTACCCCTGCTCACAAATTTGACACCCGCGCACGTCAATGTCTTTTCCTTGGGTATCCTCCCTACCAAAAAGGTTATCGTCTCTATGATCATGAAATCAAGAAATTCTTTTCTTTGTCTTTCACGAACATATTTTCCCTCTTACTATGTTGCCCCTTGAAGATCAAGAGGACTACCCTATCTTCCCAACTCCTTCTTTCGACAATCCAACCCACTCCTTCCAACCCACCCTGCTAGCCCAATCAAGCCACCAACTCTTCTCTCCTAGCCTAATCACCTCGGCCCAATTAGGCCACAAATTCTTTTCTCCCATCTCTTGACCCCAACTCCTCTTCTCCATTCCCATCGCCATCCACCGATCCACCTTCTCCACCATCACCAGTCGATGCCTCCTCCCATCCATCACAGGCACCGGTCTTGTCCTCACCACCACAATCCCTATTGTCGCTGCCATCACCTGTGCGGCACTTATCCCTACCACCCTCATCTCCACAGCCCTCTTCAGAGCCTCTACCTCCACCGTAATCACTACCACCAGTAGCGCCTGCACCATCACCACCACCTCGCCGGTCCACTAGTGCCACCAACCTACCACCCTACCTCCGTCATTATGAGACCTATCATGCTGCCCTCCTTGGCTCTGATATTGCCTCTTCCTCCACGTCTGGCACCCGATATCCTCTACAAAGGTATGTCTCATACTCTGGTTTGTCTCCTGCTTATTGATCCTTTGTGCACAACATCTCTCACTTGATCGAACCAGCAAACTATAAGCAGGCCAGTCATGATCCATAATGGGTTGAGGCGATGAATTCTGAGATTTAGGCCCGTGAAGACAACCACACCTAGTCCATGACTCCATGGTTCCTCTACCTTCAGGTCACCACCTAATAAGATGCAAATGGGTCTTCAAGATCAAGTATCATGTTCATGGCACTGTCGAACGTTACAAAGCTCAACTCGTTGCCAAGGGGTTCACTCAACGAGAGGGTGTTGATTACAAAGACACCTTTTCCCAGGTTGCGAAATTAATCACAGTCTGTTGCTTATTAGCCATTGCTGCTGTTTGAAATTGGCCATTGCACCAAATGGATGTACAAAATGCTTTTCTCCATGTGAACTACTTGAGGAAGTCTATATGTTGCCCCCTCCTGGTTATCGTCGATAGGGGGAGAACGGGGTTTGTTGACTTCACAAATCTCTATATGGACTAAAACAAGCTTCTCATAGTTGGTTCCAAAGGTTCTCTTCTGTCATTCAAGGAATTGGCTTTCAATAGTCCCGAGCCGATTACTCTCTATTTACCCAGGTTCGTGAGGATTTCATTACTGTGGTATTGCTTTATGTGGATAACATTTTCATAACAGGGAATAATGAGAAGGCAATTGGTGACCTCAAGAAGTTCCTTAGCAGTTGTTTTAAGATTAAAGATCTTAAACCACTCAAATACTTTCTTGGCATAGAAGTTGCACGTTCCAAAGCTGGAATTACAATTTGTCAACGAAAGTATACGTTGGATATATTGGAGGAAGCCGTCTTATTTGGAGTAAAACCTACAAAAGTACCTATGGAGCCTGATTTGGTGTTAACTACAAAAGGGTGTGATGCTCTCAAGGATCCTTCTCGTTACTGCCGATTAATTGGGAAATTGATTTATCTCACAGTCACCCGGCTAGACATTGCATATGTTGTGAATACACTCAGCCAATTCATGCAGGAACCCAAGCTACACCACCTTAAGACAACACACCGTCTTCTCCAATACCTCAAGGCAGTCCTAAGACAAGGCTTGCTATTTCCTTCTCAAAGTCCATTTCATTTTATCAGATATTGTGACGCTGACTGGGCAAGGTGCCCAATTACACTCCAATCAGTGACAGGATATTGTGTATTTCTTGGCAAGTCACTTGTATCATGGAAGAGTAGTAAGAAGCAAGTTACGGTATCTAGATCATCTGCTGAAGCTGAATATCGGTCTATGGTTGCAGCTGCTTATGAACTTACTTGGTTGAAATACTTGTTGAGAGATTTACGTGTACAACACCCTGAGCCAGCAAGACTATTTTGTGACAATCAAGCTGCCTTACACATTGCAGCAAACCCAGTTTATCATGAACGAACAAAGCACATTGAGTTAGATTGTCACACTGTTAGTGAAAGAATTCAAAGAGGGGAAGCCAAAACTGCTTATGTGCAAACTGGAAATCAAATAGCTGACTTGTTTACAAAGCCACTAAGAGCGCCTGCTTTCCACATGCACCTTGTCAAGTTGGGTGTTATTGACATCCACACTCCAACTTGAGGGGAAGTGATAAAGGAAAGAAAATAAGTCAATGATCTTGCTGTGATCTGGTAAGGTACAGAGTAATTGGAGAGATTGATGGATCAAAATTCTGTTCCAAGTCTAGGAATGATTGTAGGATCGAGTTGTATACAATTATAGTTTACCTAGAATAGCTTACTGATGCTTGTATATAATAGCAGTCCTTTGTACAATTGTATTATTAAATCAAATACATAATCATTTCTTTACAAGACAGTATTGATCCAAGGCTGTCAGCTTGCAGAAAAATTGCAGTCATAAGGATGGGACTATGAAAAAAAAATGGTTTATAATAGGTGAAGTGCGGATAGAGATGTTGTGTTACTCAGAAAGCCAATGTGGATGGAAGGAGCATGTTCAACAACTTAGGCGTGGCAGAGAGTTTCTTACTCTTGTCAGCCTTCTTATGATCTTGGATTCAGTGAACAATTTCAGCAATTTATACAAGAGTGATTAACACTTAATATTGGGAAATCTCTGTCAAGAACATGTTGATGTACTACATTACTGATAAACTTTGTGCTTGGTATATGGATTTTGGTGAGAAGTTGATTTTAAGTTATTATCCTATATGATTTTTGTGTTTTGTTGAGTAATTTCTAGTATATTTCTTATGACAATGCCATCTACATATATATAATTCCATATTTTTGTCACTTCCTGTATTCGGTAAAGGTCCAAGGACCGTCCTATATGCATGCACTTACATTCCTAGATAGATTTTACCTAGAAGTCTATTGACACTGCCCGGGGTGCCATTAGACTAGTTAAGAGAGTGTCAAATTCAAAAACTAACGAATTTTCAGTTTCCTGCATTGCAAGTAAAACAAAAATGAAGACAGACTCATTTTCAAAAACTACTTTAATGATATTATTTGGCACAACTCATTTGAAGGCGGTCTCCTCGAACTAATTGAGATGGTGCTTGATTTAATGTTTGATAATACGAAGGCAACCATAGCATGTTCTTGCACAGGTGGTATTTTCGGATCCATCAGCTTGTTTTACTACATTTCCACATTTATGGTCTTTTGTATAGCCACTGATAAGAACTTCTATTCGACCGTTGACATAGCTCTAACTTAGATGTTATGTGGTGGAGCGGTTGTTCATGAGTTATATGCCATCGTTAGACTAGTCTGTACAAACTGGACATTGTGATGGCTAAGCAAGCAAACATACCCGCTAGCTTGCAAAATGTATGATGCAATCTCTAAATTCCGGTTAAGTTTAATTCATGAAAAGAGATGGTCTGAATCCATGGGCCAATTCAATCTCATGGTGTTTTTCTTACCTTGGAAACCCTCAAAGTGTGACTGAAGTTCTAGGTTATTCCTTGCTAAGTATGATATGTGTTTTAAGTACGTATGAGCATAATTCCTTTGAGGTTGTACCTATTAAAATGAAACAGCTTATATTTGACATATGATTCCAGATGCCAGGAACTTTGTTAGTTTCACAAACAAAGCATTGTACGCAGATGATATCATTAGACAAGTCTTGGCTTGGAGAGGTAATCATGCATTAGAAAATAGTCATTGTACCGCGACGAAAATCTCAAAAGTTGAACTGCACTTGAAAAATCTTTTAAGAAATGCATTCTTGCGTGGCACATTGCAACAGATTTATGCTTCAGTGATGATCTTGACAAAAATCAAATGGAATTTAATCGTGATATAAGAAAGTTTTTGGAGAAAATGTTCTAAGAGACCAGAACTAACTGGACAAAATGCAGGAGATGTGTTGCGGGCAACGAGTATAGAAGATCAAAGAGGTCAATAAGTACTAACTGGGGCCCGGGGGCCTCTTTTTTTGTAAAGGCTTGGATAGGAAAAGAAGAGATCCTTCCTATCCTCTTATATTAAGAAAAGGAAAACATGAGTACAAATGAAGGGGATCAAAACCAAAACCTCCAAAATAAATTAGAAAAAACAAACATGGAACTAACGAAAATGAAAGTTCGGAAGACCCAAGTGTTCTTTGTTACAGTGAGCAAGTATGAAGAGTGGAGCAAAGTCCCACCAAACCAAGGTAGTAGAAGTAGTACCAAAATTTGCTAATGCATCAGCAACTTGATTACCTTCCCGAAATATGTGAGATGAGCATAAATTCATTTAAGAAATGCGATACAAGCAATTGCACCATTCGATGCAAAACATCCATGGAACTAAATTAGGACTACGAAGTAAGTCAAGGATGAGAGGAGAGAAAGCACCAAGAACATGACCTTTGTAATCTCGAAAAATTGCATATC
>LYNE01000032.1:165083-184576 GCA_001662545.1 Rosa x damascena | reverse complement strand
AAAAGCAAAGAAAAAGGAGAAAGAAAAGAAAGAAAAAAAAAAGAGGCTAAATACATATTACTACCCTATAGTTTTGGTCCAAAATCAATTCAGTCTCTATACTTCTAATTTCATCAAAAACACCTCTGCACTTTCAATTTTCATCTAATAGGTCCAATTTGCCAATTTTCCGACAATTGAGTTATTTAACTTGTTAATATGGCTCATATATGACCTATGTTTTATGATGTGGTGTATGCATGCCACCTCTAGTCAATTTAAGAGTGAGTCCTACTATTAAAAATAAATAGTTTTTCAACAAATAATCCAACTATAACTTGAACCCATAACAAAATATTAACGAATTAGACCTATTAGATTAAAATTGAAAGTGCAGGGGTGTTTTTGATAAAATTAGAAGTCCATGGACTGAATTGATTTTGGCCTAAACCACAGGCTAGTAACCAGTATTTAGCCAAAAAAAAAAAAAAAACAAGGCCCACTACTGAAAAGAGAGGAAACGGCCTAGTTTTCTCAAGCTCAAAAACATCGCTACGCACGCCTGCATCAACACGTGCGTGCGCAAGAATTGTTTTATTTTCTCAAAACCAATTATGTTCTCTTTTATTTATTTAATTTCATACTATGGTATATTTAATTATTTATAATTAGAATTTTTTTTAGCATGTTATTTTATTGCTTGTTATATATGTAATATATATTCGTGGAATTAAAAGCATGTGATTTTCATTTATGTTCACTATTTTTGTAAGCATGCTCTATATTTTATTGTTTATGTTTTTATCATGAAATTTTGAGCATGTTTTATTTTACTTACAATTATATTATTATTCCTAAGCATGTCTTTATCTTATGCTATTGTTTATATTTTATTTTTACGCATGATATATGTAGCATATATTTTGTTGTCTATTTGTGCAATTTGAGCATGTCCTGTAATTTATTTTTATATATGCTATGTTTTATTCTTTATTATGTGCAAGGATTATTCCTTATTTAGAATGCTATACAAAAATTGTGTTTTGCCATGATAATGAAAATTCATGCGCATTATAAATATATACTTACCGTGATAAAGCATTTTCACATAGAAAAAATGTGACCATTACGAATCTTGGTTTTGAAATCTAATTCATATTTTTGGAAAATAATTTACGTGGATGTCTTTATGACTGCGTAATTTATATCTTCCCTCTTATTTATATAGATGGCTGATCCAACTCGACCTGAATTTGACATTTTGGACTAAGAAAGACTTGAGTACCACCGTTGGGTTTCTAATGTAGAAACTGCTTTTGTGGCAAAAGACTACACTGCCACCATTACCAACCCCAAAGACGATGTACCGTCTAATAAGCTGAAAGCAAATGCCTTAATATTTATGAGGCGACATATTGATCCTAGCCTATGCTGGGATTACCTTCAGTTGAAGACACCCAAAGAACTGTGAGATGCCCTTAAGGGACGTTTTGGAAACATTCACGATACTTTGCTCCCAGAACTGACCTTTCAGTGGAATGAAATCCGTTTGCTTGACAACAAAAGGGTTAATGACTTCAACAAGGACATGTTGCCCCTAAAGGCACGTCTAAATTTATGTGGAAATGAACTCACAAAAGATGATATGATCCAAAAGACTCTTTCCATTTTTCCTACTTCAGCACTTAAACTAGCGAACCAGTATAGGCTGAAGTATAACAACAAAAGAATCACAACTTTCAATAAGCTGATCAACCTACTGCAAGTGGCTGAGAGGCATAATGAGGTTCTCTTGAACAACAATGTCAGGCCCATTGGAACAAAGAAAATTCCCAAGACTAATTATGGAAAAATGAAAGGTGGAAAGAACCCCAATGCATAGGGGTTTGGACGTGCTAATCCCTACCCACGTGGCAACAATGCACCACATGACAAGGGACGTGAGGGTCGTGGTATGGGCCGTGGAGGCCCTCCCAATGTAAGGCGCAGAAACCTTGATTTGATTATCGTTGGCTTATTAATAAATTTCGGATCTTATTCTGAAGCAATGAATTCGTTCAACTTTTATTTACTACACAGATTTACATGGTTCAAAATAGCGCTAAAATGATGTAAAGCAATACATCTAGAGAAGAAAAAAAATTATTAGAATGAAAAAAATACCATTCTATGCAAATAGAAATACTCTAAAGAATATGAGATATATTTTCAAATTAATTAACAATACCTCCCATTTATTTGTAGGAATGAATCGAGGAGAACTTGAGTGCTTAGTTGATAGTGGGACTACCCACACCATATTAAGGAATGTGCAATTATTCATTGAATTAATAGCTTATAATTCCTCTGTGACTACAATGATTGGATCATCACAAGTAATAAAAGGACGAGGAACTGCCAAATTTTGCTGCCTAATGGCACAACATTTAAAGTCACAGACGCTCTATATTGCACCAAGAGCTAATCAAACCTTGTTAAGTTTCAAATATATTCGTGTCAACGGTTATCATATAGAAACACACTATGAGAATGGAACTGAATACCTTTATATTATTACCTCTAATGAATGTGGAAGGAAACACATTTTAGAGAAACTTATGAGTCAATCTAGTGGACTGTACCTCACTACAATTCGGATCATTGAATCCTATGCTGTCACCAACAATGAAATGTGGGACACTGACTCATACAGGCTTTGGCATGACTGCCTAGGGCATCCCTGTCATGACATGATGATTCTTTTTTTTTTAAACTAATATGGACATCCCTTCTTTTGAGAGAAAAATAAAATGGGACAAAAAACTGTCACACTGCAAGATGTTGGTCCTAGTACTGTTCAAATGCAGTCATTGCCTTCTGAAGTACCAGAAGTACTACCTCCCTCTCATTATGCCTCATTGACTATTTCAAAGGCACATCACTCGTTTTGCAAAGCCTGCTCTTTAGTAAAAACAGAATCGAGACCTTGCTATGCTAAAGACACAAAACAAAACATTCTATTCTTACAAAGGATACAAGGAGATATCTGTGGACCTATCCATCTAGAATGCGGACCATTCAAGTACTTTATGGTTTTGGTGGATGCTTCGACAAGCTGGTCATATGTCGCTTTATTGTCCACTAGAAATATTGCATTTGCAAAACTCCTAGCACAGATTATAAGTTTAAGGGCTCATCACCCTGATCACCCTATCAAGTCTATAAGGCTTGATAACGCTGGAGAGTTTACATCAAAAGCATTTGATGATTATTGGATGTCTATCGGGATCGATGTGGGTTGAGCATCCTGTACCTCATGTGCACACTCAAAATGGTCTCGCAGAAGCCACCATCAAAAGGCTACAGATGGTGGCTAGGGCATTGGTTATGCACACCAACCTGCCTATATCTACATGGGGTTATGCAATATTACATGCAGCTTTACTTATTCGTTTCAGATGCACTACTAGCCAACCATTTTTTGCGTACCAGTTGGTAACTAGATATGAGCCTGACATTTCTCCCTTACACATATTTGGTTGTGTAGTATATGTGCCTATTGCGCCCCCACAGCGCACCAAAATGGGTGCTCAGAGACGATTAAGTATTTATGTTGGATACGAATCTCCAACGATTATCTGCTACTTGGAACCCTTGACAGGCAATCTCTTTACTGCTAAATTTGCGGATTGTCACTTTATGAGACAGTCTTCCCGTCGTTAGGGGGAGATAGGAAAAAAGATTTTCCAAGAGAACGACAGAAATTGTCGTAGTTTGTCTCCACTCTGTCTCATTTTGATCCCCGCACATCACAATGTGAAAGTGAAGTGAAAAGAATAATTGATCTTCAGAACGTAGCAGATTCGATGCCTGATGCGTTTACTAATATCGCAAAAGTGACGAGATCACACATACCAGCTGCAAATGTGCCTGCAAGGTTAGAAGTCCCCAACAAGGGGCATGGTGTCGCAGATAAAGGCATTGCAACCACACTTAGTAGAGGTGTGGTTGAGTCCGTGGCTCCTTAAAGGAAGAGGGAGAGGCCACTTTGTTCGATTGACACTCACCCTAGGAAGAAGATGGCGAGTAAGGCACAAACCGATCCATTATTCATCAATGTAGAGAATCCCTCTCATGAGATTGTCTCTGATTATAGTTATGTCCATGAATCAATTATTGGAAAGTATGCTCAATTTGGTTGTGTATCAAGAAGATTCGATATCCTAGAAGTCTACCTTGATTGTAATATCATTATGCTTTAATTGTATGGCAAGCATAGGATGTTTTTCCTTTCTTGTTCTCCTGAACTTAAGGAGTCTTCGTGTTGTACAAGAATACTAGTTTGTATATATGATTGGTAATCAATAGATTGAAAATCAATTCAGCCAAATATCTTTCTTTATGGTATCAAAGCAGGATACGTCCTAGCTCTTCTTTTCTCCTTTCTTTTCAACGCATCAGCTGAGTTCTTCCTCTTTCCATCATGCCCGGAGGAGATGTTGTTCAAAATTCTAATGGATCATCATCCTTTGATTCATCAAATCTCTTGTTCCTACACCATTCAGACCATCCTGGTCTTTTGCTTGTTTCGAAGCGCTTAAATGGCGATAATGATCATTCTTGGTGCCGTGCTATGAGGATTTCCCTTAGTGCCAAGAACAAAATTGGTTTTATTACCAGAAAGATCGAAGAACCAGATGAAGAATCTGAACCTGATGAGCATACCCTTTGGCAACGATGCAATGATATGGTACTTTCCTGGATTCTCAACTAGTTGGAACCAGACTTGGCTGAATCCGTTCTCTCTTGCAACACTCCTCACGCTATTTGGGAGGATCTTCGTGAGAGATTCTCACTTGGGAATGCTCCACACATATTTCAGATTCAAAGAGACATATACTAGATTGAACAAGGTCATATGTCAGTTTCTGTATACTATACAAAGTTGAAAGGATTATGGGGTGAGCTTTCTTCATACAACTTAGCTGCATGTACTTGCGGTCAAAATGATCGTACCAAATTGATGCAATTTCTCATGGGACTTAATGAGACATATTCAGGTACGTGTGGACAAATATTGTTAATGAATCCCTTACCTTCTGTTCGTCAGGCATATGCTTCAGTTAAACAGGAAGAAAAGCAGCATGAGTTGGGCTCTTCTGCTGTGCCATCGAATATGGCAGCTATGATGGTGCGCAGTAGCAACAACAATTGGAGGCCAAAAACAAGCACTCCAGGAAATCAAAACAAAGAGCCTTTTGCATGCACATATTGTGGGGGAGAATTTCATAGGGAGGCCACATGTTGGAAGAAGAATGGATACCCTCCTGGGCATCCAAAACACAAGAGTGTAGATGAAGATCAAAGCTTAGAAACTGCTGCAAATCAAACATGGAATTCTTTCCAAGGACATTATGGCAAGAAATCTGGTAATTATGGGAACCGAACCAAGAGATATGCTTCTGCCAATTCCGTGGATGCAAGTAATCAAGTTCCTAGTCTTCAAGAACTCCAAGATGTCATGCCGAACCTCACTGAAGCACAGTATGTTCAAGTAATTACTGCAATGAATCCCAAAGCAACTGCTCCTCAAGCTAATGCAGCCTCAGCATCACTTTCTGAATTTTCTGAAGGTTTGTCTTTAGTTGCTCCTAATCCCTGGATCATTGACAGCGGGGCAACTCATCACATAACTTCATCTCCACAATCTTTAAGCACTATTAATCCACATTCTCCTGTGCCGCCCGTTTGTTTACCTAGTGGGGATAAAGCAAGTATTACTATGAGTGGTGCCATCCAATTCACAGATTCATTTAGCATAAATAATGTTCTATGTGTACCGAGTTTCAAAGTTGATCTTTTATCTGTTGGCAAGACAATTGATGACATGAGTAGTTCAGTGACATTTTTTCCTTCTTGGTGTATTTTGCAGGACTTGGTTACAAGGAAGATGATTGGTGTGGGTAAGCGACGTGGTGACCTATACTATCTTGTGGCGTTGGCTTCCATTCCTCCATCCAACCGCTTTGCTTGCAATTTAACCATTTCATCCAACCTATGGCACCAACGCCTCGGCCACCCGTCTCCTTCACGTTTACAATATTTAGCAAATAATAATCTTCATTTCCAGTTTGATTCTAGTCATCAATGTGATGTTTGCCCATTGGCAAAACAAACACGTCAACCTTTTTCACTTAGTTCAATTTCAACTACCAAGATTTTTTCCCTTATTCACTATGACATTTGGGGTCGATATAAGACTCCCTCTCATTCTGGTGCCTATTATTTTTTGACCATCGTTGATGATTTTTCTCGATTCACTTGGGTGTTTTTGATGCGTCACAAAAGTGAAACGCAAACTTTACTCCTCCAATTTTTCAATTATGTTGCGACTCAATTTAATACTAAAGTCCAACAATTTTGTTCCGATAATGGAGCTGAATTTCTTTCTTTACAAGATTTTTTCCTTGAGCAAGGTGTCATTTTTCCATAATCATGTGTCTATACACCTCAGCAAAACGGTGTTGTTGAACGAAAACATCGACATATCCTTGAAACAGCTCGTGCCCTTCGTTTTCAATCACATCTCCCTATTTCCTTTTGGGGTGAATGCGTCCTTACAGCCATTTACAATATTAACCGTCTTCCCACTTTGTTGTTAAATAAGAAAACACCATTTGAGCTTTTGTACGGAAAACTTCCTGATTACTCTCGTATGAGGGTATTTGGTTGTATTGCTTTTGCTACATCAGTTAATCCATCTTCCAAATTTGGTCCTCGAGCCCGTAAATGTATCTTTATCGGTTATCCCATGGGGCAGAAAGCCTACAAATTGTACGACATTGAAACTGGGAAAATCTTCACAAATCGGGATGTCATATTTATGGAAGACACTTTCCATCACTCACCACAAAAAGCATCACATTCAGAATCAAGCCCACCGGCCCAATCTCTACCCATTACTATTATACCCGATCCATTCTCCCTCACCCATTCTCATTCACAAACACCACATCTACCACACATCGACTTTTCCACACCTGTTCCTTCTTCCACAACTGACGCAGCTGCACTTCGACCTCTGTCTTCTTCCCCTGCTCCTGCTACCCCATCCGACCCAGCTCCAGCTACCCAGTCCGACCTTGTGCCTCTCTCTCCAGCCCACGCGCTTCCTCCTTTTCCTGCCGGCGTAGATGCCATTCCAGCCTCAAATCCTATTGAACCCATCGAACCCATTGATATGGTTGCTCCTATTCCAGATCCTGTTGCTCCGCCTCTCCATCTATCCCAAGGCTCCCGGGAACCCAACGTCCGCCTCCACGACTACGTCTGTTCGCAGGTGATGCTGCCTCCACAATCTCAATCATCATCCTCACCAAGTTCCAGCTCCGGTACGATATATCCTCTTCATTAATTTTTATCTTACCATAGATATTCACCTGCTGATCTTGCTTATGTTGCAAATATCAGTCAGGCCGTGGAGTCCTCCTCTTATGAAATTGCTGCCTCTGACCCCAAATGGCAGCAGGCCATGACTTCTGAATTGCATGCTCTTGTTGACAACAATACATGGACTCTTGTCCCTTTACCCCCTGGGAAGCATCCTATTGGATGCAAATGGGTTTACCGCATTAAGTATCATGTTGATGGATCTGTTGAGCGCTACAAAGCGCGTCTCGTGGCCAAAGGTTTCACCCAAACTGCCGGCATTGACTATCATGACACTTTTTCTCCAACCGCAAAGATGGTAACTGTTCGTTGTCTCCTTGCTATTGCTACTAGTTTTGGTTGGTCTTTACATCAATTGGATGTTAATAATGCTTTCCTTAATGGCGATTTGTCTGAAGAATTATATAGGTCCCCTCCTCCTGGTCTTCGGCGACAGGGGGAGAACCTTGTGTGTCGCCTCAACAAATCCCTATACGGATTAAAACAGACGTCTCGGCAGTGGTTTTCAAAGTTTACTACGGCCATTATTAGTGTGGGGTTTACACAATCCAAAGCAGATTATTCGTTGTTTGTTCGTAAAGATGGTGATTCTTTCATTGCTCTTTTGATATATGTGGATGACATTATGATTACAGGCAATTGCACAAAATCTATACATGCTCTCAAGCAGTTTCTCCATGCACAGTTTCGTATCAAGGACCTTGGAGAGTTGAAGTTTTTTTTGGGCATTGAGATAGCACGTTCAAAGAAGGGTATTTACTTATCTCAAAGAAAGTATGCACTTGAAATTATAAAGGACAGTGGCTACTTGGGAGCTAAACCAGTCGAGTTTCCTATGGAGGAGTGCAAACTTTCGAACAAGGGTGAGCCGCTAAGAGATCCAGCAGCGTATCAGTGTCTAGTGGGCCTATTGATTTATCTGACAATCACAAGGCCAGACCTCACATACTCAGTACATGTCCTAAGCCGCTTTATGCATGAACCACGCCAACAACATATGGTTGCTGCCCTCAGAGTTGTACGATACTTGAAATCCTCTCCAGGCGAAGGTTTATTACTGCACTCTAATAATTCAGTAAATTTAAGAGCTTTTTGCAATTCAGATTGGGCGGGTTTTCCCATTACTCGCTGCTCAACTACTGGTTACTTTGTATTCTTGGGAAATTCTTTAATTTCATGGAGAACAAAGAGACAAAAGACTGTGTCATTGCCAAGTGCAGAAGCGGAATACAGGGCTATGGCAGGTACTTTCTGTGAACGCACTTGGTTACGTTACTTGTTAACGGATTTGCATTTGCCTATTTCTATGCCTACCATTTTACATTGTGACAATCAAGCGGCGTTACACATTGCCGCGAATCCGGTGTTTCATGACAGAATTAGGCACATTGAAATGGACTGCCATTTTATTAGAGATAAAATACTGGAGGGTCAAGTTGTAACTAGGCATGTTCCATCATCACAACGGTTGGCTGATGTCTTTACTAAAGCCTTAGGGAGAGAAAAATTCAAGTCTCTATTGTGCAAGTTGGGAGTTATTGACATACACTCTCCAACTTGAGGGGGAGTATTGGAAAGTATTCTCAATTTGGTTGTGTATCAAGAAGATTCGATATCCTAGAAGTCTACCTTGATTGTAATATCATTATGTTTTAATTGTATGGCTAGCATAGGATGTTTTTCCTTTCTTGTTCTCCTGAACTTAAGGAGTCTTCGTGTTGTACAATAATACTAGTTTGTATATATGATTGGTAATCATATATACTAGTTTGTATATATATTGATTGAAAATCAATTCAGCCAAATATCTTTCTTTATCAATACTGGAGGACGCTCTGATGTTTGAAATGATACCAAAGAACAAAGAAATCTCAATGGATTATGAGAGTGCTTATGAGTTGATAGAAAGATCTTCCATACACATTGATGATGTATTTGCATACACTGTTGCTCAAGAAATCATAGAGCATGATGATATCGAAACACGCTCTGTTGCAAAATGTCAACAAAGAGCAGATTGACCTAAATGGAAAGAAGCAATCCAGGTAGAACTATATTCTCTGGAAAAGAGACAGGTATTTGGTTCGATAGTGCTAACCCAACCAAGTGTAAAGCCTGTAGGACATAAAAGGGTCTTTGTCAGAAAGTGTAATGAGAAGAATGAAGTCCTGAGGTACAAGGCTCGCCTTGTGGCGCAAGGTTTCTCACAATGCCATGGAATTGATTGCGAGGAGACATACTCTCCAGTAATGGACGTTATAACGTTCCGCTACTTAGTTAGCTTGGTATTTTCCGAAGGACTGGAAATGCAGCTTATAGATGTGGTTACTGTATATCTCTATGGGGATCTTGATTCAGAGATATATATGAAAGTGTCTGATGGCCTTACATTACCCAAGTCAAGTGACTCTAAACCACAAAGTTCGTTTGCAATCAGGTTGAAACGCTCACTTTACGGATTAAAATACTCCGAGCGGATTTGGTATACCCGTCTAAGTGACGACTTGATTGGGAAGGGATATAAGAACAATGAATTGTGCCCCTGCATATTCATAAAGAAAACAAGTTCCGGATTTGCAATTGTAGCTGTATATGTCGATGATATGAACATAATAAGTACTCTTGATGAAATAAGAGAAACCGCGGGTTACTTGAAATCCGAATTTGAGATGAAGGATCTTGGGAAAACTCTATTCTGTCTAGGCCTTGAACTAGAACACCGAGTTTGTGGAATACTAATCCACCAGTCTGCGTATGTCCAAAAGATGATCAGACGATTTAACATGGATAAAGCGCATCTTGCTAGCATTCCTATGATCGGTCGAAGCTTGGATGCAAGGAAATATCCATTTCGTCCAAAGGAAGATGACGAAGAGGTGTTGGGAACTAAAATTCTCTATCTAAGTGCAATAGGCGCATTATTGTACTTAGCCCAATGTACTCAACCAGACATTGCATTCTCAGTGAACTTGTTAGCTAGATTTAGCTCAGCCCTAACGCAGCGACACTGGAATGGTATTAAGAACATTTTCTGATACCTAAAAGGAACCATTGACTTAGGACTGTTCTTTCCCTACAGAGAGATAAGAGGGACCGCAGATGGAACTGCAATCCCTAAAGGAAATGTTGATGGCGAAAGCGCCACTCACTATACCGAAATACCAAATGACGTTTTGGTTGGTTTTGCAGATCCTGGGTACCTCTCTGACCCATATAAAGGTCGTTCCCAAACTGGTTATGTATTTACCATTGGGAACATGGCGATATCTTGGAGATCAACCAAGCAAACCCTTGTGGCTACCTCCTCGAACGACTCAGAGATCATTGTTCTACATGATGCGGTTCGTGAGTGTGTATGATTAAGAGCTATCATTACAAATATTTGAGGGACTAGTGGTTTGAGTTCTACCACTGAAGAGCCTACTTGCATTTATGAAAATAATGCAACTTGCATTGAATAGATGAAGCTAGGATATATCAAGGGTGATAATACAAAACACATATCGCCAAAGTTTTTCTATAATCAGCAACAACAGACCCTCGTCAAAATTCAAGTGAATCAAGTAAGGTCTGAGGAGAATGTGGCAAATTTGTTCACCAAATCATTGCCTAAGGCCATATTTGAGAAACATGTGAAAAGCATAGGAATGCAAAGACTTTCCAAACTCCCTTGATTAATGTAAGGATCAGGGGGAGGTGTAGACGTCAGGGGGAGTCTAACACACACATGTCATCCTCAAATGTAAAAAGTGCGTTGTACTATTTTTCTTCGACCAATGTGTATTTTTTGTCCCACAGGGCCTTTATTGTTACTTGGCAAGGTTTTTAGTGAGGCAACAACTCATGCACCATTTTATCTTTGACTTGGCACAGGGGGGAGTGTTAAAGAAAAAGCACATTCTGTGTCTTCGTCAAAGAAACAGACGAAGAAGGAATCAATGAATTGCAATCACATCACAATCAATATTTACTATCATTATTGTAATTGATGTTAATCGATATTTCCATTGTAATTCCATCATTATATAAAGGGGCTATGAAATGAAATGAGTAGACCAATTCCAATTCTCAATTTACTTTTACAATAGTACATTTTTTTATTATTTATTTTTAATTTTAATTTAAACTTTTATTTTATTTTTTATTTTTTATTTTTTATTTATTTTTTTTTATTTTTTATTTTTTATTTTTTATTTTTTATTTTTTATTTTTTATTTTTTATTTTTTTATTATAGAATGAGAATTGAGAGCAAGAGCGCGCTCTCTCAAAACACTAGAGGAACCTGAAGAATCAGAGCCCATCAGTTTGGTACACAAAAGGGACCAGAGCCGAAAGGTACTCCTATAGTCCTATCCATTTTGGACACCCTAAGGCCTAAGGCCATCTCCAACCCAAAGGGCTAAAAATGGCCCTGAGGCTAAATTTTAGCCCTAAATTCTGTACTATTCATTGATCTAACATCAACCGTCTCCAACCGGTCAAGGCTAAATTATAGCCCTAAAATATATTTTAACATTTTGGATTGGTTATATATATATATATGTGTGTGTGTGTGTGTGTGTGTGCTTATTTTTTAAAGTCAATTGACTTATAGTAATTGAAATAATTTATATGATAAAAAATATTTTTTCGGTTGTATTTTTTTTTAAAGATAATTAAAAATATCTTTAGCTAATTTTGAAATGAAATAAAACTGGAATCATATTTTTAATATTTATTTTATTCATGACATAAGCATTTAAAATAGTATCTTAGATCTCCATGAATTTTTGTTGGACTTGGACCCAAAGACCATCTTCTGATTGACTTGTGTCATTGACGAAATTTTGGGATACTTTCACGAAAGTAACGGTGAGTACTTCATCAAGCAACGGTGAGTACTTCATCTTCCAACGGTGACCAATTCATACTTCTTTTCGACGAACTAGTCATTTTCGATAAAAGTAAAATAAATGAGAAATTAAGAATAGGGAGAAAATAAAAAGTTTAAAATAGAGAGATATATATGAGGAAGTAGAAGGAAGATGTGAAAAAAATGTTCATATGTATTTATAGTGTAAAAGTTATAAAAAAAAATATATATATATATATATATATTATTTCAAACCAACGGCTATAAAAAAAATAAATAATAAATAAAAAATAAAAAAATCCAACGGCTACTAGCCGTTGCTGACGTCATGCTCCCATCATCATCCACTACAGCCCATGGGCCACCATCAATCTGATCCATTTTTTTCAAAGGCCATAGTGCTACTCAAAGTGCTATATTTAGCACTACAATCTCACATTTAACACTCCATTTTGGCCTTTTGGCCCATAAGTTTTTAGGTTGGAGTCCAGAAAGGCTTTATTTTGGCCCTTTAGCACTTTAGGAAGAGGGGTTGGAGAAGGCCTAAGCGCATTTGATTTCAACACTCAAGCTTATTTGGGCCCCAAAATAGATCTGCGCATCCCTTACTTCTGCACCTCTGCTGAGCACGGCCTACATCGCCGTCGTCCATCTCATACACATCGCCGGTCTTCTGATCGCCAGATCCGCAGACCAGACAGCCTCTCCAGCGTAACCAACAATCCCCATCCTCATTATCATCACCGTCGTACGAGTGCAAGCCTCCCCGGATTCCTTTGCTGCCGCATAGATCATAGTGCGATGGAATACTCACTGCGTTATCACTCCAAAGCCTGTTCTACGCAGCCAAGCCACTCATGGCCTGCAAAACCAACATCGATCCCTTTCCAGCCTTGCCTTAATATTCCATCCTTGCAAAGCCCTCGTTGATCCAGACCGGTACCTCCTTCCAGACCGCCGCTTCGTGACGCGTCACCGTGGCCTTCATCCCAACCCACATAAATCAGGCCAAACCTTCATGCCAAGACCACTGAAATTTCGGGAAAATGTGTTAATCAATAGGAGGCTTGATTCGCCCCCTCCTCGGTCGAATCCTCATATCAAAATTTCAAGCCTGACTATTCCCGATATCGACCAGATCATGTCTGACGATCATCATCATTTTCACTAAATTCCCACCTTTGAGAAGTTGGTTTGATCATTTAAGCGGTCGTCAAAAAAAAAATTGCGATGGAATATAGGTGCTAGGACGCAGAGCATGGAGAATTTAAATCTCCACCTAGGGCAGACTCCGGAATTAATCGTCGGAATAGAGAACCGTAGCCCGGACGGCTAGGTTTTTAGGAGAGCCAGAAACTCATTTCTTGTTGTTCAATTAATAAAATTTAACAATTGATTAGAATTCAAAGAATTTTCAATAAAAATAATATTTGAATCGATGGATTTCATACTGAAGATGCCAAGTCCAATTGATGACTTCAATTGATTAATTAATCACAATACAACAAAATGATTAATTGAATTGATGAAAGGCCCAGGAAGGAGAGGAAATTAAAAAAACAAAAACCTTTTTTTTTTTTATGCAGACCAAAACACCCTTGTTTTGTTTATTGAATAAGCTACTCCTAACGACGTCGTTTGGAGATAGCTTTACTTTTTCAAAAAATAACCTGAGAGTGTTCTTCTTGTTCAACACGGGTGTTCCTTTTTGCCCCATTTCTATCATTTTTACATACCCAAGTGTCTCCTCATCCTTAAACTTTGTTAAACCAGCTCAAAAAATTGAGGTTAGGCAATAGCTCTACCTTGCCCACCTGAATCTGCCCATACACATGCACGGGCTCCACCTCACTTAATATTGTCTACGTATGTCACGTCCCGTATCTCAATTTACCTATTTACTAGTCATTTGAACGGTAAACGGCAATTAGTTTTACTTGTTACCTTGGTTTGATACTCTTAGTGGCCCTAAAAGCTAACTTTTTGTTCGGGTCAAAATTTGAGAAAATTTTCTTCATGAAAGTCGCAGAGGATGTTTAAACGGAGTCCGTGCATATGTGGTACCTAAAAATTGGAGTTTGTATGAGAAAGTTATAAGTGAAATACAAAAATTATTGTTCATGATAAATTTATTGTGGTAGGTTTCCAAATCCGGAAACCCACCTTTCTCTCTCCTCTCCCCGAGCTTTCTCTCTTTTCCTTTTGGTCTCCGTCTTCTTCCCCTTGAATCACCGCCGTCCGGCCACCAACTTGTGTGTGGCCGGCCATCACAGGAGCGCCTCTTCCTCCTCTACACCCTAGTGACCGTGGGTTACAGCAATTTGGCCGGAAAACCCTGAATTGAAGCAAAAACTATCACTGTTGCAGTTGGAGGTTTTCCAGCGATTCCTACATTTTCGACGATCTCCGACCACCAAACCGGGTCTAGTAGGAGCGTCTCAAGCCATTGATCAATTGCCCTCAAGCTATTAACTCCAATTCACATCGTGGAGGATGAATCGAAGAAATTTTCGAAGCTAGGGTTTGAAATTTATGGGTTTCTCTTCACCGGCCGGTTTCGACTGTTTCAAGGTAAAATTGGAACTTGTTGTAGTTGAGAAAAGTGTTAGGCTTGTTGAGTAGATGTTGCAGCTGAAATTTGGTAGTTAGAGGTGAAGTTGGCCGACGGTGCGTGGGGCCACGTGCCGCCACTGTAGGTCGCCCGTGGAGGCGCGTATGGCAATGTTATGGGTTATGTTTTAGCTAGTTAAACCCTATTTTTGATCTAGAGCTTATATATGTGAATTTGGTGAAGATTGGAGAAATTTTGAACTGATTTCTAATTTTCGAAGATTTAGAATTTTGATTATTGATTTATGAGAATCCGACCGTCGGATTTCTCTCGAATCTAGAACTTGTAAATTAATGAAATGGTGTTGGTGGTAAAGTTTGGGTTGAATTAAAAGAAATGGAAATGTTGAGTTAAGAGGATTGATTTTGGAATCGTATTTAATTGTCGAATTGTTGTTCACGGAATATAATTGTGTACAGGGCGCTATACCGAGTTACCGCTCGACGAAGAAATCCGTATGCGTGGTCACCTATATAGTACTATGAGTGGACTTTTGTTTTAAATGTTGATGCATGTGTTGTTTCTTCAATTAATGCTTTACTTAATTATCATAATATTTTGTCGAGCATATTATTTTTAGTTTCGGATATTATTTGGTTTTGGAATATATATTTGGAATATTGATCGGATTTTCCGTCATGATTTTGGAACGAGAGCTTTCTACGCTCGAATTTGAATTTACGATTTATAATGATTTTTCAACAAATTATTTTCCGTTGTGATTTCTGGAATTATATATTATATTTCTATTCATCGATTTGAGATTTTTAAAATCTTTTCAAAATGGGATTTCGATGGAGCTATTTTTCTTATTTACTCCTCGACTTTCGGTTTTGGCATTGGGAATGCCTTATTGATAAGTGTGGTTTTAGTTTTGTTTCTGAGTTACGATTTATAATTTGATCTTGCCTATTTGTTATGATTTTGAGAATATTTTGGCGTGCGGGATCACGTCAATAGAAATTATTTATTTTCTCGTGAGAAATGTGGGGAAGCTTTATGGATTTACTGGTTTTCGATTGTTTTCCTCACCATACTCGGGTCGATTGGATTGTGTCTCCTCCTCACTTACTTTGTGTTTGTGAGTGGCAGTTGAGGTGATTTATTCTCCTCCTCACGTGAGTAGTAGTCAAGGTTATTAGTTCTCATCCGCACACAATCTATATGTGAGTGGCAGTCGAGGGTAGGTAGAGCCTAAGGGGCTCCTGGACCCGTATGGTGATTTCTTCTTCCCAATATCCTACTATTACTTGACTAGCGGGGCTAGTCTGATTTCTCTTAACCAGCGGGGCTGGTATGTTTTTACGAAATTTTGACTTTAAAGAAATACGTTTTATAAACGTTGCATGCATCGAGGTTTTATAAGTTTAAATACGTGGGAAAGTATTCAAGTTTGCTTCATTTAAATTATCTTGATTATTTATTTTTGTCCACTCACTCTAACGCGTTTTTAAATGCTTTCCCCATGGGCCCTTCTATTTGAAATGCCCAGTTTGTAGGCTAGACTAGTTGAGGTGGGGCGTACATGGAGTTGAGAATAGTTGTCACGGCTTCCGCATTGTAGGATCTGTCGATCCTTCACCCTCTTTACTTTTATTTCTATTATACCTTTTATTTTAGAATTGCTCTGATAACCTGTTGGATTAATATTATTAAGTTGAGATTTGTGTATTGTGAATTGGAAGATGTTGTGATTTGAGGAGCAGGGTGGCTCCAGGAGAAAAGGATGGATTGCTTAGAAGTGTGAATGTCTTTCTCCAGGTTTTGGGTAATCCATTTTTAAGGGAAGTTCTGCCAAATTTTTGGTAGAATTTCTTCTAAGGTGGCCCCCGCAGGGCCACTTGGGATTTCAGGGTGAAATCCAGGGCAGGTCCTGTCAGCGTATATGACTTGAAAATTCGTCACACATGCGGGGGCGTGTTGAAAATATGAATTTCACATGAAAGATTGGGAACATTACCTAGCTATGAGTTTAAAAGGATTTGGGTTTATCAAGATGCGGAGGTGAAGGTGAGCTTCTCAAGAATGTATGTCTGCATTCTTATATCACATATGTTTGGATGAACAATATTAAGCCTAGCTAGCTCTCAATTTAAAATTGCTCTTGATGGATCAAACACAATTGTTGAGATGATTGAATTATATTATTAGCAATACTATTTATGTTTTAGTCAAAATAACTAAAAGTTTATTTTGGCTAGCCACTTTTAAAATATGTCTACATCAATTCTCTCTATTTTATTTAGTTCTTAAATTTGTATTATTTATTGAATGAAGAAAAAAAAAATTAAATCTATTTATAAATTATATTTACGTAAACTAAAAAAAATGTTTTAAATTAACAAAAATAATAGAGAGTCTCGTATCGCTCTCTGTATTTAGGAGCGAAATAGTTAAAAGTGGAAATATATAAAGAGCCGCTTAAGAGTCAGGTACAGCTGCAAAAATATATAAAAAAAAACTAAGTATGCTCTACAAAATAGTTAATGAGCTAAGATAGAGAGTCTGCTAAAAATGCTCTTAGTACATAGATCGGCCATAGTTGAATTCTTTTCTTCTTTTTTTGGTTACAAAAATGGTGGCTGAGTGAGCTACCACTACGAGGCCGGGAGCAACTTGGGTATGACCCCTCCTCAATTGATGTTTTTCACAAGTTGGGATTCGAACCAGAGACCTTCTATTATAAGGAGAAGCTCTGCAGCATCTGCCGCACTTGCAGCCTATCATGCATCCACTAGACCAATCACATTGAGTTGTAGTTGAATTATTTTTCTTTTCAAACTATATTTTAATTATTTAGATTTAGATATCAGATGAATAATTGTCCCAAAAAACAATGTCATATGCATATTACATAGTTTATGATTGATGCTAGAACCAAGGTTTTAAATATCGGTATCTTCATATGTATCGGTACTTTGAAAAATAGAGTATCGGAAATATCATGGATATATCGAGGATACAGGGTAACAAAATGTCGTTTTTGAAAAAAAAAATCAATTTATTAGAAATTTAGAACTACATATAAATACATATGAATGTCAACTTCATCTATATCCAAAAAGAGACTCTAGACGGTTGAAAATCCGCTCGCTGGTCTACGAAAATGCAATAATCAGACCAAGACATATGACCTATATAGTGCGAATTGTAGTGATGAACATGATAGTTATAGATCTCTTTAGAGCTGCCGACTGTTTCCCCTATAAGGGGATAATAAGGATGACATTTTGCCTCTCTCATTTAATACTCCATTTAATACTTCATACTCTGCACTCTCTTCTCATCATGTCATCCATATATGGTTCCTTGACTTCCTTCTACAATGTCATTTGGCCTCATGTGAATAATTAAACTTTTATGGCTTTATCTTCTTTCTAATATTCAACTACAGAGTTACAAACTACATACAGAGTTATAGACATAGTCACAGACTACACAGTACCAAATCTCTCCTTACACAGATTTGCATTTAGATTTTTAGAGAATTACTTCTCACCCAAAATCACCTTGAGGGTATTTCTCCTCACCTAGATTCGCCTTGAGGGGATTTTTTTTCCTCACCTAGATTTGTCCTAAGGGGATTTTCTACTCACCTAGATTCACCTTGAGGGGATTTCTCCTCACTCAGATTTGTCTTTAGGAGATCTATCTTCACACAGATTTTCATTTAGAGAATTTCTGAGTTTTTTTAATTTTTACCTCAAATTTTACAGATATTTCTTCACTTTCTCAGGGATATATCGCAAATATCTAATATATCGGGGATATTTGACGATGTCGGAAAAATTTCACAGAAACGGTAAAAGATAAGATATTTATCCCCCTAAATATATCAATCCGTCGAAAAAAGGAGATATCAGAAATATGGCAGATATTTAAAACCTTGGCTAGAACAAACCATAGATGAAGATAAATGTTAGCCTATAATTGAGGCTGCGATCCCCACACGGGCACACCTTTGGTGCATGTCGCCATTTCTCCATGATATATGCCTTCTGAATCCACATCCAGTCATCATGATTTTCATACTAGAAAATCCTCATCAGCCTCTTTAGTATGATTAAATTAAAGGATTTTGTCCATTTCCACTTTTTGAGGAACCTTTATTATCATCTTTTGTCTGGGTGTACTAGGGGTTTTTTGCGTCTTATTCCTGTTTCAGAATAGGTTTTAGGGTTTCCTAAGAAATGATTTTTTTTCCGACTCCATAAGCGTGTTTTGTTTTTGAATTACTTGCTAAATCTATATAATAGGGTGACCTCTTTTCATCAAAAAAAAAATCAGCTTTTGTCATGCATGTCATAGCTTTAGCCTTGATCCTAGTCAAGAGAGAAATTTGATCCACAAGCACCAGATCATCTTATCTGTGAATGTTTTACTACACTGTAATGTTTCGACCGGTTGCCGACAAAAGATTTGACCTCTTGCTCTTGTGTGTTAATTTTTCATATCTATACGTTTATAGGAAGATGGTAGAGAAACAAATTTTTCTATACTTAGTTTGTAATGTCGAGAAAATGAATAAGAAAAGGTAAATCAAACTGAAAAGCAATTGAAACATGTTTTCACTCTTTCAAATCTTCAATATATCCCGACTATACAATGTTGAAATTTTTTTT
>LYNE01000032.1:146244-165039 GCA_001662545.1 Rosa x damascena | reverse complement strand
ATGATATGAGTGATAGCAGAGGAGCAACCTCTCTCACACTCTAATTTCGTCATCCAAAAAAAAATGTGAAAGACAACAGAAGGGGACCTAATAAAACCTTAGGAAGAAACAAGCAAAAATGAACAAGTTAACAAAATTTAAACTGTAGAAGACCCAAAACATTACTCTCATAATACAACAAAGATATATAAAATGAGGAGCCACATCCCACCATACTTGTTCTAACGAAGATGTTCAATAATTAGCTAGAGCATCTGTTTCCTTATTCTCTTCTTTAAATATGTGTTAAGTTTTGAAGTCTATTTGTGAGATCTTATATAATTAATTTAACCAACGTACATACTCAGAGTTACCAAAGCACAAGTGAACGAGAACGAATATAATGTTGAAAATGTGTTTTTTTTNNNNTTGCGTGCTTTATGTAATGGACATTCATCATTGAAGGGGAAAAGTAATTAGAAATTGATTATTGTTGCAAAGCTGGCTGTCTGATTAGTAACCATTGATGTAAGTAATGAATAATTGGATATGATCAAGGTACCAATCACATGTGGTTGGTAAAAAGAAACTTTGCACCCATTTGAAAATGGAATTGGTAAAGTTAACAACGTATTTGTCACTTAACATACCTTTATGTCATGTTAAATATCATGAAGTACTTTGGCAACTATATAAGTAATGTAATGTTTTGGTAATGATCAGTCATCCCTTCAGTCATGAAGAGCAAGAAAACTATCTGCTTCTTCTGCATCCCTTCCTGGAAACACAACGAAGAGAATGATCAAGAGAAGCACGACCACGAATCCCACTCCAGCTCTCGTGGTCGGCGCGGCAAGAGAAGAGGAGGAAACGTCGTCTCCACATCTCATAGTGATGATCATGCTGAAGGCAACACCGGTACAAGTACTACTACCGCCTCAAGCAATGATGTTGGCGCCGCGGCCGTTGTTATGGTGAGTACGGCCAACTTTTCTTCCGCTGACGGTGGTAACGCCGATGGTGGCGGCGATGGCTAATTATGATCAATGATATGGAAATTTGTTGCTATTTGCCATTTTTGTTTGATCATTTTCGAATATAGCAATCCTCTTCTTTGTTTCTTTCCCTTTTTTTACGAAGACAACTACCGTAGGACATCAAATTCGAATCAAGCATCGGTCTAAGCCTAAGAAATAGGTGGGGGTGGATTGTCCTCCTTCATCGCCCTAATCCAAGATGCATATGCTATTAAGGTTCGCGATTCCAAAATCTTTCTGCATGTGAAATTTCTCATATTAGTAAAACTTAGGTTATCGAAAAAGAAAAAAAGTAAAATAAAAATTTTCCCAAAGAGGGTTTAGTTTGTTTTTGTTGGTCCCATCCATGTTTTGGATCGATGTAGATCCTCCGCTATAAATTCCTATGCTTGATCGATCTGCTAGACTTTCTTTGTGGGGCTGCCATAGTGCCATATCACTACAAGTAAATCAAAAGGCTGAAAATAGATGATTGCAATATCCCCGATTTTTACACTCATGCAGTAAATTCCGTCGTCTCTCTCCCCCTCTCTCTGTAACCTGGCCTTTCAAAATGACGCAGCTTGCTGCCATGGATGAAACAAATTAACCCCGTCCCTATGAATTCTTAAAGAATTGAACTACAAACAATTCCCAGCTAAAGAAATTTAAGAAGACAAGAAATCCACAAATAGAATATTAAAAAAGAAAAACCGATGTGCAACTAATTAATTATTGATTAAAATTTAGAAACTGATCGAGACCAAGTTATAGCTTCGTTTCTTCTAGATTCATCTGGTACAATGGGTCTTTTGACTTGTCACTGTTGCCTGAAATGAAACTGACATGGAATTTGGCTTCTGACTTCGTCAGTTTCATTCCTTTTAACGTCGTATACAGAGTCAGCGACACCTCGATCGTGCTTCCGTTCTATGTGTCCCTGGCTTTGTGTTTGGAGAGAACCCGCTCCCTCTGTGCTTCAGGATGGATAGAGGGTTTCTCATAAGCAGCCGTGGGATTGATTAAGGATGACGTGGCATTCTTAAATGCAAAGTCTAGCAGATCCTAATTATGGGAATTATACTAGAGGATCATGTCCGCTATGTCCATCATACCCTAGTGTATGTATCACGCTGGCACTGACCTTACTAGGTCAATCATGATTTTTCAATCAATGAATTCATTCATTACCTCAACAAAAAAGAAAAGAAAAATGTTTCTTTTAAAGCTTGTTTGGACAAAATGATTTATTAAACGAAAAAAATGATAACTCAGAGCGGGGCATGAAGTCAAAATGTTCTTAAAACATACAGATATCTAAAAAGATAATACCAAAACATATATATGCTTAGCACCAGCTCATTGAATGTATTCAATGTAATTGGGCTAGAAACTAGTTTCTAATGTTTTTTTTTTTATCAAAAAGGAATTTTATTGAACAGCAAATAATTACAATAACCAACCACTGCAAGTGGCTTAATGGTTCTTGTCTAGTTAGGTGTGCTCCCCAACCTAGGTTTGAACCCCGAAGCTGTCAAAGTGGTCAAGCACTGTGTTGCAATGCACAGTTTGAGCATTTCACATGTGCCAAAAGAGTTTATCTTGGGCGTAGGAAGCCTTTGGCTTCCCCTTGACAAAGTCAAAAAATAAAAAAATTACAATAACCAAGAGGTAGACTGAAGGTCAATTTGGATGGGGTGTTTAAACATGGCTGCTGTGGAGATGTGGGTGTCGTAATTAGAGATGACGTGGAGAGTTCATGGGTGCTTTATGTCATGCAAAATCTGCTCTCCACATCGAAGCGGTTGCTCTTCGTTCTATGCTTGCATGGATTGTAGAACAAGGATGGAACAATGTGGAGGTGGAGACTAATAATGCGGTACTACTTGCTGCTCTGGAAAGCGACGGTGATTGATTTCTCTAGTATAAGGTGATTGATTGATAACTATAAGGCTCTTACTGCTGAGGTTAGTTGTATTTATTTGTGGTGACCCGAGAGATGGGTCTCACAGCGCCTGGACCCCGAGCTAATGAGAAACCAACATGTCACGAATGACATCCCAATTACTCATCAACCCAAAACCGCAAGGCCTTTTGGGTTTAGGTTGTTGGTTTATAAAATATTTTCTTGGACAAATCATTTTAGCAACCGAACAAACATATTTTTAAAAGCGGAATTTAAAACGGGCCATAAGCTTTGGGCTTACAACCGGAGCCCAACTTTGGAAAACAATTCACTAATTAACTTGAAGTATGAGAGACGTGCCCCAGGGTTACGAGTCTCCCGAAATTTTGTAAATAAGTGAGTAGAAGACAAATAAATAAATAAATCAGTAAGAAAGTAAATAAATAAGTTTATTCCAAATCCGATAAGGGACCCAAAACCTTCTTTTAATAAAGTCAAAGAGAAATGTGCCAAGCCGGGTCATGTGCCTCCTTTGTACGCTCCCCGACCGTATGCTCGAAACTTGCACACTGTTGTAGGGGTGAGCTTTCGTCCTTGCATGCCCAATAAGAGCCGACCCAACCATGCTAGGTTTGAAAATAATATACTTGAAAATATTTATTACATAATATTGTGCACGTTTATTGAAAATACTTTAAAAAGAGGCAACCACAAACATTTGTTCTCTTTTATAAAACATATGCAACATGCTTCACACAACTTGGAGCTCTGAGATACTTACATGCCGGCTACTCTAAAACAATCACTGACCGGCCCAGTTCGTCATCCTTCAAGAACTGACCAACTACTCAGTAGTGCTTGTGACTACAAGTAGCGAAAGTGTCCATTTCCTGGCCCTGAGTGTCCTATGACTGGTTCACCGTCAGTACTTACTCTTCCTCGACGCACATAGGAGCACAGCCCCCTCCAGAGGTTCACGATTATCGACACAGTGGGATGCCTAGGAATCAACGCGTCTAGGTCTCATTCACTTTCAGGTCACAAGTACAAACATACAATGGGTACAGTATCTCAACACACAAGTCTAGCCTCAATTTTTGCAATCAGCAATCATCAGTTATGAAAACACAGATATCACGAGGCACCAACTAATGAACAACCAAAAATGTACTTGCAGGCAACATACTATCATACTAGAGCATTCCACATATGGGAAAGCCTCTAACAAGGAAGGGACAGCTCACCCTACCTCGATATGGCGTGCTCACCCAAACTTATTCGTTTCCATTGTTTAATGTTTCGTCCAATTCCAAATGCACACGCCCGAGTCCTTTGTAATAAAAATAAAATCAATGAGTAAGTTGATAACATTACAACTCAACTAACTGAGCAACCCAAATCTTTTACTCAAATCCCTTGAAGTTCATTGAATTATCTTTTGATCAAAACAACGATCTAGAACTTATGCTTGAAGGAATTTCTTTTAGTAGATAAAATCTATTACCCATTCCCAAACAATCCAAATGATCCAAATGAAGTAACATTTGGTCATTTGGGATATGGTGATCGAACTTAACACTTGTGTCCATTAAGCATAGTTCGGATCAACTCATTTAACATTTCTTTGTTTAGCATTCTTTCAATAATTAAAAAAAAAAAAGGATAATTCACCATCCTCGAATGATTTTGTTTACTATGTTCATTTCGAGGTATGATACCACTTGAGTACTTCCATTTGTAAATTGTTTCATGAACTTTAATCCAATGTCCTAATTTAACTCAATCAAATAAAATCCACCATTTTCACTTCCGAATCCCACTCAACATTGATAACTACTCAAGCTCCTCATTTTCTTTCACAACAACATTTACTTTACAATATGACAATTCAAACTCCGTCATCATTTTAGCTAACAACGCTAATCTTCTCCCCATATTTAGCCATTTCATGCTTGTCCACATTTAAGCTAAATTCACAACAATCGATCACTCAAAGGAGCATTAACCATTCAAGCAGCATCCCAACTTTTCATTCCATTCGATAACAACCACTAGAATTTTACAATCAGCACACCAAAACCCGCAGTCTGGCATGGACCAACACTTACCATTCTTCTTTTCCCGATTGGAAGTTCATTCATCGTGACTACATTCCACAACCATCAACTATTTGGATCCCCAGCAAACAAAATATCATCAATGAACAACCCTCAACCAATCTTTCATCCAAAACACAGTTTGGAAATCCTTACCAATCTCCAATACCAGTTAGACTAGAAGTTTGGTGCCGAAATTTCTTATGGTCAGGTTCCATTGATTCACGTGGAGTTCCCTTAATTGCTTGGAAGAATTGTTGTTATCCAATGGAAGAAGGTGGTTTGGATCTTAAGCAATTGGTGGTTTTAAATCGTTCTTTACTTCTCAAAAAAGCATGGAATATTTTTACTCTTCTACCTCTGACGGTTGTACTCTTCTTCGTGCTCGGTTTTGGCGTGATGGGAGGTTGCGGAGCTCCAATGCTATTTCTTCTATTTGGCCTGGGTTGAGGCACTTTTGGCCAAGAATAATTGAGAATAGCAGGTGGTTAATTGCGGATGGTTCAAAGATTAATTTTTGGAGAGATAATTTTGTCGGCAGACCATTAGTTGGTTTAATTAGATTGCATGATGGAAACGTTAATCATCTTAATGGTACTGTTGGTGAGTATATTGAAGATGGAGCTTGAAATTTTCCACATTTGCTTCAACTCCACCTCCCAGGCTTATGTGATTTTTTGCAGCAACAAATCCCTATATCAAGGGATGCTCATGCAATAGATACTTTAGTTTGGATGCCTTCTTCATTAGGTACGCTTAGTGCTAAAGAAGCCTTTACTTTCTTAAGGCCTAAACTTGCTTCAATTGAGTGGTGTAAATTAATTTGGTGCAAGTATGTTGCTCCACGTATGTCTCTTTTGGTCTGGAAAGTATTGCGAGGCCGGGTCCTTTGTGATGATTTTTTGCAGACAAGTGGAGTCTCTCTTGGTTCAATGGTTGCTTTGTAGGAAGCATGGTGATTCATAGAGGTAAAAAACATCCTCCTTTAATTGGTTGGGTTAAAATTAATACGGATGGGGCATGGAAAATGAACTCACCGAGTGCGGGTTATGGTGGAGTTTTTCGAGACTATAAGGGTGAGGTTCTTGGTGCTTTCTCCTCCAGTTTAGATATCCCAAGCTCAGTTGCAGCTGAAGTAATGGCAATAATCAAAGCTATTGAGTTGGCTTGGGTTCGGGACTGGAAGCATGTTTGGCTAGAAGTTGATTCATCTCTTGTTCTCACATTCCTTCGCTCTCTTCATATGGTGCCTTGGCAACTTAAAGTGGAGTGGGGTAATTGTCTTCATTGGATTTCTCAGATGCACTTTCGTTCTTCACACATTTCTCGAGAGGGTAATCAAGTTGCTGATGCTTTAGCTCATTTTGGTGATTCTTTGTCTGATATGATTTGGTGGGATTCGATTCCTCAATTTGCAATTTCTTTTTGTGCCCGAGACCAATTAGCTCTTGCTAATTTTCGTTTTAGCTAGTTTGTAGTGCTTTAGTTGTTCTTGAAGAGGCATGTCTCTTCAACCTTTTGAGGGGTAAGGTTGTTATCTTCCCCTTGCACCGTCTTGATGTACTCGTTTTTCCTTTTCTTTTAATAATTTTCCCTCTCTTTGTCGAGGTTTGCTAAAAAAAAAAAAAAAGGCTGAACCAACAGTTTCTCCCTCCTCCAAAATCTCCAAAACGCAGATTCCATAATCCTGACAGGTTTCAAATTAATGAATAGAGTTAGGATTTTCAATCTAGATCAAACCAGAAGCCTCAACTAAGGAGAAGGGATAAAATCTAGCTTACCAGATGAAAATAGCAAGCCGGTGGCACCCACGGCAGCGCGTGTAGCAGCGTTTGCAGGAATTAGGGGTTGGAACTAGGGGGCTTTGGTTGAAAGAGAGACACTGACTCTACTTTAGGGAGTTTTGGAGCTCAATTTTAGTGAGAATCTTGTTGTTGCTGAAGCAAAGTTTGCAGCCTTAACTACTCCTCAACTGGTAGAGGCTTGAGCTTTCATTTATGGGTCTAATTGTTTTGGATGAAAAAGGAACACAAAAGCTATCATTGTCATAAAGACAAATAATTGTTCCATTCTGGTAGGAAGTTATGTATGAATTGAAGGAAAAATATGACACACAATTAGTATTGCAATCAAAGGAGGAGCTGCAGTAAATGTTAGTAATAACAAAAGAGAGAAAAAGTATTGCATGCATGCTTATATATTGATATTTTCCAGTGACACTAGGACTGCAGATGTAGGAGTGCTGCTCTAATGAATAAGTTAAAATTACTAAAACCACATAAGTATCAAAATAAAAAGAATAACAAAATTATATACCAGATTTGAAACAGAACATACTACATCGTGTCCCTTCATATGCATTTTCCTGATGTCTTCTTTAGTTGTGGGTTTTTTGATTTGGTTAGTTAATGTCAATTTCTATGCCTATTCTTTCATAGGGTGGAAGAAAAGAAGAGTGGAGAGGCAGAAAGTAAGCAGCTGCAAATGAGATCTAACAACGTTTGATGAGTTTATGCGCTGGTTTCCATTCCATTCATTCTTGAAAGTTTTAATACCAAACTACTGCACAGAACATGGAGAGCGAAAATGCCTATGATAAGGTGACTTAGGTGAGCCTATGCACATTGCTCTGTTTGTCTTTTCCTTATGGTTTTGTAGTTGACATTTGGATTGAAGCTGTATGTTTGTGCAGTTTAAGATTGCAACAGCCTTGAAGATACAGTTTCTTAATGAAGAAGTTGTTGAGAATTCTTTCTCACGCAAAGCTACAAGTAAAAATTTTTTTCTGATTGAATCTTACATTGCAGATATTCATTTGATGGAGATATATTGGCTTTTGGTTTCATTTGAATATCTGAAATTCAAATGATCTTTAGTGGTTACTGTTAAAACTCAATTTTAGTGAAAACTCTTCTAATTACCTAAAATCTATGAACACCAATATTGGTGCACCTCAATTTTTGGTAGGAGGCGTTTTGGTTATTGAAATGATGGAATTGATCTGCAGGTGGGACGCATTGATGGAAACAATCCACAAAATAGTAGAGAGGAAGCAGCATTTAACCGGACAGATATGTATGGAAAGGACTCTAGCTAATTCGTCTTCTGGATTAGGTAAAATAATGTGAATCCTTGATTCTCATGGTTCATTGAACTGCTTTTGGGATTGCATGGGCGGACTTGAAGGAAAAATTAGAATGGTTTTTGGGACACGTGCATGCTAGAGATGGTGACTTATGAATACCCTTCCAGTGAATGTAGAAACTGAGCTCAAATATATAGGAAGGTTTCTTCTGTAAGTTGTCTCAGACTAACTTGCCTTTTGTTTTATCAGGGTATCACTAAGGGTCCATTACACTTTGTAGGAGATAAAGCCTAAGATGATGTGTATGATGTGTTCGCATGGTTTGATATGTATATTTACTTTCTTTGTTTCCCTATTACAATATCAAAGATATTTTAATTTTGAATATATATATTGATAAACGTTGTGTACTTCAGTAGTTAGGTTGTGTAAATGCTGTTTTATTTGTTAAGAAGGAGTAATGCTATTTTTTGTGGGAACTGGACAGTATATTGAATCCAATTCGACTCTTTAGAGGTTAGATATCCTTTATTAACTTCTCTTTTATAGTGGATGAGAGTGAAATGGCAGATATGTCCTAGAGGGCTCAGAGCTTATCGAGAGGAAAGTAGACTTAAAGTTGGTTTATACTCTATGTAAGTGAGAGATCCAACTTCCACGCTCTATTGTCGTCAACCAGAATTAGTTAATTTGTTATATACATGCAGAAGCTTGAAGATTTCATAGAAGTTGAATTCAGGAAGTTTTCCATGAATGTAGGTAGCTAGGTTCTTGGAGTTCTTTTCACTCCAATCATTTCCTTTTTGATTATTATTTGATCTCCGATTTGTTAGGACAAGAGTTTTCATTATTGTAAACTTGATAAATTTGGATGCGGGAATAATTAGTTTTCAACATTGAAAGTTGTTTGCAGATTCCCTAACTCTCTTCCTTTTTCTTTGTGCAGTGCGTTTCAAGGAATTCATACGAGAGATTCTTTTTATTACCATGCCTAGTAGGTACTTAGACTTGCATTCTCTCTTAGTTTTCGTCAGCTTTGATCGATGAATAAAGTTTGTCAAATATCATTATTTGATTTTCGGTTTAGTAAATCATCCATTGGAATTGGATCAGGTTTAAGTTTAGGTTCAGTAATCTTAATCGAGTGATGTGTGTTTATAAGAGGAGGAATTGATTCAGGTGCATTTTTGTGAGAAACTTCATGGTTTCAAGAGAGTGAATGCATGCAGGAGAAAGGACTACCTTGCACAACACAGAGATGTAATTGATTATGGAGAGGCCGTTATCATGCGTGGTTTGATTGAGAGGCTGTTGTCATGCGTGGTTTGATTAAAGTATAAGATATGCTAAATTCTCTATCTAGCATATTTGCACATAGATTTAGAGATTAATCACGGTTTTTGTAAGTTGAATTTAACTTTCGTTGTAAGGATGCAAATATATACGAATATACTACATTACTACACGTTGATTCTATATTTACCCCTAATTGATATAAAATATGCCGAATTTTGTTTCTTTCTTGAAAAACATAGTCTATATGCCAAAAGTACTTCAAGAAAAGCCAGATATCCCCAAGATTCACAAAAAATAAGCCGGGACAATCAAGGCATCCCTTATTTTTTGTAACCAGTCTGAATGTGCTGCTATGTATTGCTGATGGGACAATAATATTTTATAACCAATGTAAAGAAATATATTTACAAGTTTGTAGCACTTTTTAATTTTCATGTAAAGAAATATATTTTCAAGTTTGTAACACTTTTTAATTTTTCATTGAAATCAATTTCGCTAATGCATTACTACAACTAGATAGGACTATGGTCTACTTCTACTGATCAACAAGTTTGTAGGGATTAAAAAATGAGACCTAGCAGAGTTGCTCTGCGAGGGTTAGGAGTTTACCGGCATTGGCCTGGCTACTTATTAATTGTCTCTCGTCCTCGATGGGGTTCGTTTCTGATACCATCACTGGGATCGGATGAAAGGTACTCTTTGTCTGGCATCGCCATGCCACTCGGGCTGTTGATTGGTCAAGGGATCGGGATCTGGGGAATGCGATCGGGCTCTGGCCAAGTTTTGTAGCCGTCGTCGGAGCGCGATCAGATCAGATTTTTGGTTGAGGGGTTGAGGCCCAACCATGGTTGGTTGAAAGGCATGGCGTCCGAAAATGGTCAGGGCGGTGCGACAGATTGGGGCTTGATGTCTCATTCGGTACTGGGAGAATCACTGGAGGAGGAGAGTATGGGTGGATCGGCAAGATCAAATGAGCACATCTTTAGGTTGGGGATACAATTCAGTCTGGTGGGGGTGTGCATTCTTTCCAGCGAGCAATGACAGTGTGGCAATCTGCGGGCATCGACGGCACTAAGACCAACCTCTGTCATATCAGAGGGAGTTTGCGGTAGGAGGCCAGTGACGGCAGTGCGACACTTCTGTTCAAGCTCGAGATGGAGGTGTGGCAGTTCAGTGCTGGCGTGAGGCTCCATGATTGCAGAACCAGGACGGGTTATCTCCAGCGAAGGAAGGCAGGACTTTGGCTGAGGTCGAGGTTAGAGCAGGTTTGGGTGCCCAGAGAGTCTTTGGGTACCCAACTATGGATCTGGGCCTTCTTTTGGTTGGGCTGTTCAAGATGGACCTTTGATTGGGTTTTATCTTCTGTTTGGATTTGTATATGGCATCCAGGGAAATTTTTGTGGGCTCATTTTTCGGCTGCACTTTGGAATTGGATTTTCAGCTACTTAGGTAGAAGATTGCTCTCTACTCAACGTATTATTTTGCGTGGAGTAGGCAAGGTCGGTAACATTACCGACAATTACCTTGATAGACGGTTACCCTCTATTCGACAGATATCTTTGCGTGGAAGTATGGTTGGCCATACTGTTGGTACTGTTTTACATTACCCGGGCTCTGCCCAGTGCTTCATCAAATGCTTTATAGCATTCCTCATTATTCTTGTTAGGTTTTATTTTCGATCCTTGTTGCATCTAGTATTGTTTTTATTATGTTTCAATTTGATGTAGTTACTACATCTTTAAGTTATAATATTTCTTATTATTATTAATAAAGTGATTGACTATTATCCTTTAAAAAAAAAAAAAAAACTAGATAGGACTATAAACCGGCAGCATTACGCAGGGCTGCTATCTAGTTACCATGCTAAATAGAGGACTCAATTTATTATATGAAAATAGATAAATTGTTTCCGTATCTTTAACATTTTATTTAGGGTTAAATACTGCTTACTCCCTACACTTATAGGGTTTCATCGTTTCAGTCCCTGACCTTCGAATTTCACCTAAAAAGTCCCTAAACTCCCAATTTCCTCCCAACTGGTCCTTGCCGTCAAGCATCTGTTAAAAACTCCGATATCTTCCCCTAAAAAGTCTATTATACCCTAAATTACTTTAAAAAATATATATATTATCTTCCTCTCATTTTTTTTTCTTTTTACCTCTTCTTCTTCCGGTTCTCTCGGATCCTTTTGTTCATCTCTTCATCAAGATGGTTCCAATCCACAGACCTTCAAGAGGTGAAATGAAAAAAAGAAATAAAAGAGAGAGAGAAGATAAATTAAAAAAAAAAATTAAGTGAGGCAATTATAGACATTTTCGGCAACTTTAACAGAAAATTTTGACGGCAAGGACCAATTAGAAGGAAATTGAGAGGTCAAGGACTTTTTAGGTGAAATTCGAAGGTCAGAAACTAAAACGATGAAACCCTATAAATATAGGGTGTAAACAATAACTAATCCTTTTATTTATTTAAGACGAACACTCATAAGAACACAATGATAAACTATCCAACCCAAACTAATAAAAATAAGTTACTAACAAATATGAATTTGAGATATTAACATGATATAAAATGTGCTCATCACTATCAAATCCATTTTAAAATGCAAGAAACAAAAGCGTATTTTTATTGCTATATGTCCCATCCAAAAAGAAATATGAAGATTTAATGTAAAGTCTATATTGATGGAAATTCTTCTATGCATTGGTAGTACAAGCGAACTAGCAGATCTAGCAAATCTCAACGATTGATATTTATAGACAATTTTTTTTTCTAATAACAAACAGATGTACTTAATGTTATTCAACTGTCCATTTCAATTGATGTAAGAACACGTCTGTATATTGAATACTCTCTCCTATATTGAAGCCAGGGTCTTTCTATTTGGACCCAGCAAATTTCTAGATATACCCAGCATTTTAAATTTATTTTTTATTTTCCATCTTTACTCTTAATCACACCCAGCACCGTATCGCAATCGCACTGAAACTGCAGGAGAAGAGGGTGAACGTCGCGCGGACTTTGTACCTGAAGAGTCTGCTATCAAGATTGATGACAACAAGGTCGATAAGGAGAGCATTGACATGCTTTCTACTCTTGGCATGTCTGAAATTCCTGGGGTATCAGAAGTTGAGCCGCAGGTTGTGGTTCCTAGCCAAGGATATGGACGGGGTCCACAAGGAAGGAGGTTCTAAGGTAATAGAAGTTTTATGCTTGTGGTTTGTAATTTACTTAATTCAAGTTTGCATTCGGTAGTGGATCTTGTTTTGTATTTTAATTGAACGTTCGCTTGATATTGAATTTGCAAGATGGTTAAAAAAAAAAATTATATCAAGTTCATTTAGATTGCATATAAAGATTCGGTATAAATATACCATCTTCTTACTTTGTTTATGGAGAACTTATTTGGAGATGGAGGACTGTGGAAAGAGTTTAAGGGGAAGAGCGTTGAGCTGGGTTTGAGTTTTTCATTTGGCGATTCAAAACAAGGGTAAGTTGGGAAATTACAGAATAAATTTTTAGATGCTGGGTATACTTAGAACTTTGCTCGATTTAAATAGAAAGACCTTGACTTCAATATACGAGAGAGTATTCAATATACCGACGTGCTAAAAACAAAAGTGAGGACAACTGATTAAAACCTTGCCAAAAACAAAACTGCTTAAAAACGATTTAAAAGTTTTTTTTGATAAGAAAAGGAGTACAAGAGTTGACATATGTTAACCCCCAAAGGCATCCAGTGCCTAATTAATCAATCAAAGTTAACAGCAGAAAACGATTTAAAATTTGCCAACAGGGCAACAGGCTGTCGCCAACCATCATGCTTTTCTTACCAGAAAATCTTCATCAGCCTCTTTAACAAGATTCAGTAAAGTCTTTTGTCGATTTCAACTTTTAAGGAAGCCATAATTATCTTTTATCATTACCATTTTTTATAAGCTTTTATTATTGCCACAGTTTGCCTGTATAGCTATATCCAAGTGGGTGAAATTTCTCCTCAAGTGGTTCGAAAGTATCATATTGAACCTCTTTTGTTGTGTGTAAATAATGCTCTATGTTTCTAAATTTCGTGGACACGTATCGCTACGATAATGTTGTCACGTTCTAATCCATCATAGGAAATAATTTCTCACAGAACAAAATGATGGAAAACAAGACTGTTAACGGAAAAAATAAAATCAAGAGAAAATAGCTCAAGTGCTTCACTTTCCCCCTCCTCCCTTGTGTAGGATAATGCTCTACACTTGTCAAACCTAGGAATTGAAACATTTTGCTCTGATTTTTGCTCTGTAAAGTCTGAATAGTGGACCTTCCTTCTTAAATAAAATAAGAATTTGGAAATTGATCATTGTTGCTCTGGATAATTAGCTATCATTGATGTGAGTAATGAACATTTGTATTTGACTAAAGGTGTGAGAATTACCATCACATGTGGTTGGTAAAAAGAAACTCGAAACCCATTTGAAAATAGAAGAATACAAATTGGTAAAGTTAAGAACGTATTTGTCACATAACATATAGCCTTATTTCATTTTAAATAAGAAAATGATGTTACTAACTTGGTGCCTTAGCGACTCTATAAGTAGTATGAAGTTTTGTTGATGATCAGTAATCCTTTCAGTCATGAAGAGCAAGAAAACCATCTGCTTCTGCATCCCAGCCTGGAAACCCAAAGAAGAGAATGATCAAGAGAAGCCCGATGACGAATCCCATTCCAGCTCTCGTCGGCGGCGGAGCAAGAGAAAAGGAGAGCACGTCGTCTCAACGGCTCATAATAATGATCATGGTGAAGGCAACACAGGTACAAGTACTAATACTGCCTCAAGCACTGATGTTGGTGCCGCAGCTGTTGTTATGGTGAGTGCTGCCAACATTTCTTCCGTGGACGGCGGTGACGGTGGCAGCGCTCATGGTGGTGGCGGAGACGGCGGTGGCTGATGATCGATCAAATAGAAATTTGTTGCTTTTTGCCAATTTTATTCAGTCATTTTCCAATATCTTCTTCATGTTTTCTTTGACCTGTTTGGTTATTGGGATTGAATCTATGAAGCTTGGCTAGTAAGAGAGCCCAACAGAAGCTTGGATTGTTTTATTTTTTTTTTAAATTTTTTTTATTCCTGAAATTTGTGAAATAAAAGAAGTTTTGCGTTTGAGTCCATCAAGGCATCAAGTCATCAGCTTTCAATCTTCAATTGCTACAATTTTGGTGGTATTTTGATGTTCATGAATGTATTAAAAAAAAAATTTAATAAAAAAAAAATGTAGAACCCCAAGTATAGGCCCAAATTGTTCAGCTCACACCAATTTTGGCCCAAATCAAGTCCAAACCGTCAGAATCCATAAACCGTCAGAACATAATATACCCCAAAGAAACCGTCACTAGAAGCGAAACCCTAAACCTAACCCTAGACTCTCTCCTTCTTCTTCAAAGCATTCAGAATCAGCTAAAGAGCCATGGTGGTTATGAATACAGGAACTGCTCATGAGACCCGACAGGCAAAGGCCCGGTGGGGAGAGCTTGATGAGGACGACGGAGACGACCTGGACTTCCTTTTGCTGCCGCCGAAGGAGGTGATCGGGCCCAACGAGAACGGCGTCAAGAAGGTGATTGAGTACAAGTTCAATGAGGAGGGAAAAAAGGTCAAGATCACTACTACGGTCAGGACTCGGAAAGTCGCCAAAGCTCGGCTCAGTAAGCAGGCCGTGGAGCGCCGCTCGTGGGCCAAATTCGGAGAGGCTGTCAATGAGAACGTCGGCGAAAGCCGGACCTTGGTCTCCACTGAAGAGATCCAACTTGAGCGCCCTAAGGCTCCTGGTATGGTTTCTTCTTCTATTGTTTTGTTTTTGGACAGTTGTTTACATGTTCTAGAGTTTTTGAGGAAGGTTATCTGGAATTGGAATTCACTCTTCATTAAAAGAATTATAATCATAACAAAATATGTTCTTTGGTTCGGAAGATGTCCGAGTTTGAGTAAAGTAGTGCCTTTTTTGCTTGCATTATTTAGAATGAGGGAATAGAAAAGCTTATCATATAAGTCAGTAGTGTCTGTGCCTTTTGCTATTCAAATTTGTGTTGTTAGCAAAATCAGTAAATTTGTCTTTATCCTTACAATTATACTTGACTTCCATCTATTAATTATATGTTTGGATTGGCTCAGGACAGGTCAGTTCTGTAGCTCATATAATAACATGAAAGTAAATTTTTTGAGGGAGTCATAGGATCTAATTTTTCTAGACGATTGTTATTGTTGAATGCTACGTGCTCACAGTCATAACTGGTTTCTTGGGTGACAAATCATCGCCTTATTTCTAATTTTTTTTATTTGACCATGGAATTCCAAATAGGTAGTAGCAAGGCAGCAAAACCAGAACCTTTGGCCCCCAAAAACAATGCTACTTACATCAAATGCAGGTATTGTAAGGGTGAGCACTGGACTTCAAGTTGCCCGCACAAGGATCTTTTCCAAGATACCGAAGTATCTGAAGTACCTGTCTCAGATAACCAAACTCCAGGAGCCAGCAAGACTACATATGTTCCTCCAGGCTTGAGAGATAGGGTAGACAAAACTGAAGTTAGACCAAGAAGGGATGAGAATTCTGTGCGTGTCACCAACCTTTCAGAGGATACACGGGAGCCCGACTTGCGGGAACTTTTCGTGCCTTTTGGCGAAGTAAGCCGTGTTTATGTTGCTCTTGACAAAGAAACTCAAGTCAGCCGAGGATTTGGTTTTGTTAACTTTTTGAGGAGGGAAGATGCCCAGAAAGCCATCAACAAATTGAATGGATATGGTTACGACAATCTCATTCTTAGTGTTGAATGGGCCGCACCCAGGCCGAATTAGAGCCTTCTTCCTCTCCTTCGTCCTCTCTGTTCCTTTATTCTTATATATCATGATAATTGCATTAGATATGTCTATTAAGAAGGCTTTGAAGTCTTTTGGATCCTATGGCAGTTTTGTTCAGTTGTATTAAAGTCTCATTTGAGATTGCTTCTTTTTATAAAAAAAATCAGTTTTTGTTCAAAATTTTAGATTTTATCGTGTTTAGTAAATAAATAAAAAGCAGCTTTAATTGAAAGTTATATGTCACTCGCAGCAGATTTTAGAAGCAACCTTTTAGAAGCTGCTGTGAATCAAAACAAATCAACCTTTTAGAAGCTGCTGTGAATCAAAACAAAGCAACCTTTTAGAAGCTGCTGTGAATCAAAACAAATTCTGTAGTTATTTTATGTACTGAAGCTGCTGTGAATCACAACACACTCTGTAGTTGTTTTATGTACTGAAGCTGCTGTGAATCAAAACACACTCTGTAGTTGTTTTATGTACTGACAACACTTTTAAAAATATTATTTACCAAATACAAAACTGTTTTAATGCAATCCCAAACTAGTCCTAAATATGTTTATGTTATTGAATTTTTTTTTTTGTTTATTCAAAATCATCTACGAATCAATTGATGGTATCTTGATACAGGTACATGGTAAAGTCTTGTTGTTTTGCAACCCCTTGTTCTTTCTCATTGAAGACTAAGGCTGCTTAAAGAGTGAAGTTTAGTTTAGCAACAAAATAAAAATTTACCTACTGAAGTTTAATAAAAATTTCTGATACTTTGATCTGCAAATCAAACTGAGCATATAAGCGGGAAGATATTTGTTGTATCCATATGATTGCAAGATCTCATGATTAAATTAAGATGTTAAAATAATGTGTCAAAATTGATTTTTAAAGTTGTTATGGAGATGTTAAATAATCGGGAAGATTTTTATTTTATTTTTAATTTGGGAGATTTTTGCATTAGCACCATCCCATGCTTAGTATCTCTTCTGTGAATTTGATAGCGGCTACTTTGGCCTTCAAATTTGCTTTGGGTGATTCATATGTGGTGAACCTCTGGCATTAAAGGATGGATGTCTCCTTTGAAATAGTTATTTATACATGGCTTGACGGGTTTACACATGGTTTATTCATGCTTTGTTTGTCCAAGTGCGAGTTGATCCTGCCCTTTCTCTCTAGGATTTGGAAGAAGCATACATTCTAAGTTCTCGCCTACCGTTTCCAAGGAAGTTGTGTTCACTTATGAAAACCTTGTAAGGGTCTATCATGGAGCATGGAGTTTGCGGGTGTGAGAGTTCCACGCAAACTTCAATAACACACCCGCAAACTCCGGCTAAATACTTTTGCCCATATGTTATTCTGGAAGATCTGGGTTTGGGCCATGTTTGTTTATTGGGCCTTCGTATTTTAAAAAGGTTTTAGAAAGCAAAACCTAAACGAAAAAAAAAGTAAAATTATAAAAACATATAGGGGTAGGCAATTAATCCTCAAGGTTTTAGAAAGCAAAACCTAAACGAAGCCAATCTCATTTCTTCTCATCTCCACAACACAACCCGAGAGGCGCAGCCATGGCTCTAGTGCGACCAGGCTCAGCGAACCAACCGGCGAAGATCCGATGGGGCGAGCTCGACGAGGACGACGGCGAGGACCTCGACTTCCTCCTGCCGCCGAAGCAGGTGATTGGCCCCGACGAGAACGGGATCAAGAAGGTGATTGAGTACAAATTCAACGACGAGGGCAATAAGGTCAAGATCACCACCATCACTCGAACCCGGAAACTCGCCAATGCTAGGCTCAGCAAGCGCGCCGTCGAGCGCCGCTCCTGGCCCAAATTCGGCGACGCCGTTCATGAGGACGTCGGCGCCAGGCTCACCATGGTCTCCACTGAAGAGATCCTCCTCGAACGCCCTAGGGCTCTTGGTATGCTATACAGTTTTCGTTTTTTTTTTTGTGGATAAATATATGATTTTTTTTTTTTTTACATATTTAGGATGTTAGCTTTTGGTTCATGTGTTCGAATTTCGTATACATTGTGGGCATTGATGATTGAAATTAGTTTGTTTGTTCATTAATTTTGGAAAAATTAGGTATTTATTTGACGAAGTTACCGAGTGTTTCTCTTTTAGTCTTGGCAGTATGCATGTATCTATGAATTTAATTCGTGCAAGTTTACGGGGATTTCAAGGTATTGGGATGAATTTGCTACTGGGACAAATAGGGCGCTAATGGGATTGGAATTGGACGTTTTGTTCAAGAGTGAGGGAGGGTAAAGAATTTTTTTTAGTGAATTCACCATTCCCAAGCACTTTCCTCTTCCTTCTGTTCCTTTTTTGAGTTATTTCTAGTTCTAAGGAAATTAGTGTCTTTTTCGTTTGCAGCATATGAATGTGGAATGGAAAAGTAAAAAATGGTTGATTGGTGTTGTTTGAGTATTTATTAGGAACGTTTTCTGGAATTTGCTGTGCCTAAATCTTTGGTATAGATTTTAGTTTTTGACCCACTTGGATTGCCATTTGAAGAAGTAATGCTGTAAATGCTTTAGCTTAATGACATTAGTAGTTTTAAGCATTTTCCTTGGCTTTCT
>LYNE01000032.1:130544-146109 GCA_001662545.1 Rosa x damascena | reverse complement strand
AGATTGACTGAGGCAAAAAAAAAATTGGTTAATAACCATTTTTTCTTTTCTTTGTGTAGTCCATTGCAGTATTTTTAAGGGAATGGCATTTTTATTGCCTTTGTTTATATGTGAAATGGTGTTTTAGTGCCTGACTGAGCAGTCTCTCTAGCTTACCTTGTCTTTTTCTTATGTCCACTCAGGGCATTTAGTAATGTGCTGGGAAGGTTGCTGAGAATTTCTGTAATTGGCTTAATGTTTTGCAACTCTGTAGGGGACAATTATACATGTTTCTAAGTTGTTTTGGATAATTAGTGATCCTGGGAGTTGAGATTCAAACTCGGGATCAGCAGGAGTGTGCTCTTTAACCACTAGTGCTAAAATCCCTGAGATTTTTCTAGCATGGAAGATTCAGTTTTGCATATAGTATTGAGAATTTAGATGCTCTTCCTCCCAGACACCAGTATTTTGAGTCCCTTAATTTATTTTCTTTTTTAGAGATTATGTGTTTGTTGTAGGTTTAGGGAAATATAAGAATTGATGGTTACTTTATCAAAGGAAGTATAATAATAAAGCTTGAAGATCACGTCAAAATTTTGCTATCATTTCTAGTCATTATTCTCTCTGCTTGATGCAGAAATTGGCATTTCCTTATATAATGTAACTTGATGTTGATAGCATCATGGGTCTCGTTGCATCTGCTGTTTCTTTGTTTTATGTTTTTCATCGAAGATGCATTTTTGCTTTTCTTATGACATAGTCATAAATGGGCTATTATTCTATGTCATGTGGTTGTGGTAACTGATATTTAGGGTTCTGTCATCTCACCCCAGTTTTTAATTTTTGTACATACTTATTGAACGTCGAACAGGCACCAAGGCAGAAGAACCAAAGAATGCAGGAGACTCTTTGGCACAACTTGGCAAAGGAGGTACTAGCCTCAAGCTTTGTAGGGTATGTGGTAAGAAGGGTGACCACTGGAGTGCACAGTGCCCATACAAAGATCTTGCTCCACAGACGGGAGCGTTTAGTGACAAGGCTCCTACATCAGATGCAACAACTGCAGTTCCTGGCTCTGGCAAGAGTACATATGTTCCTCCAGGCTTAAGAGCAGGAGCAGAGAGGACTGGTTCTGATATGAGACGAAGGAATGATGAGAATTCTGTTCGTGTCACCAACCTTTCTGAGGATACACGGGAGCCTGATTTGCTGGAACTTTTCAGGCCTTTTGGTGCTGTTAGCCGTGTTTATGTCGCTCTTGATAAAGACACCCAAGTTAGCAGAGGATTTGGTTTTGTTAACTTTGTGAACAGGGAAGATGCCCAAAGAGCTATCAACAAACTGAATGGTTATGGTTATGATAATCTCATCCTCCGTGTTGAATGGGCCACACCGAGGGCAAATTAGACTCTTTTCCTTTCTATTCCCCTTTGTTCTATTAATCTTATAAAGATGTTGGCATTAAGAATGTTTAACTATATTTTAGTTCTATAATGTCTCGTTCCTATCCTGTGTAAACTTTATTTCAGATTTTGGTTTCCCTTTTGGGTTATCAAAATTTGCGGTACGAGTATTTATTTAGTTGAGTTGAGCTAACCCTTGAGAATGTGTGCTGCAATTCGTTATAAATTGTGTACTATCAAAAGAGATGTGGCACGGGAGATCTTCTGTTTAATCTTCTTAAGTCTAAAACGCATGCATTTCATTTTCATCTGATTCACCTTCATTTATTCTAGGCCTCAAATAGTCAATTCTGCAAGAAACACCAGGTACAAGTTTCCATTCTGATTTTGCCATAATAAATCATTTTGCTTCTCTATTCTGTAAGCATCAGTCCACCATTCTATGTGAAGATAAGGTCCCTGGAGAGGCTAGAGGTCGGAGCTGTGTGAAGGACTCTTGGCAGAATCTGAAGACAATAGACCATCGCAGTGTTTGAATCCTGACCGATTGAAGCTTGCCAGATCTGCTGGAAGTCTCAGGTATACCCGCAATGCCAATCCACTGCACCAGGAACTTGCTGTGGTTGGTTGACGGTTTGCATTATTCAGAAGCATAACCCTTTATACCAACGGTATGAGGCCCTCCATCAGAAAAAAGGAGAGAGGGAATGGGTTGGAGTATATTTATGTTCAGCCAAGGAGAGATTTGAAACTGGTTATAAGCAAATTGAGAGATGGAAGTTGAGAAAGAACTCGTAAAATGTCATTTTCTTCGTACCTAATAGTGATCCTGGAAGACAAAAGGAAAGGTCAACTCCCATTGTGAAATCCAAATGAACGAACTGTTGGAAACTTGGAATGATTGTTGGTATTGTACTGAACCTTTTTTCTCCTATGACACTTTTGCCGGGAGAGAATGTGGAGATATATTTTTTTTTTTTTCGCTTATTTATTTTTTCTAGGATGAGCTGCTTTTGAGCTACGGTAGGAGTAGCCAGACTCTGTTTTCTTCCCCAAGTTACAGGCTCCTATTGAGAGGTAGGGGATGATGACTGTTTCTGGGAATTTTATGCTGATTTTCCTCCAAATTTTGGAACTTGGCAAGTCAACAATGGTCACTTGTGGGGACGGAGATAGAGAAAGAACAATTTTTGAGCCGATTGTGAAATTGGTCGACATCGGCTTTGCTGATATGAAATTGGTCGAGTGCACGGATGAAGAAATCATCTTCAGGATAATTTCCAAAAAAGAAAAATAAAAATGGTCACAGCTACGAAGAGTTGATTATATGTATGAGAAAAAAATGAAGCTGGAATGTTTTTTTTTGAGGAGAATGAAGCTGGAATGTTGGAATGTATTGTAAGTAAGAAATTAACTTGTAAATTTTGCAGCTTTTCTCATACTGGGATTTGATTTTTTTTTTGTTTTTTTAATTATAGCTCAGGCTAAAATCACATTTAACATGATCGACGCAGTTCTTAAAATAAATAAAAACCGCTCATATCAAATAAAGATTTCAATTTCGGAATTGGTTTCAGGTCCATCTCGACTCATCACATATTAATTGTTCCCACCCTAGATTTGGGCTCGACTAGTAAAAATGTCTAATTCTTCACTTTCACTTTCACTGTCTTTTTTTAGATATGAGTTAATAAAGGTCAGATCCCAAGCTCAAAACCGTGATAACTATACCTGTAAATGGATCAGATTTTGATCCGTCTCCACTCCGAATATTGAACGACTTTAGATTGAAAATTTGATCCATTAATTATCCGGATCCGTTAATCCGTTTATTTAACTAATCAAACACATATTTAGATTGATCCAATCCGTTAATGATCTGCTTCGTTTTTATAATAATTACATATTATTTTATTAGCAATAAAATATTATTTTTCAGAATATTATATATAAAATATTAAGAAATACTTAGGGTCTTTGACCCAAAACACCAAAATTGGACAAAATTATCCTATTTGCTCCAGTAACAGATTTTTATTCTCACTTACCAAGTTTATAATAAAAATGACAATTTTACCCACCGTATAATTAAAAAATTACATCCACGCCACACACACACACACTCTCTCTCTCTCTCTCTCTCTCCGATCTGCACCTCTGGTTTCTCTCTCTCCCCCTCCCCCCGATCTCCACCTCCACATCCACCTCCGGCGTGGCGATGGCGGTGATAGCTTCCATAGCTGAAGACTACAAATAAGCTTCGATCGGAGCTACCGCACCGGAGTCGAACTGCATTGAGAATGCAGAACTCGATCCCCTCGACGTCTCTCTCCTCCGATCTGCAATCTCCAGCCACTCCGAAGACCTCGACGCAGTCCAATTGATCGCAGATCTCGAGGCCCTCCGCAGCCTCTTCTCCGCCTCTAGAAGCAACGACGAACGCAGTGCTCTCTGTGTGAGTTCGACGACGATGATGACACCACCAACAACAACTTTCTCTGATCCTGGGTCTGCTACCGGCGAAGATAGATGAAGATGTGGGTGCCCAAATCTTTTATTTATTTATTTTAAGTAATGAGGCAGAAGGAAAGAAAAAAAAAGTTTTGAATATCTATTGGGGGGCAATTGACGTTTTGAATTTATGTAATCTCCTCGTTTTTTTTTTTCTTCAATCAAGGTTTTATTTGTCTAATTTTAAGAAGATTAGTTCTCATTCCGGTGACCGAAGGTTCTATTGGAAGGCAATAGACGTCTATTTCCAGCGACCTATGAGATCACTGACGACATCTTTTGGGACCCCTGGTAAGGTTTTCAAAAAAGTCCAATGGGCGGCAGCAGGCGACCGGTGTCGGGAATCTGGCGAAAGTTAACTGGAATCAGGCGACCGTTAATCAGATTACGGCGACCGGTGACTGGCTCTGGCGAAGTCTCCTATAGTTTTCTCTCTTCCATTCTCTCTCTCTCTCTCTCTCTCTCTCTCTCTCTCTCTAAGTAACAAAGAGGTGAGGGTAAAATGATATTAAAACAAAAAAAAACCTTAATGGGGTGCTAATGTTTAAGATTGAGCGATGGCCCAAGTCTTTGTTAACACTAGTCCGATGGGCGGACTGCTACTTGCAATGTTCTCAGAGCTTCCGCTACTTGTCAAGTAAAATACAATGTGGCGTCAGAGGGAGACCGCGTTGGGCGATCTTCTCTTCTCTGATACCTAAGTAAGTCAATGTATTTGCATTAACAGAATAACAGTAGGTAAGTAGTGAATGCGTAATTAATGAGGAGAGAAGGGAGAACCTTTTAAAGGTGGGGAAGAGGCTGATCTCTTCCATGTTTTCGATGTGGGACTGATATGCTTTAATTCCCAGCTTCTGGAGCTTCTAATGCCATCTTGACGCGGCGTGTGGTGGCGCGTCGGCGGTGATCTGGGGGTGAGTTGGGGCTCAGGCGGTAGCCTGCTTGGCTGTACTTCCGTAGGTCACTCCGCTAGTGGGAGTTGGTACCGCTGGCGGTAGCATGAGTGTGGCTCATTATAGCTAATTATGCTTGGCAGGACTCCCCGCCCAAAAATAGTCCCATTACAAAAGAATATAGAACCCTCAACGACATTACAAAAAGCTATAAGGCAGTCTTCACGGATCGTTGGGCGCCACAGCGGCATTCTCTTCAACCACCGGCGTCTGTGGAATCACCAAGAGACTCGTCTGATCCGATGGTGTCATCCTCCCTAGTGTTGGCTGCCATGAACTCGACACAGGACACTTCGGATTAAGTAGGAGGTGGAGTCTGCTCTGCCGGACCATGATTACTCTCTCCGCTACCTGAGCGAGCACCCTAAGCCTGAGTAGGAACCACACTGCTCGTAGGCTCCCGCTGACCAAAAGACCCGGTGGATTAGGAATCTTTCACCAAGTTAATGGCGCCGTTCTGCTTCAGCAGGTCCAAGTTGGCAGCAGCACCTGCCTTCGCCGCCTCCATCATGGCTCGCTTATACTCTGCAAATTGCTTAAAGGCTTCCACGGCTGCAACCTCCATGCGGCTCCTCTCAACTTCCAACCGGGCAACCTCGCCCTCTAGCCTCTTCACCTTCGCAGATTTAGCGGCAGAATCCCACTGAAAGATCTCAACTTTCTTCGCCTTAGCCGCCACTTGATCCTTCAGCAGGGCTATGTCTTGCTCTAGCTTGGAGACATGGTTGTTCCGCTCGAGGTCCCGCTCAATGGCGACAGTCAGCTTGCTGCGGGCATCCATAGCGTCACATTCCGCCTTGGTTAGGCCCCACTCAACATCCGTCACCTTGTCTTTGGCCTCCCCCAGCTCCCGCTGGAGACCTTGGATCTCTTCCCTCAGCTGCCGCTCAACCTAAGGCTAGTTTGACGCGGCAAGGAACAGTTCGTGCAGCTTGACCGACAGATGTTCAAACGCCGAGCTGAATGGCAACTGTTGCACAGCGGTTGGGCAGACAGTGCCATCCAACCCACCAAATCCTAGCTGCTCACAGAGGTTGAAGAGAAACTCCCACTCTAGGTCGGTCAAGAATTCAGCATATGCGCCAAAGGAATCTAGACCGCTCACCTGCACCTCCCCGACAGCTGCCACAGTCACCTTTGGTGGGGCCTGTTTTGCCCTCTTCTGCTGACTAGCCCTGATGGTCTCCACGTCGTCTTCTTCCTCTTCTTCATCGACGTCGTTCTGTCGCCGCTTTTTTTGCCGAACGGCCCATGTGGCACCGGCGGCGACAGGCCTCGAGGTCACCTGCTGCACCAACACCGCAACGATAACGGGTTCCCTCTCCACCACCACTCGATCCCTTTAGAGCCCACGGCGATTGGCCGACACTCTCTCCATCACCTTCTAGGGGGCGGCCTGCACCCTACTCCCACCGGCAGCCCCGCTATCTGAGCCAGTTCCCGCCTGAACACGGGTGAACCATCGGCGCGGAGATGAGAGTGATGCTGCATCGGTAGCACCACGGGAGTCTCTGACTGGCTCACCGCCAATGTCTGAGGGTCAACGACGGTTTGCTGAGCCGCCAACCCAGCGACGTACATACTCTCCAAAAAATTGTTAACCTCTGCGCGGTCCATGGCTTTGGCAAATGCGTCATGGCTAGCTTTGTTACCCTGAAGGAGAATCTACACGAAAGGCAACAGGTTAGCCTGATGCAAACTAAACAAAGGCACAGATCAGCCGAAGTTACTTACCAAGGGCGCGAGTAAACTGTTGATCGACCAACAATTCCCAACCGGTGAGAAGACGTAGGTCAAGCAGGTTGCGATTTTGCCAGCAGCCCCTAATCCATGCCACGCAGCACTCTTCCTCACGTGTCAGGTTAAAACGTAAGCCCGCTACACAAAAAATATAAAAAATGAGGTAATGATTAAAGCAAAATGGAGGAATTATCGTACAAGCAAAACCGCCAACTTTGGGCAGCGGAGGCTAGCGACAACCTTGGATAGGTTGGAACTCAGACTTAATCCTGAATGTAAGTACCCCCTCGTTTGTCCCCGCTTGATATTCCCACCCCGAGGTAGCAGTACAGAAGGTTCCCCGCCAAGGGGACATGGAATCCTTCGGATTCTCGATTAACTTCGGCGCCCCATGGCGGCGGCTTAAGTTCACTTGCCCGCTGCAACCTTGGCACTTCACATACTCCAGTTCGTAGAAGTGAACTACTTCCGCCACGGTAGGCCCTTCACATCCCTACAGACACTAGAGCGAGTTCAACGCTATCAACAACAGCCACATGTTGGGGCAAATTTGGCCAAAGGGGAGGCCAAACTCGCACACCAGGATCTAGAGGTTAGGGAGTAACAAAAAGGTGACACCTTAGCAGAAGATAGCCTCAGGAACGGCAACATACCCCGCTGGCAGAATGGAGGCCCTCTCATTAGCGGTTATCGGGCACAACTTCACTACCCCGGGTAGGCGGAACACCTGCTTCAGACGGTTGCCTGCTGCAACAATCATCGGCGTTCCCGCCTCATCAACTGCAGTACCGTCCCGTAAAACCCAGGCAGACTCTATTTCATCATTGCTAGACTCTCCCCCGTCAGCAGAACCTCTAGCGGGGCTATTGCTCGCTAGCCTCTCCTCGCGCCTATTACGAGCGGCAACATCCTCCCTTATCCTAGAGCTCTCTGGACCCCCGGCATGACCCATTGCTACTTTCCAAGGTATAGTTTGTAAAGGTTCAATGTCTAGCTATTCCGGCAGTGAGGTTCCTGCAGGAGCAGACGGACGCAACGAATCAATAAAAATCCTATCCGCCACGCTCAGCGACATGTCAGACCCAAAATCCTCACTGCTCGAGATCTCTATGACGCTAGCCATCACAAACCCTAAAACCCAAACCAGTCAATTCCAAAAAGATCTAAACTATCCTTATGTCAGATTATAGCCAAGAACATCAAGAACTCCCTTACCCAGAAAACCCAGAAAGTGCCAAAACACGAACAATACGCACATACACTTAAACCCAGATTCGACCATCTAACAAGGCAAGAAACCTCAACCCCCTGTCAAACATCTAAACCCATCCTTAAACATCATTCTACACCCTCAAAACACACCTGGGAAGGACAGAAATCACTCCAAATACCAAAAACATAAACTGGCAGAAGCAAACAAACAAAAAACCAAATAAAACATGAACGAGATTCAGGCTACCAACCTCAAAGATGGAAACTCTGGTGCGCTTGAGGGTGCTCGTTAGCTTCAAGGTCTTTTTCCTCCAAAGATCAATAACTTCATGGAATTGCGAAATCTTCTTCTCGGATCTCAGAGCGAAGCTTGAAGATGACGATATTAATCCAAAGTGCAAAGTGTTAAACCACTAAGTTTCCCTCTCTTTTATGTCAACATCAAACCAATCTAAGCCGTCCGCTGAAAAACGACATCGCACGGCTGCCGTACATGTGCCCCACGCTCGCACTTACTCTCCGGATTAACAGAGGCGTCACCTCGGTTACAAATTCAATAATTACTCGCATTAATGGAGAGGAGGCGTGAATGCTGCGGGGACGTGGTTCCACACACTAACCCAGTACTTGTTGGCCACGTGTCGGACACCGTCAGACGAAGCGTCTAGCTGAAGTAACAGTCAAAAAAGAAGACCACCAATAGTTAAGAATCTCCGCTAGCGGATTTCTCTCTTTTTCATCTTGCAAGTGGAAGTCTCCGCTAGACGCAACTCTGCTAGCGGAACTTCTCCCTTTTCATCTCGCAAGCAGATCTCCACTAGGCTCAACTCCGCTAGTGGAACTCCCTTGTCATCTTGCAAATGAGAATCTCCGCTAAGCTCAATCTCCACTAGCGGACTTTTCTCTTTTTCTTCTTGTAGGTGGAAGTCTCCGCTAGACGCAACTACGCGAACGGAACTTCTCCCTTTTCATCTTGCAAGTGGAAGTCTCCGCTAGACGCAGCTCCGCTAGCGGAACTTCTCCCATTTCATCTCGCAAGTGAGAATCTCCGCTAAGCGCAACACTGCTAGCGGAACTTGTCCCTTCATCTTGCAAGCGCAACACCGCTCATTGGGCTACTACCAAGCAGGTCCTTGCGACATTGTTTGCCAGCTACTGTCAGCGAAGGGACTTCAGCCCAAGGCGATTCCCGAGGCAACGCCTCATGCTGACGATGACCACCACGCGGGGTTATAGTCAACCTATGTCCCTCTGGAAAATGGGGACACATCAACAGTCTACAAAGACCCTGATCAGGCACGTTGACCCCCTTCCACTTGGGTACCAAAGATTGGGCTCGCTACCCAACATCCTCTGCTCAGTGTAGCTCCCCTCAACAAACAATATACAGACCAAACGGAGGTCTATCTTAGCAGGGGAGTGGGGGACTCCCTGGGGGCCAAGTATGGCCCACCTGAAAAGGTACAAAGCGTTTGCTCAGTAAGTCCATGGCTGACAACGCATTGACGCTAATTATGCTTTTGCACGTCTAGCGGAAGTAACGCTTCAAACCACTAGGCAACTCCCCAACCAAGATTGCCCTCCTTGACTGGGGACTTGGGGACTTGTACTTACATGACCATTTTCCAAGCATAATTAGCTATAATGAGTCACGCTCATGCTACCACCAGCTGTACCAAATCCTACCAGCGGAGTGACCTACGGAAGCACAGCCAAGCAGGCTACCGCCTGAGCCCCAGATCACCTCCTACGCGCCGCCACGCTCCGCATCAAGATGGCATCAGAAGCTCCAAAAGCTGGGAACTGAAGCATATCAGTCCCACATAGAAAGCATGGAAGAGATCAGTCTCTTCCCCACCTATAAAAGGTTCTCCCCTCTCTCTTCATTAATTACGCATTCACTACTTACCTACTGTTATTCTGTCAACACAAATACATTAACTTACTTAGGCATCGGAGAAGAGAAGACCGCCCAACGCGGTCTCCCTCTGACGCCGCTTTGTATTTTACTTGACAAGTAGCGGAAGCTCTAAGAACATTGCAAATAGCGGTCTGCCCATCGGACTAACGTTAACAAAGACTTGGGCCACCACTCAATCTTAAAAATTAACATGGGGTATTAAAGAAGACTTCCTTAGAGTGTTTTGGGGGCTCCGGCGAAATCTCTTATAATTTCTCTCTCTCTACCTCTCTCTCTCTCTCTCTCTCTAAGTAAGAAAGAGGTGAGGGTAAAATGGTATTAAAAAAAAAACCTTAATTCGGTATTAGGGAAGACTTCCTTAGAGTGTTTTGGGTAAGAAGGAATTAAAAAAACTTAGTGGGGTAAGTGAGAAAAAAAATCCCTAAAAATGGGATAAATGGACAAATACCCAAATTATAATTGAGAAACAATAAGTGGTACATATAGAACCCTAAAGGCTGTCATGGCCGCACAAACCTAGAAACCCTAGCACCTAATTCCGGTCTCTGTGTCGGCATCTCTACAGCCAAATCAATCGGAATTCAGCCAGCCTCACCGCCTGGCATATCTAATATTGATTTTGTCACCAGAAGCTTCACCACTTCGCTGCCATTGCGAGCAATGATGTGGTTGACATCTCTGCCATGTCACATGGAGGTGCACAGCGAACATCTCAGTCCTATCTCCTTGCATGGGCCGCACACTCTGAAACTGACAACAACCGTGGACTTGAGGCGTCATTTCAGGCTTGTTTGGGTACTGGACCAGGGTTTTACAGTGCAGCAAAGGACCCCAAATCAGTTCTTGTTCTCCTTTGACCTCCGTAGTGACTGCTGGAAGGTGAAGATGGGTGGGCCTTGGAGTTTTAACCGGGCTCTGGTCGTGATGTAGCCATATGATGGTATTGCTCCACTGCAATCGATAGAAATGCAAGACCTATTCTTATGGGTTTGGAAAACCAATATGCCGCCGGCATATGAACAATGGAAAACTATTGCCAATGAAGTCTCTGTTGCCGAGAAGTACCTGGACATCGATGGGAAGTTGTTTGATGCTACGAGGGAGATTAGGGTTCGTGTCTCCCATTCAATCTTGAGCAGGAGGTACACTTTCTGTTTGAAAATCTAGTAGGCAAGTGTGATATCTGTGCTCGTGTCTTCCATAAGAATGGCCCTTGCAATCCGAATACTTTGCCACCTAGTGTCAAGACTATTGAGCAACCTGTGGCTCGAAAGCTCGAGCTCACTAATCAGGTTATGGGATTCCATGGTCCTCAGTTCAAGGAAGGGACTTTCAGGTTTCAGGGCTTCACTACTCCCATTCTGCCACCGGTGAGGCGTTCCCTGTTTGGTGGTGCTTAGTCCAGCAAGCCTAGGTGACCGGTGATCATCAGGAATGCTGAATTAAGGGTGGCCAGTGATGAGGATTCCCTTGCTATTGTGCCGGTTGAGACTGAGGGCCAGGCTAAACGAGGTAGACCCTTTCCCTCCCCAAAAAAATTACAATTTTTTATGTCTGATTTACTTGAAGGTAAAACTAGTTCGGTTGCTTCTGTAAAGAAAGTGAAGATGCCTGAATTCTCTCCTAAATTCAGTGCCAAGTCTCTGGGCCTTGTGGAAACCCCTGGAGGTATGTTGGTGCCGGCTGAGGTCATGATGCCAAAGCCAGTACTTGAGCTATTGGGGACAAAGAAGAAGAAAGGAAGGCTTTTGGCATCCAAAAATAAAAATTCAAAGACAAAGAAGGTCTCTGCTGATGAGGTCTTAACAATTCTGTACTAGGGAAAACCCCTAAGCCCTAGCCTGAAGGGCAAGGAAAAGATATAGATGGTTGTGGTAGGAGCCTATTTACTATGTTGATCTCTATATTTTTCCATAGTTTATAGGCTCACTTTAAATAAGTGAGCGATTAGTTCAAATATAGATGGTCTGTCTCTATGTATCAAAGTAGTTCTTTTACTACAACTTCTTGATCTGTTTAGTTGAAGGCAACAAAAGGATATGTAATGGTCATCTTGGCATGTGTTAATGAAATCCACTTTTCCCTCAAAAAAGAAACAATAAGTGATTAAGAAAATTTTCTTAATGTTTAAGGAAAACTGAAATTGGGAGAGAATTGAATCTTGTTTTCATTGATAATAAGGGGCTCTTTATATAAAGGATTACAAGCATATAGATAGAGTTGTACATGGAAACATAATCGTACATTGATTGGATATCTCCTAAGATTCTCAGAGAATATCTATAATATAAACCCTATTTCAACTAGAGGAAGTAACCTCGTGTTTGGGCATGACACATATTCTGAATCTACTCGAACACTTCAATCATTTTTAACTAGTGTCTGATGGAAATTTAGCAATTGATTAAAAAAATTATTTTCAACCTGTTTAAGAAAAACTAAATTGGGAGAGAATTGAGTCCTCATTTCATTGATAATAGGGGCCTCTTTATACAGAGGATTACAAGCATAGAGATAGAGTTGTACATGGAAACATAATCGTACATTGATTGGATATCTCCTAAGATTCTCCGAGAATATCTCTAATATAAACTCTAATTCAACTAGAGCAAGTAACCTCGAGTTTGGACCAGACACATATTGTGGATTTACTTGAACACTCCCCCTTGTGTCGCCCAAACGTGGTGCTCCTCTCGTTGTCTCATTAAAAACATTGCAGAGTAACAAAAACCCTGTGGGACAAAAATAATCTCGATCGAAGGGGAAAAAGAGCACAACACACCCTTCACGTTTCAAGACCATACATGTAGACATCTCCCCCTGATGAAAATGGTCATGGGGTTTCGGATACCTTCCACAAAAGATGCTACCAACATGTTTCTCGAAAGTGGAGTTTAGGCAATGACTTAGTGAGCAAGTCTACCACACTATCCTCAGATCGAACCTAGTTCACTTTGATCTTGAGGAGAGTCTGTTATTGTTGATTATGCTTGGTGTTGTCGCTTTTGATGTAGCATTTGCTTCTTTATTCAAAACAAGCAGCATTATCTTAAATGCTCGTAGGCTCATCTGTGGTAGACTTCAAACCACAATTGTTCGAACATGGATAATTATGGATCCAATCCATATACATTCACGAACCACTTTGTGAAGAGCAATAATCTCTGCATTATTCGAAGATATAGCGACTATGGCCTATTTCTGTAGACCTCCAAGATATCACGGTCTTTACCCATGGTGAACACTTAACCATTTTGGGAATGACCTTTGTATGGGTTAGAGAGATACCCAACATTAGCAAAACTTTCCAAAACAGATGTCGTTTTGGGATAGGGATAGTGAACGCAAGCCAGTGTTGGCAGCGTTCCTTGTGTGTGATGGGTCTGAATCCATCATCTCTCTATAGGGATAGAACGAGCCCATATCAATCGTACATCTCAACTACCGAAAGATATTTTTTACACCAATCAAATGGCGTCGTGTCGGCACAGAGCTATACCTTAGCTAACATGTTCACTGTAAATGAGATGTCCATTCTTGTGCATTGAGCTAAGTACAATAATGCGCCTATTGTACTCAAATAAGGCACTCCTGTCTTTAGCACATCTTCATTATCATTCTTCGAATGAAGAGGATCCTTTTCAAGATCAAGACTACGAACGATCATGGGGGTGCTTGAAGGTTTGACCTTGTCAAAATGCCTAAGAATCTATCAACACGATGCTCAGTTCCAAACTGAAACATAATCGTGTTCTCCCAAAATCCTTCATCTCAAACTCAGATTTCAAGTGTTCAGCGGTTTCCTTTAACTCTTTAAGGCCTTCTAATGAAGATCATGTCCAACATGAACCGCGATAGAATCCGAAACTTGTTATGGAAACACGTGGGAATATCCATTCCCAACCAAGCAGTCATTTTAGCGAGCATTTCAACCTCTTTGTAAACGCGCTCCGTGGTCTAGAGCCACTTGACTTAGGTAAATGAAGTTCACTATGAACCTTCATGTATATTCTGTATCTAGATCCCTATAGAGATACGTAGTGACCACATTTGTAAGCTGCATGTTCAGTTATTCGGAAACTACCAAACTGACAGGGTAGTGGAGTGTAATGACATCCATTACAAGAGAATATGTCTCATCATAGTCGATTCCATGGCGTTTTATGAGAAGCCTTGCGCCATAAGGCGAGATTACCATCTCTTTTTCTCACTACGCTTTCTAATGAAGACCCATTAGTCAACAGGTTTTATGTTATGAGGTGTTGGCATCACTAGCTCGAAAACCTTCTTCTTCGTTAGAGAATCTATCTTAACCTGGATCGCATCTTTCCATTTAGGTCAAATCTCTCTACGTTGGCATTCATTCATCAACGGAGAGTGGTTCGATATCATCGGACTCAACAAACTCATGCGCAACTACATCAACAATTATGATGGAGTTTCTATCCCACGTCTCATGTACACTAGTGTAATTTTCATAGAGCTCTATATTCTCAGGAATAATTTCTGACATTGAGGCGTCCCCCAACGATAACCATAACCTGGAAGATTCTCATGAGACGGATTTTGAGTGTCGATGATAAAAGGATTGGAGTGTGTCAAAGCATCCTTTGAACCTACGGGCCTCCCATGCATCTTAGCTGGGGCCATGGCCTGTAATGCCAGAGCGCCACTCTCTTTGGCATTGGTGCCATGCCTACCTCCGTGTAGGGTGGCGCTACATCCTCTTGTAGGGACGTACTTCCTTGCAGGCATATTTGCAGCAAATGTGTGATCTTGTCACTTTAGTATGGATCGAGATGAGACATAGTGGGGACAGGCCACGACAATTCCTGTCGTTCCTGCTGAACATCCGTGTTCTTATCTCCCCCTAACGACGGGAAGACTGTCTCATCAAAGTGACAACCAGCAAATCTAGCAGTAAGGAGATCGCCTTGCAAGGGCATTAAGTGTCGGACGATTGTTGGAGTCTCAAATCCAACGTAGTTACCCATTCGTCTGTATGGACCCATCATAGAGCGTTGTGGCTGAGCAAGTGGCACATAAATGGCACACTCAAAGATGCGTAAGTACAATACTTGTACCTAGTCACTAGCTGTAACGCAAAGGTAGATTGAGTGGTTGAGGGTCGTAGACGAATTAGCATAGCTGCATGCGATATTGCATCACCCTAAGCGGATATAAGGAGATTGGTGTGCATTACAAATGTCCAGACTACCATCGTAGTCATTTCCGCAAGACCATTTGGGTGTGTTCATGGGAATGTGATGTCCAACATCAGTCCCAATGCAATAACCATCAAAAGTCTTCAATGTAAACTCGCTAGCATCGTCAAGTCCAATTGACAGAATAGGATGATTCGAGGAGTGAGCCCGTTGTCATATGATATTTGCTAGGAGTGTAGCATAAGTATCATTATAAGTGGATAATGGCAAAACACGTAACCAGCGTGTTTGCCTATCAACCAATATCATGAGATGTTTAAACGTCCGCAAGTTAGTTGAATCAGTCCATAGAATCCCCATCGATTCTATGTAAGAACATAATGAGTATTTTCATATCCTTTGCATAGGACGGTCTCAGTCCTAATTTCCCTAAAGAACGGGCTTTGTAAAACGAGCGAGAGGCTTTAGAAGTAACCAATGAGAATTTAACAAACTACATATACCCCCTTGATAGGATTTCAAAATATAAAAAACTCCACAACATTTGGTTTTGAACGTTTAAGGACAAAAGTTTAACTTAAGGACAATATGCTCTCCACTTGCCACATGTCATGAGTTAATTTACTTTTTTATCCTTAACTACTTATTTTGACTTGTAATCCCTTTATAAGGATTAAATCT